>JAODUD010000038.1:4002164-4025081 GCA_026784285.1 Stomatorhinus walkeri
GAACAATGGTGGTAATCGCTAAGCGCACTGGGGTCTCCTCATGGCTCTGTAAGAGCTCCTTTTGTTTCCCAGTTCCTTGAACAGGATGCTGGCAACTTTAACTATAATTCGGAACAGCAACTATAATTTGGGTTTCAATTATGGGATTTCAAATAACGTTTTATTTAACATGTTTCTAATATGATATATAGTTTTTAAAGATAATCAATAAAGTAAGCAGTATAATTGGGTTTTGTTATAAAAACCAATAAATTTGTAATATTTTTACTGAATTAAGCAAGTGTCCCAAGATTTTCTGTGAGCACCGTATTTTTTTGCCTGACATTTAAGTGCATGTGAATCAACAGAGGGAACGGAACCTGTCACCGATAACCAAATGGTACAGTCCGCTCTGCTCATAGGAGGCGGCAGAAACTTTGTTGGACCTCAGTCTCTGTAAACAAATAGTGTTTAGGAGGCTTAGAAGGTGTTTCTGCCACAAGCCAGGCCTACCGTGGAAGCCATGAAGCGGCCTAATCCATGAGGGAATGTAACTAGGGCCAGCAGGAACGCAACCATTGCTGAGTAGGCAGCCGTTCTAGAGAGTAAGAGAGAGAGTAATGCGCTAAATATTACTGCACTACAGTATATAATGTTATACATGTGGCCTTAGAGAACACTCACTCTGTGGCCAGTATCTTCCTTATCGCTTGGTTGGTCCGAATGAAAAGGAGGCTCCAGCGATGAAAGTACAGGAAAACACAGGTCCAGACTCCACAAAGCAACCTGATAGGAGACAGAGCCAGCGGACCGTAACCCACGGTAACCTGCACACAGAGGAGGCAGCCTAACAGGCTGACAACAGACCGATTTACAGAGAGACAGAATGAAATGCAGAAAGTAACTGCAGATTCATTCAAATTGAAACCGCGCAGAAAGGAATTTCAGCAATAAGTTTAGACCCAAAACACATTTTAAGAAAAATAATATTGTTTACAAAACTTGACCACAATGTAATCACAGAAACAGATCCTTTTCATGAGACTTTTCACATGAGACTTCAGAAGACAGTGTCGCCATGTGAGGTAGATTGCGGAAGCAAAAAGCTCACCCCAAGAGGGCGAAAACGAGGATCTCCGGGGGGCAATAAGGCAGGTCAGTAGAAAAGCTGGTTTTAAAAAGCGCCTGTACGGTCTCTAAAAACAGAACACAGTAAAACATTTCTCATGTTTTCTTATTGGCAGCCATTCCGAGTGAGATGACATTATGTAATTATGGACAAACAGCTCCAGTAAATGTACATTATATTCAGACATCTGTCTCCATAGGCTTTCAGGGAAATTCACAGAAAAGTGTTGATTTAAAAAAAAAAGAAAAATGATAAGTGTGTGCTCTGTCCACTAGGGGGCACTGTGACGCCACTGGTCAGTCACCTTGCTCCCTGCTCCAGACGGGCAGGAGGCGGAAGGTCAGTGCCCCAGAGGCAGCGGACAGGAAGCAGCGGCAGTAGTCATGCACGGTGAAATGGACGCTCATCACTTCCACGCTGAAAAGTACCCCTGGTAGGTAGAGCAGGGTATTAGCCGTAAAAGGGGTAGATAGGTACACTGGACCAGAATCTTTCAGTGGTACCAGGTACCTACCACTGACTGGAGCCCCGAAACAGCTGGCAACTGCCACCGCAGCTGAGGCAATAAGCATCCTGTTCTGTGCTCTGAACTATGAAGGAAGTGAGAAAGACCGGAATTATGCTACTGACAATGTAAGGCCGCAATGTTATTACTGCTATGGTCAGGAGTGAAAGGGGGACGTTAGGGCCATTACAGAGGCCCTAAAAATGGGCAACATAATTGGATCGAGCTGCTCTGGGGGCCCAATATGACACATTTCATGGGGCCCAAAATCTGTTGTGGTGCTGCTGGCTTTCGTGTCCTAAAGCAGAATGAAATCACCTTTTTCTTTCCATGGAAAGAGACACAAAGCCGGTCCAGGAATGCACCCACCATGGTCGACAGGTGAATAAATGAGCCCTGGGAAACACCAGAAAGGGGACAGATGAACAGGTGAACATATGAGCTAATACACTCTGCTGCAGTGCCCTTGGACTGGCTTAGTAAATGGGTAAAAGCAGTATTCAAAAAGTACAGGCAGTCCCCAAGTTAAATGTGGCAGAACTTGTACTTATGAACAGTCTGCCATACAGCTTATTATTATGTACTATATGATTATTTTTTGACTTGACACTGCCTACAAATTCATAGTTTATACAAAGTTAAACCAAGACTTAGGCAACAGATCTCCTTGGTAACCGGGGGACTGCATGCATACCCCTTTTTAAATGAAAGGTGTTTTACAGCATGCATACCCCCTTTTTAAATAAAAGGTGTTTATGGCGGAGCATAAAAGTGGATCCATACCACTTTGCCCAAGAAGACCACGCTTCCAGCTGCCAGAGTGCAGATGAGGCCGACCAGCTTGGCAAAGAGGTTTGACAGAGACAGGAACTCTGGAAGCTCCAGGCCTGACAGAATGGTTCTCACCTCTGGCAAACCAGACCCTTAGGAGGAGACAAAGGAAGCAGGATTTGGGAATTTGGTAACACTTCACTTGACAGGGCAAAAATGCTCTTATTTATGCTCTTACGTATGTATTAATTAACCACAAACTAAGTCTTAGTTACATACAGATCTTAATTAATGAATGATGCATCTTTTATCTCGAGCAGTTACTATATTTGTTGCTATATTTGTTAATTCTCTAAACCTTTATAAATCATGAATAACAAGTGAAATACTGATCTGACGTTTGGTCAGTGAATTGTGACGCATCTCTTATTCTGAATAGTTACTGGATCTGTTCATGATTTGTACTTCGGTAGTAAATGAGTTAATACTAAGTATTTTTGCCCCATCAAGTAAAGTGTTAGTGGGAATTTAACATTGACATCTACTGTAAGCCCCCCCCCCCCCCGCCCGACCTGCAGAGTTAGGACTGATGCTGTGCGAGAAGGCGGTGGACAGGGTGCACAGGATGGTGGGGTACAAAGTCCAGCAGAGGAACTGCAGCAGCAAATGGCCCTTTAGCTGCTCGTACAGCCAGCAATGCGCTGGGAGACACAGGGGGGGGGGACAGATGGGTTACATCCTCATCCCTGCAGGCTTGATGTGTGTGAAGCACAGGCGTCCGTCTGCACCTCTGCGGTCTCACATCTGCGTCGCTCTGTGCAGACGGACGGTATGCGTGTGTGCAGGTTTGTAGATTCGTGAATGTGTTTTCCTTCACCTTCTAGCAGCTTGGCCACATTCAGGTCAATAAGGAAGCTCATGAGAGCTGTGAGGATCCCCAGGGCACCAAAGCAGTACCAGTCAAACCCCCCCAGAGTGCCGAGGACACCCCACAGCCTGGAGAAGCTAGCTGTATAAGACAAGAAGAGCATCAGTGCCGTTTTGGTGGTAAATCCTACACGTGCTATAAATATCAGTAAAATCAATGTAACATTTGGATTAATACAGGTATGGTAACCAATATATAATATATATAATTATTTAATATATACTATCTTATATGAAGTATATAACATGCTACATTTGTCATGAAATACAGAGTAACTGCAGATTAATTCAAATTGAAACGGTGCAGAGAGTCGAAAGAAAGGAATTTCAGCAATAAGTTTAGACCCGAAACACATTTTAAGAAAAATAATTTTGTTCAGAGAACTTGACTGTAATGTAATCACAGAAATAGATTATTGGAGAACTCAAATACAGCAAATTCAATTTAAAAGTCTCTGGACCTTTGATCCTGGCACGAGCATGTTGCCATGGTTTCCTATGAACATGGTTGCCAATGAACGGAATCCTCTCATTGGTGGGTGCAGTCCACTGATGAGTGCAGTCCTCCTCTCCATCACTTTTATTTGTTACTGAGTGAATATTGACTGCTCTGGCGAGACTGACTCCCTCCATCTGTGTAGAGCAAATTATTTTTATTAGAAAGCAGCGACTCCACTAAAGCTCCATGCACAAATTTGTTTTTATGTACATGTTGATCATTACACACCTAAAATGATTCAGTTTATTAAAAGAACAAAGTTTTTGTAAAATGCGCATGAAGCAATCATGATTATACAGCCATTATTATTTTCAGTTTGAGCATGCTTCATATAAATGTGATCAGACGTTTTTTCCATGTATAACTGAAGAGCAAATTTACAAAATTCACTCCGTTTTGGTTCCCATATGACGCAAATGCCCTGACACTGTGGTCTCCTTTCCAAGACCAAAGTTGGAGTGAGTTTTGGAAATTTGCTCTTCAATTAGTCCAAAGGAATGGTAAAGGACAGAGACTAATATTCATACAGGAAAAATGAAAACAAATTAACTATTAATTTTGTGTATATATAATTAAACACAGAATATATGTACATAATGTATATTCTATTTCAATAACAAAGGACATCATGCATACTAACACTGTAGGTATTTCATAGCCTAATATAAATATAGAGATGTAACCATTGGCTTTGAGAAACTTCAAATCTTACCTTATACCCTGTCAGCCTCTCTCTTTACAAGGGCGCTCCTGCATTTGTCCACACAGGTGAGACCAGTGCGGAGCGGCATGGCGCTGAGATGAGAAGGTTCTGGTAAGGGTCGAGCCTCAGCTGCCCTTCAGGCGGGAGGCGTGTGCCGCGGCGAAGGGCAAGGGGGCGTTTCTTGATACAGGCCTCTCAGCTCAGGATATGTGGTCTTATCGTTCTTAAGGTCTTCATACATTTCTTTATCAAAGAGGTGCAATTACTGACATAGAAGGGCATTTTGGAGAAATGTTATTGTCTATGCCTTAAAACTATGATCATGTAAAAATGATTTACCCTATGATTTACCCTACCTCCCCCACTCCCCATAAGGTCAAATCAATCAGGTGGGTGCTGTTGGCGCACATACTTCCAGCCTCAAACCCATCTCCAACACACTTCCACTGTTAATGATTTCCTTTTTCACTCCCTCAAGCTGCACTTTTTCTGTGGTTCCAATTAACACATGAACTATTAATAATTTTCTAGTTTTGTTTTGCTGGGTTAGTAATTTGCAACCTTCCTCCAAGGTCCCTAAACTGGTCACCATGGTAACCTGTCAGAGAGGAATATATTAGCCATCCATTCTGTCTAATGTTAACCTGCAAATATCATATACCACATAAATAAAAATGCATAGTTCTTTATCTGCAAACATACAAACTACTTATATATATATAGAAGATACTGACATGGTATGTTATTTCTTTCACAAATGCAGTGAATTTTATTGTGAAAATGTGCTTAAAATAATGACAATATAAAAAAATATCAAAAACGTAAAATATGTATAATTATAATATTTATAAAATAACAGTTATACCATTTTGTTACAATTTATATATGTATGTTTTGTTTTTAATAAAATAGCCGGTACATATTAACTTCCCCTAGTGTTCTTAATGTGAGATGTACACCATGATTATTAAGAGCTCCTTGCAATTCTAGAATTCATATTGTTTCCACAGAAGTATATGAAGAACACATCTGTCATTTAAACGAAAAAAGTAAAAGATCACATGTAGTTATGTCTTTTGTTGAATATATTTCTCAGTGAGAAAGTATACATTTTTTAGAAATAAATGGGTACAAATTATACAGTAATAACTGCTAAGCAAAAAAACTAAAAAGGTACAGGGCGACTGACCAATTATTATCACATGACTGAATATGAAATAGTGTTTGAAATGGCATTTCCTTCTGTTGTTAGTTCTATGGTGAAAATTCCAGAACACATGAAGAAAGCACCAATGTGTTGATGTGAACATGGAGACACAGCTTCCTATTTACATCACGTGAGGCATGTAAAATGCCACTGAGAATTTCCACATAAACATCGTAGATTTACGGAAACTGTCATCACTGCATTACTCTGAAAACACCTAGCATTCAAATTATTTGCAACAGATATTCAGCATCAAATTACAAAGTACATACTGGTCAACATATTTGTTTTTTTCTGTTAAGTTACAGTAAGTCTCAAACTAGATTTTATCTCAACTTGAACACTGATGTTGTTGATAAAATACTAACCCTATGACATATTTGGTCATGTTTAGTTCAGGTAGAGAGAAGCAGCTGACAGTTTCATGATTTGCTCAGTAAGTTAATTAACTCCATAGAGTTGTACTTCTGTTTGTCACTGAGTTATTTTGGTTCTTTCTAACAGTCTATAAGTAACAATCTTGTCAGCTCGGGTGTGACTTCACGCAGAGCACAGGTGGAGTGGTCCATGCTTTCTGATTGCCACGTAGTACTGCAGTAACAAAAGGCTTTATAGAGGTTCTGAATACTTTGGGATACTTCAGAGCACCAAATGATCCTTAAGAATTTCAGAAGTAAATGAGATTTTGCTTTGGCCTCTGGAAACTTTCACTTCTATACATGGCTAATCCGTATATGATAGTTATTTGGGCTGCTCATCATTTAAATGTCTGATGAAGAAAAGACTTAAGAAAAGACCATAATCATATAGTGTACTGTCTACTTCTCTACTCCTCTACACACAATGTACCTTGTTGTGTGGACCTCAGTTTAATTCCAGATCGCATGTGCTTCAGCTTCTGTGCTTGGGGCCTTTGCCCTTCATAGCGATTGACCAATGTTACTGCAATGTCACCCTCAGAGCCTCCATGTTTTCTTTAAACCACTCTCAGTACCTATATACAGTACATTTTAGAGCTGGTAATCTCTCTCTCTCTCTCTCTCTCTCTCTCTCACACACACACACAAATGGACTCTCATGTTGCAAAGAATAGAAACTCACTCATGCTCACACATGCCACGCCCAGCTGTGTGCAGGGGCTGTGAGTGGCTGGACTGGATTTAGATGATTACTGAAGTACTTTAAAGTTCACCCTGATTGTAGCACAGAGCACTGTGTTCCCTGTGTGACAAAAAATACTGACAGATCAACAGACAGGTTGCAGGACTATTTCCGCACATAACCTACATGTTTCTGACAAATAGAAAGGTGTTCAACAGGTCCTGTTTAATGAAAAGACAAGCACCAGGAAATGTCAAATATCCTAAATGAAATATTGTCACAGTATGAGAATGCACAATAAGGTATCTGTGCAGTAAATGGGAAAATGCACCTTAGACCACAACTGACTTTTGTGATTGTGGGCAGTCCAATACTGGATGCTTGTTGACAATTCCATCAGCCTTTCTGCAAGATTTTGTAAGGGCAGTAATAACATAAAAATCTGAGGAATGGATGGTTAACAGATGTGGAACTCCTGTGTAGCTGTGGCATAAACAATAATGGGACAGGTCAAGCTCTGATTAAACACCAAGTCAGTCACTTCATTAAATTCCAGTGACCTGTACTACGAAGCGGGGTTACTGGCTTATCGGGGTAACTTGCCGGATTTAAGGCACCACAGTTTAAATGGACTTCGTATTCGTTCACTAACATTTTGCCCAGACTACTTTAAATCCAACAAGTTACCCCGATAAGCCAGTAGCCCCGCTTCGTAGTACAGGTCCCAGGTTATGATAACAACAAGTCAAGCCTTTTTTCAAGACCACCTTTGAATGGTGACAAGTCAAGCCTTCATTTAAGACAGCATTAGAACAATGACAACATGCAAGTAGTAGATCATTGTAAAAAATGGTGCAGGAATATAGCAGGTTTGAGCATAAAGGTAAATAGGGGGTGACTGCCACTCACAGCCTGAGGCAGGACATGAACATTTGCTTGTAATTAAAATAATATTCACTTTAATTCAATTTTATATATCTGTATAGCGCATTTTAACAACATCTCTCAAAATGCTTTACAGTATCCCCACCCAAAGCCCCCAGTGAGTAAGCCAGAGGTGACAGTGGCAAGAAAAAACTCCCTAGAAGGAAGAAACCTTTGCTTGACACTGGGACTGTACCTTCAAAGGTTTGGTAATTGTACCCTTAACTGTGGATAATTGTACCATTTAGGGAACAGAAATGGACTGCAAAGAACATTTTTGTATCATTGATGGTAAATTATTAATGCTGTTTGTACCTTTGGGATGTTCCTCAGAGTCTATTTCTGTACCTTAAAAGGTACAATTACAAGGGTACCCCCAGAGACAAGCAAAGGTACAAATTTTTACGCTTTTTTTTCTGAGAGAGTATAGCAGCATAATTAGGAGGGAGAGGTAAGTGAGAACTCAGGCATGGGGAGTCCTTGAACATCAGCACTCCAATTCTACAAGGGGGTGTGAAGCACTGATAGATCAGTTCATGCAAAGCCAATGGCACCGATCCCCACCCAGCTCTACACCTCACACTGTAGGTCTAATTGGGAGTGAGGAGTTAGCTAGAGCTAGAGTCCCATTAATATAGACTAAAGAAGTGTATTTTTAGTCTAGACTTGAATATTGAGAGTGAGCCTGAATTTCGCATATCCGCTGGAAGACTATTCCACAGAGGAGGAGCTCTGTAGGAGAGAAAGATATCCTGCTCCTTGAGATCGAAGCAAGCGAGGAGGGCTGTAAGAGAGCAGTGCATCTCTAAGAGATTCTGTCTCCTGACAAATGCTGCATAATCCGTCCTTTCCAGTGTCATTCCTCCCCTGCCAACCACAAAACATTCTTTCCATCCTTTTATTTTGGTCCTACTGTCATTACAATCCCCCCCAGACTGATTTACAAGTTCCTCAAGAATGGAAATGGCACCATTGCCCTTCTGTCATTCAACATCATTTTTTTTCTTTTTTTGGTACTTCTGTATATCTGTTTTATATGCAGTATTTGTCAAGCAGTGTCTTCTGACGATTTAGCATTTCTGTCCTGGATGTTCTAAACCATTAACTAAATTGGGAAAATGCAGACAGAGGGATGTAACATAGCGAGAGGTCGATAAACATGTGGTGTAGGGGCTGTGTGGTGCTTGGAATGCAGAACCTGCTAACTGTTGAACCCTGTGCACTCCTCTCACTGCTTCCTCTTCCTCTCTCTGTTTCTGAGGGTCTTTGTCAGGACACTCACATCCACTTCAAGCCCTCATTGCACAGAACTTTTCCAGTCACTAAGTCTCTCTTTTTCTTCTTACGTGATAAATATAGCACTCAGATATCCTAAAAAAAACTCCTAGAGTACACACACACACACACACACACACGCACACACACACGCACACCCATTCTCTCTCTCCCCTACTCAGCTCACAAATATCGGTTAGAAGCTCATCAGTCACGCAGACAATATAAAAGCATGACAGACTGACCTTGTCTGAGGAAACACTGTAAGCTAAGCGAGAGGGACAGACACAGCAACAGAGACAGGATAAAAAGAGAAGGAGAGCCGGACATAGAGAAAAGAAAGAGGGAGGCCGTGAAGACAGCCCTGGAGAACAAAGAGAGGGGTTACCAAGTCCTGTAGAGTTTATTCTGAGCTGAGTCTTCTTGGAGCCATTTGGACCAGATCAGATAAGCGTCATCTCAGATTGAACTTCTCTCTCCCTCACTTGCCTGTCACCTCCACTGCAAAACATCTCTTCTTCACAAGGACCACAGGTGGACTGCGTCTTTCAACCATCACTGCAACCAACTCCTCTGTTTTCCGATCGCAGCAGAGTTTCTACCTGGCATCGTCCACCTTTTCTTCTTCCTCGTCACCGTCTACCACACCGTACATGGAGAGGGGCAGAGGAGTCTTTGCTGGGGACTTTGGGTCTTTCATGCGGCCACCGCATGAGGACACGCTGGGTTCGTGTTGTATTATTTCAGGGTTTGTTAAACTCTGCTTGGGTTTGTCATGCACATGTAGCACAGGACTGAGGCCTCTAGTCCCAGGAGCATGTCCGTATTGTAGCGAATATTAACGGGATGTCATGACATGTTTTAATACTGCCGTAAATGAAGGTTGAGAGGACTCATGCCTCGGTTTCATGGCAATTAAAAGATTTACGTCAGTTAAATACTGGAAAAATTTGCTAAATGTAAGAGAGACAAGTGCTATCTGTTATTGTGGCTAAGTAATATGTAACACTGGCTGAGAATTATAGCGTCTTGATGCATGTTCCAGAGCGCTGGCGAGGGGAACAGCCTAGGAGGGACTAGCCGTTTTAGCATGCTAGGAAATGCTTGGTAGCAGGCCAGTGTAATGACCTCACCTATGGGGAATTACCAGAGGGACGCCTGGCTTTCGCTTAAGCGGGCTGTTGCCTAGTGACTAGTGATACACAGTCCTGCATTGACACATAGGGGAAGAACATTGCAGCAGCAAGATATTTACTCAGACATGTCCTTAAAGGTATATTTACCGCCAGTAGGGGGAAAATAATAAACTGACTCCGGATAATTTTGCTTTAGAGTATTTTGCATAAATAGTTATCTAGTTTCACCATCCTATCTTAATTTCCATGCTAGCCTGTAGCTTGCTAGCTACATTTAACCAAACTAAAAATCCTTTCTAATGTCAGGTTTAAAGATGGAAGCAACAAGGTTTGAAAACCCTCTATGCTAATGAATATTGTGATTTATGAATCAGTGACTGTCTGGTATAACCCAATATGAACCAAAAATATAACGAGAAGCTGGCTAAACTGGACAATAAATCACAGCACAAGTTTTTCCAGTATCATTTCTTTCCTCTGAAACAGGTGCATTTTATGTGCTTACATATGAGGCAGACATCATAAGGGAAATGCCAAAAGGACGAACAGTGATAACACAAGTGTTGTTGGTCGCCCCCTACAGGCTGCACGGGAACTGCAGGAAAGATCAGGACCATAGGAGATACATACTTGTTCACTGTAGATGTCAGTGACTTCTCACCAGAGGATGTCATCGTTACGACCTCAAACAACCAGGTTGAGGTCCGGGCCGAGAAGGTGAGCAGGTTCCATTTATAGTACTTTTAGTTCCATTAGCAGGCAATATATGTCCATCAGAGGTGGAGATTTCAGGTCCAGAAAATAAAAATCCAGACTAAGATTATGTTCCAATCACGCAGTTGAGTTTAAAGAGTCACAGTCACAGAGTACTGAACTGGTAGTTTGAAACAAAATCTTAGTCTGTGTAAATCTATACAGTGTATACGTTCAGCAGTTGACATAGGCATGGCATAATTTCGTGCTAGATTGTAATTTCCAGGGTTTAGGTACAGTGGTTTCACCAATCATGGATGTAGCAAAGAGGAAGTGAGGTCTAGAGATGTAACTCCAAGTACAAGGGGAATGACACTGTCGATAAGGAGATTCTGGAGAGAGACCATATTTCTGGGATTGTCATCAGGTTCTAAATAAAGTAAAAGTCTCTTCCATTGTCTAAATGCATAATTTTTTTTTTAAACCATTAATAGCTGTTTGTAAAGCATACACCTCTTTTTTGTTTATTTTATTGCCATTCATGGTCCTTTCTTTCTCTTAATCTTTTATCCAAAACATCCCCCTCCCCCTCTGATTCTCCATCCTCTCTTCATTCATCACCCAGCTGGCAGCAGATGGCACAGTGATGAACACCTTCACTCACAAGTGCCAGCTACCAGAAGACGTAGACCCCACCTCAGTGATGTCATCGCTCGGCAGTGACGGCGCCCTGACGGTTAAGGCCCGGGCCAAACACGAGCCTGTTCAGACCTTTCGCACTGAGACCAAAATTTGATGTCCTGCTTCATATTCACATCACCCCCTTCCTGAAGCCCCTGTACTTATTAATTCCCTCTTCACACTAAGCCCACCCCCAGTGTCCTGCTTAATTATCATCATCTTCTACAGCAAATCGTCGTACTACTGCCTGGTCCTTGTCTCAGATACCAAGGATTACAAACTTCAACCTGGACAGCCTCACTCCGGCTGGCTTTACTATTTTTATTGGTCACTGTTAATGAAGCTAGATATGCTCAGATATTAAAGTCATATTAAGGATACCTGGAGAGAAATGCTCAAGCGTAATATAGCATCTGCTTCAGTGGATTAAAGCCTTACTCATGATGGTGCATGGGAACATGTAGCAGCTTTACAGAAATAAACATTTAAAAAAGTTTATTAGTTGCATGTTACTACAGAGTAAAACAAGGTCAGACCAGACGTGGAACCTATTTTCACCCATGGTGCCCCTGGAAGATTTAAGGACTTTGTTGATCCAAATCAATAAAGAACTGAAATAAAGAAAAAGCCACAGATTACCCACGTATATAACTTTTTTCTATAAACTAAAAGGTTTGTTTCTTTTTGGAACAATTTATTCCTCATATTAAACAGCTGACAATATTGTCAAGCATCAAGACCCCATCTGTGCACATTTGCTTGTATGTGTATGACAGGCAGTAATTCTGCCTGTGTGTGTTTGGGGGCAGAAATACCACATTCCTGAGCAGTCTTCTTTTTATTAGCTGTTATTTTGTCATGAAAACATACATTTTTGTTTCACCTGAGTTTGTTTATATAACAGATAACATTATTTTATACATATATTAAAAGCAGAAACTTCAACGAACATGAAATCAACGATAAATTACGTCTATTTATCCAACATGTTATATAATGCATACTGTATTTAAAAACTTTTCAGCTGCATGATTTCAGGACAGACTAGTCACTGTTAGGAATATTACGGCTTTTTAGTTGCAGGTTTTAACTTCGCTGCTGGTATTAACACTAATGGCACATTAGCGCAGACAAAGGGATCAGAATCTATACCTAAATTTTATATAAGTACACCAGATGAGACATTGTGGAGTTCAAATATATTTATTCTTTAAATATAATTCATTCACATATTGTTCAGTGTAACGATCAGCCTTGAGCTCTGTGCAGCCTGGGATTGGCTCCTGACCTTTCCCAGGATAAGCGGGTAGAAGTCTAATGTTATGTGTCCTGATAATATCATATATTGGCAAAATGAGAAAGTGCTGGAGAAACTGTGCAAAAATGTTCCATACTGAGATCACAAAAACACCAATTCACCAAATTATTGAGGAAAGCTTTCAGTTTCTATCAAAATCCGGACTCACAACGGTCATTTGTAATCCTGGCTTCATTACAGGGGCAGACTAGTCATTGATATAACTGAAAACGCGTTCTAAAAATAGCCCCACCAAGGCTAACCATTAATGTAGAAGAAACCATTACTATGTAGGACTGCGAAGCAAATACTAATAGCAATTTCATTTTGCAAAATATTACATATTCAACGGGAAAACAATGGATTATGAATGCACAAACACACACATGTATTTCATATTTATGTTCATTAAAACGCCCATAAATAGCTATAGTATAGTATGTTAAACTACGACATTTAAACAAGTAATACGGTAACTTAATAGCGCAATGAAAAAGTCACAAGTCAACCAGGGAACTAGCAATAGTTAGCACTATGCAAACTGTCCTGGTGCTGAAATACAAAGTTCATAACTTGTAATTAAATCACATTCCCCAGCGCTGGGTAAAGCGATACGCGACGGGCTGCATTTCAAACGTCACTAATGCGTAACAGGAACCGCGCATGCGTACAGATAGACTACCGGCCACTATCAATCGATCAGAGAGAGGAAGATGGCGGTGAATCGAGCCTGAGAAGAGAGATCGATCACCGAATCACTCGATTGGACAGAACGAACGGCGTGGGAATACAGTTATTTAAAAAGCCATCCTATCGACATCTGGAAGCGTCTTTTCCCAGTTACTGGGATATTACCAGGTACGTATAAATAGTCTCCAGTACGCACTAATAAATATCCAGAGTAGGACAGGGCTTAAAGGACGAATTTGGGGACGCAGGCCTCTGCACGCCCGCCATCTTGCCTGTCCGAATCTGGCTTGACTAGGCACGGTGAATTAATCCCGGATAGAGTGAATATAGGGATAGAGGATACATAATCAATACGCTGCATCGTCAACCAAATACTACTTGGAAGAAATGTTGATTTGTCTTTTCTGCTCCGTGCCCGATTCAGTTAGCATGACCGAATTTTGCTTTAGAGCATTTTGCTAGTTAATCACATAACTAGTTTTCTAGTTCCACCGCCCTCTCCTGATTGCCAGGGTAGTCTGTAGCTAGGTAGCTAAATGGTGTTTTTGTTCTGTACCAACATAAATTCGTACAACACAAATTAAACTAACCATTGAGCAAACTGACACCCTACGATCAAAATGTTTGTGTGTCTCATTGTTTCTTTAACTTTATTCACAGATAATGCAGTTGTAGTGTGTCTACTGCAACTACATGAACATAAATCCACTTTTATTAAACTTTAAATATTTATCATTAGAACACCTGTGATATAGCTGGAAACTTTACACAACTAATTAGATATAGGGGGAGAAAAAAACCTTTCCGCATGCTATGTGGAACAGAAAAAAACAGTTTTGCCCAAGTTAAGCACACGATTTTGGTACAACGTGTTACTGTGTTAGATCGGATTATTATGCATGTTGATGAATAATATAAAAGTAGTTTGTCTAAGTGTCATTTGTTAAATAAACAAAGGGACAATGAGGAAAATGCAAAATGATCATTTTCTTTCACATACTGCTCATAGGCAGTCATGTTTACATAATGTTTATTTTGTAAACCTTAAGTTATTATGCATCTCTCTGATCCAGTGGTGTCTTGGGGGTGGGTTTTCTATTAATATTGTATAATTGCATTGTCATTCTGATTCTGATTATTACATAGACAAACTTCTCCACTGACTGAGATGCATTTCTGGGAATTATTAGGTGGGTACATGGTAAAACCATTTTTAGTGGTGGATTTATGCCATATACCTAGGTATACCCACCACTACACCTCGGATTTGTGGCTTATTCCTCACCAGAAGTGGCGTATATGTCCTTTCAATTCAAAATATTCTCTGTTTAGTGGCATAAACTATAAGCACATTCCTGCTTTACAGTATAATCTGTTTTATGGTTGTTTTGCTTAGGAGATTTCTTATTCTGCTCTGCGAGCAAGTTGACTGCTGTTGCCTTTGCGGTCTCCTGCCTTTGTGATGGACTTCCCTTGGCACAGTGGGAAGGTTTTAGAGCAGCTGAACCATCAGCGCCAGCAAGGGCTGCTGTGTGATTGTACCTTTGTGGTGGACGGCGTGGACTTCAAAGCCCACAAGGCCGTGTTGGCTGCCTGCAGCGCCTACTTTCGCACGCTTTTCCTGGACCAGAAGGATGTTGTACACTTGGATATCAGCAATGCTGCAGGTGTGTTTTCTGTTCACCCCTGTTTCTTCCTTTAAGTGTTTCTTTATGAATGACCTCTCTGCAATCCACCACAGGTCTGGGACAGATCCTTGAGTTCATGTACACAGCCAAGTTGTGTCTGGGCCCTCAGAATGTGGAGGACGTGCTGGCTGTAGCTACCTTCCTCCAGATGCAGGAGATCATCAATGCCTGCTCTGCTTACCGTTCCTTTGCAATCCCAGGGCCATACCAAGCCACCAGTATGTATGGAACAGATCGCATGCACCTGTAATACTTGCTGTGCTTCGTTGAATTTGGCTGTGTTGCTGACATTGGAAAAAGTAACGTGTGTAGTGTTTGTAATATCCATTCATGCATCCATCTTCCAGTTGTTTGTTCAGTATAAGGAGCCTGGAGCCCTTTTGAGGCACCACAGGGCACAAGGCAGGAAACACCATGGGTGGGATGCTAGTCTATCATGCTCACACACTTTCAAACACTGCGTACAATTTACAGATGCCAGTTTACCTGCCTGCATGTCTTTGGACTGTACAAGTAAACCGTAGTTACCTATAAGAGACCTACCCAATACAGGTAGAACATTCAAACTCTAACAGAGGGGAGGCAGAATTCAAATGCCCAGCCCAGGAGATGTGAGCCAACTGTGCTACTACTGATCCACCATGTTGCTTCGGTTTGAACAGTTGCTCTGTTTGTTGGTGCAAGCAACACAACAGGGTAAATAAAGTTTCTTTCTCTACCTACCTAACCTGTGTTGCTGGCCCTATAGTCATAACCAGGCTCTGATCAGAGTCAGAATCATTTTAATGATCACATGACTGGTCGATGGAATTTGCTTTCAGTACTGCATGCCAAGTAAGCTGAAATCAATATTGTCCATAACAGTTAACTTTTTGGCAGGTGTGAACATCACATTAGACATCAGCATGACATTAGACACTGAAAACTCCGACTAGCGCAACAGACAGTGTTCACAGAAAATTCTAATTAGCCCAATAAATAAATATATCAATCAGTGATAAAATTAACATGTGACTTAATTGCTCTAATACAGTGTTTCCCAACACGGTGCTCGGACACCCCCAGACAGTCCACATTTTGGTCTCTCCCAGCTCACAACACAACCGTGCCTGGTATTTGGTGTTCTGATTGGCTGGGAACTGGGAGGGAGCAAAAATGTGGACTGTCTGACGCAGAGCTGGGAGGGAGCAAAAATGTGGACTATCTGCAATCCCTGAGGACCGGGTAGGAAAACACTGGCCGTAAGAACTTGTTGGCCTTGTCATAGATGATGATGATGATGAAAACCTTTAGTGCTGTTGCAATACACCATGTCACAAGTCACAATTACCAGTGGAAAACTGGCCATCAACCTGACCATACATATACAAACATCACATTATAGGGGGTAGACAGGTCAGGAAGACGGGGGATATAGGAAGAACAGAGAAAACAGAATTACATGAGGAGAGGGGAGGAGAATAAAAAACAGCCCCCAGACTGTACTCCAGTATAGTCTCCTTATGTACTCCTTTCCTATGTACTCCTTATGTACTCCTTATGATTATGTACTCCGTTCCTAGAAGCAGACAGAGTTGAGGAGCTGGACCCTGCGGAGACTGCGATGCAAGGGGAGGTATCCAGTACCCGACGTGACAGAGCCGGGCAGGAGGTCCTGGGGAGCAGCACGGACGACTTCAAGGCCTCCACAAGCGAGAGCAGCCCTGCCACACACATCCCGCCCGAGGACCATGGGTCCCCAGAGGATGAGCCCGCCAAGCCCCAGGGCCCTCCCACTGAAGCCTCTTCACCACGACAGCCTAGCCAGCCACCCCAACGGAGAGGAACCCGCACCTCATCTCGCAGGCTGGCGGAAGCTGAAGAGAGGGAGGCAGAGGCAGCCAAAGAAGTCCCAGAGTTTCAGGATGACCCCACCGATGCTGATTACGCACCCAGTCAGTTTCTCATTTTGTCTCCGTGTCTAAGCGCATGTGTATCTGCTTGGGAGAGAGTCTCCATATGTATCCGTGTCGTTTTTATAGAAATCCCATTCAGGTCTGTGTCGGAGAGATCGTGCATCAGTACTCGCCGAAGTCGGGCCAAGAGGTCAGCCCAGCACAACCTCCCGCAGGGTAAACACCACGCCACCTCCCTTCTGTTTGTTTGAGTTTAAATAGCACCATTCAAATTATATTTAAAGTTACATTAATGCATTTTGCAGAATCACTATATATGTAATGAGGCAGAACATTATGACCACTTCCATATGAAGCAAATAAAGTTGACTGTCTCATAATAATGACATATGCATATGTTAAGGTCTGCGATATATTAGATGATAAGCTAACTTTGGGTAGCACACGGGATAGCCTTTTTCACATCTCGCTCTCCTTAACGAGTGTTGGCTGCCTGATATCCTGTCGATAGTCTGTTGTGATTTTCCCTCCTCAGTTCAGTGTTAGTAGGTACTCACTGTTAGTAGGTACTCACTGTTAGTAGGTACTCAATAGGGCTGCACAATTCTGAATCACTTTTTTAAACTCAAAATTTAAAATGCAATTTTCTCTCTCGATTCTTGACCAATGTATTTCTGTCTATTATTATTAATATTAAATTTTGTTTGCTCTTCATTACGACACCAAGCAAATGGTTGAAGTGATTACAATCACTTCAAGCAAATGATTTCAACAAATGTCACATAATTTGATTTTGGTTTATTCAGATTAATATTTGATCATTATAGAGTCCTGACTATGATCATATCTGTAAGAATTCTTTTGAAAATGCAGGAATGTCCTCCGACGCATTTTAGTGTTTGTTAATCTATACTGGCACTCCGCTATTTCTGCTTATACCTGGGTTTTAATGACACGGGTGATATTTGTATATTTGTACACAAACACAGTGTTAGGAAGGTTACTTTTAAAATGTAATAGGTTCTAGATTATTAGTTACCCTGTTAAAAACATAATAAGTAATTTAATTATTTTGATTACTTCATCAGAGTAGTTTAATTTATTACATTTGATTACTATTTGATTACTTTTCTAACAAATGGCTACATTAGGCAATAAAGCAGAAATGTCCCAAAGACTTACAGCAGACCTGCATTGTCTGGAAATATGCCATCAGAGGGCATTTCTGCACGGTGAAAAGATGCACAGCCGCAAAAATAATGTTATATATTTCACTGCAGATTCTGACTCAGGTGAGGGGATCAAAGTGACAAGAGAGCAGGAGGAGGATGTGGAAGTGGAGCAGGATGAGGGTGACGAGGGGGGGGAGATGGAAGAAGGGGACTCTACGGGGGAAGAGGCTGGAAGTGAAGGGAAGGCGCTGCGGTCGGGGCCTTTTACGGACCGCAGTGAGTCTCGAGCGTATGGCTCTGTCACCCACAAGTGCGAGGTGAGGAGTCCTGACCATTTGTGTGGAGATTGTGTGTTTACCTGTGAGTTCCTGAGCATGCATTTTGGTCTGTAACGGTCTGTTCATCTTTGCCAGTTTTTTCCTGTGACCGTTCTGCCCAGAAATGTACAGTATGTGTTTGTTGCTTGAAATAAAGGTTTGTCAGTGGGCGTTTTGGTTTGCATAACTCCTCTGGATGATTTTGTTTTAGAATATGTGTGAAAGTTTGTCCTGGCTCATATGTGTGTTACGTTTTATTAAGCTTGTTGATCATTTTTCTAGGACTGTGGGAAAAAGTTTACACACACTGGGAACTTTAAGAGGCACATCCGCATCCATACAGGCGAGAAACCGTTCAGCTGTCGGGACTGTCAGAAAGCTTTCTCTGATCCGGCGGCCTGCAAAGCCCATGAGAAGACGCACAGGTTAGTGCCTTTTTTGAACATGCCACTTATTTTTTTGTTTGTGTTTTGTACAAACTGAGACTGGATATGGAATGTCCCCTTTATCGAATGGTTATGGCTGGATTGGCTCAGTCCTGTGAAGCCGTACAGCTGCACAGCATGCGGTAAGAGCTACCGGCAGATCAGCCTGCTGAACCTCCACCGCAAACGGCACACGGGCGAGGCGCGCTACAGCTGCGAGGACTGTGGCAAGCTCTTCACCACCTCGGGTAACCTGAAACGCCATCAGCTGGTGCACAGTGGAGAGAAGCCCTATCATTGTGACTACTGCGAGCGGGCCTTCTCCGACCCCACCGCCAAGATGCGTCACCTAGAGACTCATGACACTGACAAGGGCCACCGGTGTCCCCACTGCGACAAGCGCTTCAACCAGGTGAGGCCACCGCACGCTTGACTACTGCCTCTGTGGAAGCTGAACAGGACGTATCTTCCAACCACGAGAACTGCCTCTCATCTCCCACTGACCATGAGCATTAGTATCCAGAATTATGGAAACACTTCCAATTTTTACAAATTGCAGAACTTTATTCAACTGTTGCTCCAGTTACTTATTTAATCATCCAATGTATGATATTTGTGACATTCTTTGATTGTAAACATTACTGCCAGTATTCGGGGAGTGGTTCTTAAAGCGCGATGCCAAAAATGCTAAGCGTTTCCACAATTTGGGCCACTATTGTACTCCTTCCCTTTGATTTGCGAGTGGCCCACCTAGCCCATAGGGTCCAAATGGCATGCAGTTTCCTTCACCTCCACCTGGAGCACCAGGAGAAGAGGTATGAATAGACAGCTGACCAAATGACACACCTCCCAACACCTGATCTGTTGTAACTTTGTTGTATTTACTGTCCCCACTTGGACCAGGCACTGTACTTTTGATACTTCAAGAAAGCACCAAAAGTAAGGTACTTCAAGGTGTTGGTTTTCCACTGGTGTAAGAACTAGGTCTGGCGCTGAACAGCATCACAAAGGCAAGGCGGGTTATTTTGTACTGAAATCATGTTACAGGGCTGGCCAATGTACAATATTAATACCAACATTGCATGTTAGTCAGCTAGATTTTTTTTTACTTGAAATTCTGTGTGGACGTTATAGCGCAGGCAGTTTAAGTTTCACTAAAACATTTTTATCTGTTCTTTTGACCTGATCGCAATAATTTATTTATTTATTTTACTTAGTTTATCTTTGTTTTCCAAGTTCTTTTCACGATTGTGGTTGTATTGCTAGGCAGGCTATTTGCATAACCAATTGACAAAGAAAGCGTTTCAATTCTCACCCCAAAATACCGAAGTACCAATGAAGTTCCCCAGCTGGTATGGAGCTATTGGTACTGGAACTTGACCAGAAGTCAATGGAAAAGTGAAAATAGCAAAAGTACTGCACCAAAAGTACTGTACTTTGTGCAGTGGAAAAGTGCAGTTTGAGTCCAGTTCTAGAGGGCTCACTGGTGTGTTTGTTAATTAAGGATACCTGATTCAACCGTCTCCTGTCCAGAAGTGGTTTTTCTTCCACTCCTCTCTTCTGGCAGTGGCAGGGATGCTGTAAAACCCCGTCATACTCTGTGTTCCTGCAGTTGGGGAACCTGAAGGCCCACCAAAAGATCCACATCACAGATGGGCCACTGAAGTGCAAAGAATGTGGGAAGCAGTTCACCACCTCAGGTATGAGGCGTTCCCAAAGGGGGCGCGTGGGTGATGGCGCTGGTTATGTCACTGTGTGGTCTGTGCAGGTAACCTGAAGAGACACTTGCGGGTGCACAGCGGCGAGAAGCCCTACACCTGCATGCACTGTCAGAGGGCTTTTGCTGACCCTGGGGCTCTTCAGAGGCATGTTCGCATCCACACAGGTGAGCCTGGCACTGCGTGTAAAGCCTGAACCTGCCCACTGCCCACTGCCGCTTCCTGAACACAACATCAGTTTTTTTTCTGCACGCCAATTCCACCTAGTGCGACTCTGGCTGCTACTCCCGCCGCTCGGCATCCTATTCCTTTGTGAATGCATTGTGCTTTCAGCGTTGAGTCCTTAAAAATACAAAGTTTTATCTGCCAAATAATTTGCACTTGGCAAACTAGTCAACAAGCATTTTTGTTGAAATAAGATGCACGTCTCAACATAATAAAATTGACTGAACTTTTAAGTTCCTTACTTTTACTGATGATTGTATTATACAATGATGCGGCTGTATATTTTGCATTCACAGTCCATTCTCTGGGTGCCTAATGTGTCTCTGTGTGATTTCATGTGTGATTTCTAGGAGAAAAGCCTTGTCAATGTCTCATTTGTGGCAAAGGCTTCACCCAGGCCAGCTCCCTAATCGCCCACGTCCGACAACACACTGGAGAGAAGCCGTATGTCTGCGATCGATGTGGAAAAAGGTCAGCGGAAGTCCCTAAAAAACACCTTCACAGCTTTCTGAGGTCCAGTGTGTCAGTCTGTCTACTCTTCTTGTTGTTTAGATTTGTCCAGTCTAGTCAACTGGCTAATCACATCCGGCACCATGACAACATCCGACCTCATAAATGTCAGGTCTGCAACAAAGCCTTCGTCAACGTTGGAGACCTGTCGAAACACATCATTATACACACAGGTAAATTTTAATCATTAAACTGTAAACTGTGCCAAACATATGATTGATCCAGGACCAGCATATCAACTTCTGACAACAGAAAGGAAATGCTCAACTGGCCATTCAGTTAGGGTAACCAAAACAGCCATACCAAAAGTACCAGTACCAAAAGTTACAGCGGAGTACTTTTTTGGTACTTTGATACTTTGGGGTGGGACCTGAAATGCTTTCTTTGGTTATGCAAATAGCCTGCATTTGAAGCACAATAAAACCACGACCTTGAAAACAGTTAAGACCTCAGAAAATAACAATAAACAAGGAAAAATAAATAATAATACTAATTGATGCGTGGACAAAGGAAGTGACCCAGGCTTTAACTGCGACCTGGTCAGAAGAACCTGAGATCTGTATAGCATAAAAAGAAATAAAGTATTTTGGATAATATACTACGGCAGTATAGTATTGGAAAATTTCTAAGTATAGCAGTGTGGTTTTGTTGTAATAAATATTGGGGGTTTATGTAACAAAAAATGTTCTCAATATAAATTTATCAAAAACCCATCTAGGAGTGATTTAAACAGCATGAATGAAAATTATTATGATTGTCTCATTATGCAGTACTCATGCAAAAGCAGAGGAGGTAAACTTTAACTTGATTTTTAAACATATCCTAGATAATTTTGAAAAAGAATAATTATTAAAATGGCAAAACGTGATCATTTTTTCCCCTATGACAGAGCAAAAATGTTTTAGCGAAACTTAAACTCCCTTTGCTATAATGTCCGTATACAGAATTGAAAGTAAGAAATGTCTTAAGACAGTAAGTAAGAAACTTAATCTAGCTGACTGGCAAATTAAGAATCACACATGCATAACATGCGATGTTGGTATTAATATTGCACATTGTCCAGCCCTGTAATATACTACAGCCATTTTTCGAATTGAGTACAAAATACCCGGCCTCACGCTGTGATGTCATTCAGTGCTGGTACCAGTTCTTATGCCAGTGGAAAACCAACACCTTCTTGAAGTACCAAAAGTAAGGTACCTGGTGCGATGGAACCGTTATAATTTAGAAATGAAAATCAAGATCTAGTTTTTTTTAATGATTCATTGTTCTAATACTCAGTGCTGACATCATAAATGTGAATCAAAGCAGCACGTTTCACGCAGATTAATGGCCCTTTAAGGATACTGCTCTCTGAAGTGAAATACATGCCCCAAGCTTTCTTTCTTTCATTTGCTTCCATTATTCCATGCTGGGAAATCTGCACGTTTTTCTACGTTGTGCTCTCGCT
>JAODUD010000038.1:4027575-4043898 GCA_026784285.1 Stomatorhinus walkeri
TTGGAGAATACCTTTGGGGATAATGAAAATTGAAGAAAGTGGGTAAAACTTAAGTGTATATTTTTCTCTGACTCCACCAGAGTTTCTATTTATTGACAGGTTAATTTAAAAGTAACTTTTTCATATCACCGGTGAGACGTGCTCAGGTTGCCCCTATTGCCCCTGGCTTCGGTGAGTATGCGGTCCGTGTGACAGCCTTTGGTGGGCAGGCTGAGTCCCACCCTGCAGATAAGTGAGGTCTACCACTGACTGTGTGGTGGAAGGTGATCAGCGTCTCGTTGCTTTGAACCAAACCCCAATGCAAAGACAAAGAAAGATTAATTGAGATAAAGGTAGATGTTAAATCCATACCTTTAAATGGCTTAACAAGAAGTGATGCATTTGGAAATCCATGAACACAGTTTCTCTCTTTCAGTACTTTGACCATCAAACTTAAGTGTGCTTAATGCATTTTAATGATTAAACCTTTGCTTTTTTTTAGAATGTTTAACTATTCTATGTTTGACAGATCATATTTTCCCAAAATAATTTTGAATCACATTCAGGGTCCAATTTCCTGTGTAGGGAATCTGAAATTTTAAATTTAACCGGATTAAACAGAGCAAGTATTATGCTATGTATATTATTCAAATTCAGCAGTGATATTTTACATAAATAGTAGAATTTTATCTAATATCTTCCACTAATTTGGAAAAACAGTTTGGTCTATAAAGTGATCTGTAAGTGTAAGCCAAGGCTGTGATTTTGGTGTGCGTTGGTAGGTGGCTGTCCGGATGCTAAGGTACCTGAAGGTACAACACCACCTGAAATGAACCTGAACATGTTTGTGAGCGGATGTCTATCAGTTGACACTCATAATGCATAAATCAGAGAGGTATTAAGATACATGAATACCCTAAGGCATATGTTCAAAGAGACTGCCTGACAATTTATTGTATTAACAGTGCACTAAATAAATGCAGAATTGCACTTTCTTTTGGATATATGGGATTTTCAGTCGTCACATAGAAGTATATCTCAGGATATGTCTAGAATGTACCTGAGGGTCTACATCTGTAGTGGTCAAATATCCTTATGAAATCATAATAAAATAAATATATAGGCATGAGTTCTTCATTGTAAATATCATATGTGGATTGTGTTAGATACTGTTGTAAGTCAGGAATGGATAAAACATTTTTCCAGATAAGAAAATTGCATACTTCAACATTCAGGTTATTATATGCAGCTGTCCTGGGGCCTGAATCACAGCAGGATTTCTTGCTTAGCCTGATAACTTGTCAGATATAAGGTACTGCAGTTTAAATGGACCTTATCTTCGTTCACTTACATTTAGCCCAGACTACCTTAAATCTGTGTGATACAGGCCCCTAATATTTAAATTTTTTTTTAAACATAGCTGTGTAACTATGGTTCATTTGACAAGTGGCATAGGAGAGATATCGATATTTTTATTGGGTGGGGGAGAGGTGACTGAATCCAAATTAAATATTTGGGGTTACAATCTCCCCTCCCTGTTTCCTGCTCCCCTCGGCCACACGTGGAATGGCACAGGCTGGCTGTTGTGAGTCTGAAAATGCTCGCTCTCTGCCTGTTACTCTATCCCAATAAAATTTTAACTTTCCTAAGAATTAAGAGGTTTACTTTATTTCACAGTCATATCAGTTTAAACTCAACATACATATTTGATTTGAAATAGAATCAGTGGTAACTTGGAGGCCCCAACTAACAGTGCTGTCAGTTACTGGCATACAGATGGGTGCGATTTCAATACATTAAATTCACAAGTACTTCTGTGTATTATTGTTAGTCTTTGTATACATTGTATTTCATATCAATCCATTATAATGAACTCCCCACTACACTAGTATCTTCTACAAGGTACTTTTTGGGTTATTCTTGAAACAGTCGTTCTTGGGTTATTCTTGAAACAGTTTTTAAAAATGATATATTGGTATTTGTTTTAAATTATATATAGTACAAACAATCCAAAGCTAATAATGTTAAATACGATGTCAAATGTAATTGGATAACGACGTTCCAGTATGTTTATTATTTTATTATTAATGTCTAATACATTGAATCTACCTTGTTTTGGCTGGACACATCCTTAGATGATGAACACGTGGTGCATCTAAATTCGGCGTCAACTAAATGATGTCATATCCGTTTGGGAGTCACGAGCTCGATGTCGACTCCACTCCTTAAATCCACGCAAGTTGTATTTACATTTTAATTTAATTTAGGAGTAGCCGGATTAAAATGAACTTCTTTAACAGTGGGATTTGTCGTTGTGGTATGCGTGGCGATTTTATGAATTAATAGAAACACGTCCGTATGATATGAGTTAGCTGTCAGTTGCAGATAGACTCCCGTCAAGAAGCCTGACAACAGTCTACTTTTAAGCAAAGAATCGAAGATACTACATGTATTTCATTGTAACGAAACATCACAGTGTTCCATCGTTGATTAGTAAGAATGTAGTATAAATGAATAATATGGAAGAGGAATATTTTGAAAATATGTTCAGTCTTTCAGTTTTAAATAGCGGCGTACTGTGACAAAGCGTAAGTAATCTGCGATGTTGAAACCGTACAGCTCACGGGTTTGGTAGATTTTTTCTCCAAAAGTTTGAACATTAACGAGTTGCCTGGATGTCTCGTTTTACAAATTATGACAGTTTTCGGCATAGATCGTTGTTAAGCAAGAACGACGTTAACTTAAGATAAACATGCAGTCTTTTCATATTAAATGTTAGGTAGCAAAACCACATTTGACAGCTAGTTTCAATATCGGTTCGAGTCATTTTAAATGCCCACAGTTTCCAGAAGCATTTTCTTCAATTAACATGGTAATATGCAGTTGGCTCGCATTTGGTACTTTGGTAGCTACCTTGTTTTAAACTGTTTATTACAACAATTGTGATTCGTTACCTCTGTGCTAGTTATTGGCGATAAACTATGTAAAGGAATCTTTTTTTAAATGATCTTCATTTAAAAGGTTAATTAGGTTGCAGCTTAGTTTTAATGCTTCTCCATGCACTCCTAGAACTGCTGCATTCTGCCAAAGCTTTCCCCCCCCCATAGTTCCCCTATTTTTAAGTAACATGACTCGCTCGTGTGCATATTTATTGTGGTTTTAAAGGTGTAATATTTAAAAGGTCAGCTCGATGGAAAAATTCTTAACTGTAAAATACTTATAACAACCTTTTTCATAATTTGAGGCATAGTGGATAACAAACGGTAGTCCTACTGGAGAGTATCTGAAATTTGTAGGCAAGGAAGGAGACAAAGGCTCATGGATCAACCCAGAGTTATAGACCGGATCCTGGAGAATATTTCCCTGTCCGTGAAGAAGGTAGGTAACAACTCTTCGGCATAATCTGGACAGACATTGTTAAACTAGCATTAAGTCGTCGTCTAGGTTTATGCAGAGGCTTATGCGATAATATAGTATTGGAAAATAGGCAGAAATTACTGCATGTTGGTGTATCAACGGTGATAAGAGTTAGTCAGGACTATTAAGGTAATCCAATAGTTATAAAGGCTTTAGCATTACATTTCCTCACGTACTTATGTTACATTCTGCGTGACTAAGGATAATTACTGGATATTGGATAACTGAGTGTTGTGCACTGATTTTCATGCGATTAACGTCTAACATTCCTTTCACCCCACGTTTTAATAATTTTTCATAATCTCCTATTGCATACTCTTGAGCAGGTGTTATAACACGGTCCTGTTTCGTTATCTAAAGTAGTTTCTGTAGTTTTTTAATCTATTAATTTTGCTTATTGATTTTCTTGTTCCTCCTGTGATTGTTTGTCACCTGTCTGTCATTTGTCAGTCTTTCCCGTTTTTTTTCTTCCATTTTTCCAGTAGAGGGCCATCAGGTCACATGATAATCAGCTGCTTGAAATTTAGATTAGGTCACCTATTCAGACTCTAGCTGGTGATCCTTGTTCCCGCTTTATGCACTTCTCTGTGATGGAATGTGTTGCCTTATATTGATGTAATTAACCATACATGTGGCTGCACTGGCCTCATGTATCTCTATTATATCTGATGTATCAACTATGATATTGGTTATATTCAGAATAATTTCGCAATTATGATAAAATTGGTCACCAAAGAATTATATTTTTATAGTAGACCAGCATGCTTATTTAGAAGTGTTAAAACGTTAATTGTGTAGAGAAATACATTGCTTTAAGCTGCATGTGTGGGGAATGTGGTTTAGTAATGGAGGATGCTAACCTTTAACTAGGAAATTTTCTATCTGTAGCTGCAGAGTTACTTTGCTGCCTGTGAGGACGAGACACCAGCCATCCGGAATCATGACCGTGTCCTACAGCGTCTGTGCGAGCATCTGGACCATGCTCTGCTCTATGGGTATGTCAGCGTATTTGCATATTTGTATTTACATGTGCCCATGTACCCAGTTTATTGTAGTTGGAGTATCACCTACCTGTGAAGGTCATGTTTGGGTTCAGCACCTCCCCCTTCCTGCATCTCTTCTAGACTTCAAGACATCTCCTTGGGATATTGGGTTCTCGTTGTGCACTTCACCCGTCGGGAAGCCGTTCACCAGATTGAGGAGCTCCAGCACATTGCCACCAACCTCGGCCGCAGTGAGTAGAACTTCTGTTAAATGGCCAGGTGGTTACAAGGT
The DNA here is from genome assembly GCA_026784285.1 of Stomatorhinus walkeri. Lineage (NCBI taxonomy): Eukaryota > Metazoa > Chordata > Actinopteri > Osteoglossiformes > Mormyridae > Stomatorhinus > Stomatorhinus walkeri. The sequence goes on from JAODUD010000038.1 coordinate 4,032,247, forward strand.
CGGGCTTTATCACTCTATTCAGGAAGTTGTTAGTTCAAGCCCTAATAGGCCCCTGTTCATGTACCCTGAATAATCAGAGTACATTATTTACAGTTATTTCACCCAGCCAATTAGGAACACTCTGACCATCACTCATTATACTGAACTGGTTGGTTGAAACAAAATCTTGATCTAAATTTTTACTTTTTTTACCTGAACTGTCCATCTCTGTCAATAATGACATGTTTTTGCATGCACACGACCTGCCACTATCAGAAACTCATTAGTAAGACAGCAACTGTATGTAATAGCACAGCCTGTGTTGACAGACACTGTAAAAACAGACTATAGAAAATGTATTGCTTTCACGTAAGTAGTCTTTTGCTCTCTCACATGATATCCATCAGACCCTAACAAGGGCAGAAGGTTCATGAAGACTTTCATTTTTTTGTGCCCGTAGTATTGCTTCTTGAACGTTGGTTTCCATTGAGACAGCTTGAGTGCATGCCTTAGTAAGCAGTTCTGTCTGTTTTGTGTGCAGGCCGGGCATGGCTGTACCTGGCACTGAGTGAGAGCTCGCTGGAGAGTTACCTCCGTCTGTTCCAGGAGAACCAGGCACTGCTGCAGAAGTACTATTTCAAGTAAGGCAACTGCAAGTGCTGTGCTGCTCAGAGAAGTGAGCAGGTGGTCAAAAGATGGCATGCTTGACATGGCAGTCATATTTCAAAATAATATGTCATACCAATATATAAAACGGAGGGAACTGAGGTGAACTTAGTATGTATGACTTTGTTTACATGGGTTCCTTTGGAATAGCAGAAAGGGAAAATCGTTGTTTTAATTCAGCCAGTGAAAGACAGAATCGGTTGTTTAGCCTAGTAAGGGAAAGCACGCAGTAAAACACTGAGGTTGGAGAATTGTTATAAGTTTGGCGTATCTGCATATTACAGATTGCTGTTGGGGCAGAGCTCAAATGACTGATGAGACAAAATGTTATGAGGAAACAAAACGCTGCATACCAGCAGCCTAACCCTCATTCCACACATGATGTATGGTGGAGGAAGCCCCATTCTTTGGTGGGGGGGGGCTTTGCTTCTTCATGTCCAGCACAGCCTTGTACTCTCTTTGGCATATGTGCAGATTTGTTTCTTAGGAACAATACTTTTGATGATGATATGTGTGTGTACCCCTGCATTCCTGTGTAGTCTTCTGGAATTCTTGGCGTTTGAGCTACAGAATCTGCAGAGATGACAGTATACGGGAGATATGTTGCTTCACCCTTTCCTTACCAGTTTGGCAGTGTAATTCCAGCCGTAACTTTCTCCACTGGTATAATGATTACAGCACATGTATTGTGATTATTTCTGTCTACAGTTGTCTGCATACCTTTTCAGATTATCTGTTTATATATTCATATATTCTGATAATCAGTTTATATACTTTGTACCTGAAATGTGACCTGGTATTTCTATAAATGATGATAGTTTTTTTTTTTTATTCACTAATTAAGGAGGGGGGCTATGCATGGATTCTTATGTCACAAGGTGGGGTACACCTTGGTTGGGACATCTGTGTGTCCACTGTAGGACACACAGTCACACAAAGGTGGTTTTTAGAATCACTTGTTCTATTCATGGTACAAGATATCCTCAAATTTCGGAAAAAATAATGCAGTGGATTTCAGAGGCTATACTAGCATGTAAAAATGGCTGAAAAGCATGTCAGAAGCTTGGGGAAGGCAGAAGGACCTAATGTACTATGATTGAGGAGATGGCAAAGAAAGCTGAGACAGCAGCTATGTTGTCTACAGCCATCTCCTGCGCGTGCTGGGATTGATGATCATGAGTTAAAAAAGAAATACTGTAAAAGAGAGTGTATATGTAGTATGATCACTCAAGTTAATTTTTATGTTCACCAACTGAATTGTAAATGTGTCCTGTGTCATGCTAAGAAAATGTCCTGGCATCCTTTCAGAGAGTTTCTCGGCCTTGAGCCCCAAGTCTTCCTGCTCCCTGGTTCAAAGATGGCTGTAACATTTTTTTAATCCAAATTGTTTCATTTGTAATAAATTGGTGCTGGTGTGCTTTTTCGTGATTACAGTTCTCATCGATTCTGTAGGAGATGTTAGTTTTTAAGCTCAATTTCATTTTTTTATATTATGAACACACTGTCTTTATAGTATCTGGTATGAAAAAGGAGAAATTAAACTCAGTAGCATTAGCTGGAAAAGTATTTTGCCAAATGCTTTTTTCAAAGACCTGTAACTCTTTGAGGACCTTGAAGACCTTGGCAAAGCATAAAGCCAATGTAAAAATAATTGAAAGGGAATGATTTTGAATGGGGTTGTGGGTGTGGGTGGGTGGGTGTATTGGTTGGTTGGTTATGGATATATTACATTGTGGGGACCAGATTTCCCTAATGTGATTAAGGACCTGTTATTTTGATTATGTATGGACCATTTTTTCTGGTCCCCACAAGGGGAAACTAAATTTTATAAAATTCTGTGATTGCAGTCAAAAAAGCTGAAAATGCCAAAAGTCTTGTACTTTGGTTACTTATAGTTAAGGTTATGCCTGGGTAGGGGAGTCATTGTTGGGATTAGGGTTTTGCCCATAGAATTGAATAGATGGATATCCAAAAAGATATGAATATATGTGTGTGTGGTGTGTGTGTGTGTGTGTGTATGTGTCTGTCTTTTTCAGACATGCCTTGGTATGCAGTCATGATCACCTCGCCCTATTCCTCACTCTAGTGTCAGGACTAGAGTTCATCCGCTTCGACTTGGAGCTGGTATGTTAAAACTTATGTTACTCCTTCTCTGCCGAGTTCATGTGCTGCGTGTACTCAGCTGTTATCGCCTGTCCACTATTCTATTGGATTTGTAAATCAGGTTTTTTGTTTGAGCTTATGGTTCAGTAGGTAGCACTGTTGTTTTTCCATGGATTGTGCTTGGCCCCTTAGTTCCAGTGAAAGGAAATCTTAATGCTGCAGCATTCAAAGCCATTTTGGGCAATTTCATTTGTGGGAACAGTTTAAGGATGGCCCCTTCCTGTTCCAACATGACTGTGCACCAGTGCACAAAGCAAGGTCCATAAGGACATGGATGTGTGAGTCTGGTGTGGAGGAACTTTACTGGCCTGTAAAGAGCCCTGACCTCAACCCAATATAACACCTTTGGGAGGAATTGCAGTAGAGACAGAGAACCTGGCCTTTTCGTCCAACATCAGTGTCTGCTCTCCTGGAAGAATGATCAAAAATTCTTAAACCTTGTGGACAGCCTTCCCAGAAGAAGCTGTTATAACTGCAAAGGCTGGGCCAACTCCATACGTCATTAAAGTTCATGTGTGTGTAAAGGCAGGTGTCCCAATACTTTTGCCAATATAATGTATCTTGGTACAGAATGTTTTTTTCCTGGCACTCTGAATTAAGTTAGTAGAACCAGATAAGATGCATCATCTAGCATTTTGAACATACAGTTCAGTTGTTTCATTAATGAATTTATTCATATTGTCTGTAAAATTGTAAGATGGTAATATTGGGTATTATTCTTTGAGAGTCACTTTGCCAGTTTTAAAGAAACTGGTAAGAGTTTGCAGTGTCCCTCAATTTAAAATGGTTAAATGAAATAAGAAGCTATAATCTGGGATTATTTTTCTGTAGTTCTATAGTTGAGTGAAACCATTTTTGATTTGGACAGCATCATGGGGTTGGGAAATAGCTGGACTGTGCAGTGACTCTCCTTAAATTTCCTGCTCCTCTTTCTTGAGCAGGATGTTCCATACCTCGATGTGGCCCCTTATATGCCAGAGTACTACAAGCCACAGAACCTGCTGGACTTCGAAGAGAGGCTGCCCAGTTCAGATAGCCTGTCTCTGCACTCCTTCACATCTCTGACCTCTACCAACCTCGAATGGGATGACAGCGCCATTGCCCCCTCCAGCGAGGGTAAGGAATGCAGGGCATGACTTCTGTCGACACAGATAGGCCAAGCAGTTCACCTTAAATTTGTATGCAAAAAATGTAGGTGAAAATTTGATCAACAGTTAAGTAACACAGCCAATTGGTGAAGGCACCACCAGTGTTCTGTCACACACTGAATAGAGTGCAATATGTTGTGAAGGTTCATGTTAATGAATATCCAATTTAGGTTTTTGGGCCTGCCTGATTTGTAGTAATGCAGATAGTTTTCAGATTTATGTGTAACCTTTCATGCTAATTTTGTTATACCAGTATTTTTCTTCAGTTTATCTTCTGTTCTTCCTTCTTTGTCACTCTGGTCATACATTTCCACCTAATGTCTCATCCCTCCTTTTTTTAGATTATGATTTCGGTGACATCTTCCCTGTGTTGCAGTCAGTACCAAATACAGAATGGGAAGGTGGGACCTGGTNNNCCCCCCCCCCCCCCCCCCATGCATTTTCCTGTTTATTTTCCCAGCTTTACCCTGTTAACTGCTATGCACCCGTCCAAACCTCACTGCATAAACCTGCATGTTCTAACATTTACACATTTTCGGGCATCCTTGCCAAGGCAGGCCGTGTGTAAGCTGTGTTTGCCCCAGAATCGGACATCTCTCTAATTCGGAAACAACATAGATGCAGCAAAATCATTTTATGAATTTATCATAAATTACCCCTGTATTTTTACATTTAAGTGTGAATGTTTCTATATTAAGTTTATGAACTGGTTGGAGTATTTATTGTAAAATAATATAAAATCTTTACAATGCTACCAATTGGTAGGTTTTTCATTTTTGGAGCCATTGTGCTAAAAATTAAAATAGTCATGACTGACACTCGTACATTTTCTAATTGCTTATCCATGAATCGTAGGGCAGGGATGCACCCTGAACTGGATCTCAGTCTATTATAGTGTGCTTACATGCATGCATTCCATGTAGAGGCGCCATTCTGGCTCCCTGCTTGCTTTTGAACAGTGCAAACCTACATGTCACACAGATGACATTCAGACATAGATGCCTCTTGGGTAGCATGCAAATTGCATGCACTCAGAGCAGTGGTAGGATTTGACATGTCCCAATCCTCGAGGTCCAAGGCAACTATGCTGTCCACTGGCCCACACTGCCAACTCTGGTGTCACTACTGAAATGTGTTTTTTTTATGTTTCATTTTATTTCTTGGTGTGGGGTTGTTTACCAAGAACTTTCTGGGGGAGGTGGCATCCGTCTATCTTACCGCAGATTCCTCCAGTCATACAGTATCACTAACTTTCTGTAGTAACAGTGGCCGGCTTCACAAACGGGACAGGAGGACACTGGGATTTTCTAGTTGTCCCACAATTCCTTATTGAAGATGTTGTTCTGTGCATGCCTAACTAAGGCTGGGTGATATATATGATAAAATATTTTATCATATCTAATTTTAATAAAATATCAAATTGAATTTTCCTGATTATGATAACTAAATTGTTTTACTAATGGTTATGGAGCCTGTGATAGGTTTCATGATAAATTATGCCAACAACAAACTTATACCTTAATGGAATTTGTGTAAAAATAATTGTCATTTATTCAAGAAATATTATTGTGATTTAGCCTACGCTACTACTAGTCGCGTTACTCAAACTGATGATGGTATGAATGTTCATCATCACGATACAATATTTTACCGTTATATCGCCCAGGCTTATGCCTGACAGTCTGTAGCTGATTAGTAGGTACAGTCTTTCTTGGTGAGTAGGTGTATGTGGCTGTGCTTTCTGTTATGTCTCCTTTTGTTTCTCACCGTTACTGTATGCGAACACTAGTGTGGTCTTGTTGGCTTCCTTGGCATTCACTACAGCAATATGGAGGTTGGCATTTCCCTCCTTTGCAGAGGGAGACCTGACTGATCCGGCCAGCTGCCCTCGCTCCGGTGCATCAGATCCCCAAACATCCATCAGCACTCCGCTGCGCACAGGCACTGGGCCAGGGGAGGTCGTCCCACGCAGCCCCACGTTTCGCTACAACCCATTCAACGAGGAGCCCAGCATTAGCCCCTCGGTCACTGTCATTCCTGTGCAAGTATCCTGTCTGGAGGAGGGTACCAGAACTAAAGGGGAGACGGAGGGCGTGGGCACAGACCTAGAGGTCATCAGGTTAGTTGTATCCTCATGGTTGTTCATTTGCATGTTGCTACTGCTGCATACTGGTGCATGGGAGGGGGTCCCATTAATGCTGTGTGATTCGTCAGAGTGGGCCGTCGCAAAAAGCCTGGAAAGAAGCGGCGTGCAAAAGGAGGCTTGGAGACTGTGACCACCCAGGACAACATTCCATTGAACAACGACATTACCCGAGGCATACAAGAGGGGAATGAGGAGATGAGACCCAAACATCGGGGTTCTGAGGAGGAGGATGAGGCTGAAAGCCTGCTCCAGGTTGCAGGAATGTCAGACGCCTCCATGGACAGTGTGGGACAGCCGCTACAGGCAGTGGTGGACCGGCTGAATGGACCTCTAGACAGCCAGGCTGGTGGGACGGGGGACAGGGCAGGCAGAGTCACCAATGGGCAGTGGCTATCTCAGCAGCAGTTGTGTCCAGGAGGCACAGAGGTGGCCCCCCCTGACACATCCCAGGTCCCCAATGCTGGCTTCGTGCAGGTGCTCCCAGCCCCTGCAGATTTCTACCGCTTTGCCCCCCACAGTCCAGACCCCGCTAGCCCAGGCGGTAGCCTGTATGATTCTGCAGAGAATGGCCAGCAAGAAGCTGCTCGCCACGACCATGAGGATGAGCAAGAGGATGAAGGAGCAGAAACGGAAGCTAACGATGTCACTTCAGCTGTATTATCAAAGGCGGACCAGGAAGGAGCATGTCCACCGGCTGCGGAGGCAGGTTCTGCTGTGGGTAAGGAAGAGGAAGACGAGGAGGTGCATAGGGCCAGCCCACTGGACTGCAGTCATCCTGCGGAGTTCAGGTTGGATTTTACTTTCGGCATTACACAGCGGCTGATGTGGAGCTGATTGGAGTCTCCATGAGCAGCTTAGCAGCTTTATAAACTGCTGAATACAGGCAGTCTCCAGGTTACAAATGAGATCTGTTCCACAATTCTATCTTTGAGTAGAATTTGTAGGTAAATCAGAAAAAGCATATTAAAGTACATAATAATAATAATAATAATAATACACAATAACAACTACATTATTGCACCTTAAGCCAACGAACCACTGAAGCCATGCATAAGCATAGGCATCTACATGAGCATCACAATGCATGTGTGGGTTTATTTCAAACCATTAACTTTAACTCAATTTTATGGCTTTATGGCAATTTGTTTGTACGTACAAGTTGTCCGTAAGTTGGAGGTTCTCAACCTGGGGACTGCCTCTAGTCCAGGGGTGGCCAATCTTATCCGCAAAGGACAGGTGTGTATGCGAATTTTTGCTGCAACTCCCTAATTAGATTACTAATTAGAGGACTGATGACTGGCTGAAAGAGTCCTCACACCTGGATTTGAACAGCTGACCTACAGGTTATCACAAAAACCTGCACACACACCGGCCCTTTGCGGATAAGATTGGCCACCCCTGCTGTAGTCAGAGTCTGGCTTGGGTGGCTGTGCTATGGATTGAAAAACACCTGCAACTGGAGCTGACCACGGTGACTGTCTTCTAGGGTAGATAACAACCACCTGTTGCTGCTGATGATCCATGTCTTCAGGGAGAATGAAGAACAGCTGTTCAAGGTGAGCTGCGTTTCTGTGTACGATCTCAAGTTTCAGGGATGCTTGGCTTCCTCATTGGTTGGACGTGACAGGAATGATGTCCTCTACTCTGGTTCTCCTTCCAGATGGTGAAGATGAGTACAGGTCACATGGAGGGTGATTTGCAGCCTCTCTACCTGCTGCTGACCGACTGTTACATCTACCTGCTCCGTAAAGGTGAGTGCAGCCCTCAAAGGCACCATATTCAGTGCAGTTTCGGAAGCTAATTGAAGCATTTCATTCATCAGCGATCTATTTCATCCCTGCATACAGTGTACGTAGGGTGGCTCCCCCCATGTACTAAATGTGTCATGATTTTTGTGAGCCAGCAAAGCTGGTGTTGCTAGCTGAGAAATCTGTGATAGCTGGCCCTAGGTGTGCTTTTACTATGTTGGGTAGTGGTGCTGGGGAAGCAGGCGTTTGATTCCTGAGGTTTATGCTTGTGCAGACATTTTGAAAGGGCAAATCTATTACGTTGGCCATCCTAAGGAAGTCTAAAGGCGAGGCGGCCATTTTGAAGCCTTATGCAGGTGAGGTAGCCTGAGGTCATCTCGTATGTTTCACTGCAGACTGGTTTGTTTTTATTACACTTATTTTCCTCAAATAAAGGGGGAATATTTATTTGGCTTTCCAGACACACCAAAGTTCAGCACAGCACAATAAAAACATGATATTATGATACCATGAGAATGATTGGCCAGCTTTGGGTGGAGCGATTCCCAGCATTTCAGAAGATTGGGTCACAGGTGTGTCTGGGGCTTTGCATGTATGTACATGCTTGGATGTCATTCTTATGTGTGTTTGGACTTTGGCATTATAGGCTACGTTCACACTGCCAGCCACATTGTTCAGTTCTAATTTTTTGCTCAGATCGGATTTGTTTATCTTGACAAATTCATAACTACAAGTGACCTGTATCTGACTGTAATGTGAACGCATCGGTTCTCTGAAATATCACTCGTGCACATTGATACGTTTTTACACGGGTAAAAGCTGGTCGTAAAATTGGCACGTTGTGCGGCCATGACCGCTGCGCTGATTCGAGTCTTATGTTTCCTTAAACTTTGACTTCAGGCTCTTTATTTTTCTTTGGCATTGTAGCCACATTCGTGTCCGCGCTGTGCCATCTCTTTGTCAATTATTGCAAATACTACTCTATTACTATAGGTTCCTTCCAATTTATCTTGAACAGAATAATTTCCCCAAGTATCAATTAAATGCCCAACTTATCCAACCTTCCACTGACTATATCGCTTCATTAAACAGTGCTAACATAATTGCACAAGGGTTTTCAAATTATGAATAAACTTAGGAATAGCCTACGTGTTGTGTAATCGAAGCGACTGAGTGATGGTTGCTGAAAAGGGCCTACATCAAACAATGAAGAAATTGCAATAAAAATCAGCCTTTTCTAGTTATAATAACCATTTACAACATTAATAATATATAGACTGTATTTCTGATCAATTTAATGTTGTTTTAATGGAATTCTCAGTGAGTCTAAACCTTTGAACGGTAGTGTATGTTCTTGGTTGTGACTTTTCGCAGGATAACCTATTAAACCCTCATCTGGAATTAAGCATCGAAGGTCATTCCATTTTAATTTAACATTGTCTTTGCAATTTTCATTTTGATTAAATTTGGCATATGAATTACACACGTTTCAGAGGTCAGAACTGTGTGTGTGTTTTTTTTTTTATGGGGTTGATCACCACATATACGATGTTGGATTGCCAGTACAGTGTTGATTCCATCACTTTCATTTGAAATTTGCGGCCACCTTTAGTTAATGTCAGATATCATCAACACTAGGTTTGTCTGATATCGCTAATTACAGATAACATTGTCACATCACTGAGCCCTACTGACTCGCAACTCGCATGTGACCTATATGATGTTCACTAGAAAGGCTCTGATAACTGTAAAACATTTGTGGTGATTTAACTAAACTGAAAAAAATCATCAAGACAGAGGTAGATTCAAACTGTGGGGTAAGTTTGCTTGATGGGGCACAAATATTTTTCGTAATACCTTAGTTACTACTGAAGTACAAATTCTGAACAAAGTTGCTACTTGAGATAAAATGTCATGATTTTCATGATGAACAAACATGAGCTCAGTAACTCACTTGTTATTCATTACTTGTTCCTTCAGTAGTTCCTTAGTATTTCTTTAGTAGTTCCTTAATGATTTAACATGAGGTCAGCATGTAACTTAGTTTGTGGTTAATTAATAGATAAGTAATAGTATGATACTATATCATTTGTGCCCTGTCAAGTAAAGTGGTGCTGGTACCAGGACTGGCTTTAACCCAAGGTACACAAATTCAAAGGACTAATATAACATTTCGACAATCACCTCTACAAATTAAAGGCCGTCCTTAATTAACTGTCCTGTTACCTGCAATATGTGTGACTGTCAGCTGATGGCAATATAAAAAAAATAATTTAAATGCAGATATCAGCTCGCTATGTCAGTAAATATTAATCCTCACTCTAGAGAGAGTGACGAAGGGAATCACTGCTTGCAGGGAAAGATTATCACAGCTTAAGATTTTCAGTTGGTGGCGAGTGATGCTGAATATTTCCGGCTCTTACAGCTTTAGGGAAGTTGCCACTGAAAGAGTTGCTGCTAAATGTGAACATGATGCCTGTGCTCTGTCTCAGGTGCGGCCGAGAAGCCCTATACAGTGGAGGAGGCAGTGTCTTACAATGAGCTCGATTATATCTCTGTGAGTGAACTTCCTCTGTGTTGCCTGCATGTCACATCAAATAAATGCAAAAAATAGACCTTTCTTTTTAATAGGCATTAAAGTGACGTGTTTTCTTGCCACATAAATTTCATATCTCCATTCGTGCCCAAGTTAAGAGTGCTACCATGTGTGTCAGGTGGGGCTAGATCAGCAGACTTTCACACTCGTCTGTACCAATCGAAGACGCCAGTTCCTCCTGGACACTGCAGATGCATCACTCACTGTGTGAGTTGGACATTGGACACTTAAATCTGTTTCGCTATACATTTAAATTTTCTCATGCCATCCATCCCAAACACTGTCTTGTAGCTGGTTTCTGGGTGTCCTGAGGTCTGCCATGATAAAGGGCTGCCGGGAACCGCCGTATCCCACCGTCCTAACGGACGCCACCATGGAGAAGCTGGCCGTTACTAAATTTGTGTCCCAGGAGTCACAGTGTGAGGTGGGTTGTCTTTCTTTATTCAGAATTTTCTCATGATCTGTAGTAAGTACATGTAAAATTTCCGGAGCTGTCTGTGGCACTGGTAAAATCTATCGCATGTCCCAAATAACCAGATCTGGCAGAAAAGGATTAAACTTCACTTTTTGCTTTATGAAGGTGGTTTCATAAATTTAGATTGATGTGGCAGTATAAAGTAGAATGTAGTGAGAAATATGTTTCTGTTAATCTGAAATTGTAATGATGCACATCAACATTGTAGCTGACTTCTAAAACTTTAGATTGGGGAAGGGTAGGTAGTAGGGCTGGACAAGTTCTAAAACATGATGTGCCATCAGGCAGAAACATTGTCTAGAAGGCTGATCTGAAAGCAATATGAATCCTTGTTCTGCTTTGTTGTAGCCTAAGCCTACTTCCCTGGTTAATGCGATAATCACCAGTTAGTCACGGTCAGGTATTGACACTGAGTTTTTCTGATGCAGTTGATTACTGATATCATATTTCCCAGTCTAGTAAGTGGTAAATGGTTATACCCACAGCATAAGCTGATTTTAGCTTACTTGTTAGGCAACATCATATGAAGTTTTTATGCAACACAAATATATGTTTTTTTCCAATTCAAAGTAATAAATGTGAAGTAAGGAACATCCATCCATTTTCCAAAACCGCTTGTTCTATTCAGGGTCATGGGGGCTCTGGAGCCTGTGAGTGCAAGGCAGGGAACAACCCAGGATGGGGCACAAACCCATCACAGGGCACAAGGCAGGGAACAACCCAGGATGGGG
>JAODUD010000038.1:4043998-4054269 GCA_026784285.1 Stomatorhinus walkeri
CACAAGGCAGGGAACAACCCAGGATGGGGCACCAGCCCATCACAGGGCACAAGGCAGGGAACAACCCAGGATGGGGCGCCAACTCATCACAGGGCACAAAGCAGGGAAGAACCCAGGATGGGGCGCCAACTCATCACAGGGCAGAAGGCAGGGAACAACCCAGGATGGGGCGCCAACTCATCACAGGGCACAAAGCAGGGAAGAACCCAGGATGGGGAGCCAACTCATCACAGGGCACAAGGCAGGGAACAACCCAGGATGGGGCGCCAAGTAAAATATACTGCATCGGAAAATTGAATAATTTCTAGCTAGCTAGTATTAGATCATAGGATTCAAGGTTGTAAATTTGAAAATAGTTATTTACAGTAAACTAGATATCTAATTTCAGAATGGATATATTAATATTTAGTACATTTCTGGTAATTGGCTGAAATCTAAATTAATAGTTTCATATTAGATAAATTATGATGCAAAGATATTGTGTATACCTGGCCAAAAATTTAGCGTCAATTATCTGCCTCACTTGTACATGCTTTGGATGAAAGTGACCACTGAAAGGAAATTCAAGTAATTGCAGCTAAAGATATTAATCTTAATGCTTTCTAGCAGAAATTAAATTCCAAGGCTTCTTCTTTTTTTTTTTTTTTTTTTTTTTTTTACAAAGCCAAACAAGAGTATGTTGATCAAAAACCGTTCCTTTTCCAAGACTCCATTCCTTTTCCTGTACTCATGAATTATTAGTGCTTAAAGGATGCTTTTCTCCAGGTTTGTGCAGATATGTTTGTACTCTAAGGGCCATTATCTCCCAGTGAGTGCTCTTTGCATATTCTCCTGTCGGCACTACGGTGACGCCCACAGTGAGTAACCCGTAAAAGAAGGTGCAGTCATGCTAAAGCACTTATTCATTACATAAGGAGAGGGTTACACCCTTAGTGTGTTTGGCAAAAAGGAAAGCATGGAACACTGTCTTTTTAATTTACTGTGCGACTCAAATTAAAATCCACAGAAATCCTACAATAAAACTTTATCAAAATGTACGTCACTTTGGATAAAAGCAACTGCTTAATAAATGTTATGCGAATTACGATTATATTTATTAGTGAATCCATATGCTTTTTGGTCTTATGATTTTTTCCCCACTCTGTTCAAAACAATTCTGTGAAAGACCAAATATGCGTAACCAATATTTGTGGTGTAAATGTTAGTGATATTAGTAGCATGGACTGAAAGTTTAGAATGCATTGCTGGTAAAAAAATATTAATGCAGTCAACGGCCATAATCCAAACAAGCTTATACACTACAGCGTAGGCTGTGATTGCTAATTACTGCCATTACAAACCCACACATCTACCCAGTTACTACTAAGTTAGGCAGGTATTATGGTCAGGTAGTTTTGCCAGACTTTACGGCAAGGTGGAACTGCCAGAATAAATGAATCAGGGGCTGAGTCTGAAAATTTGGCTCAGACACTCAGGATTAGTCTGTCTGAGTCACAAATGACTGGCACATTAATGCTTTGCTGCAGTTTCCTGTTTTTGTACACCTGTTCATTTTCAGCAGGTGCCATTATGGCAACATGTGTTCAGTCTGTGGCCCGGAAGGCATTTATGAAAATAGCCACCCAATAATAAGTTCCCTTTGTTCTCCTCATGTGCTCTTGTTTGTCAGGAAATTTAGTAAAGGCACTGATGTGGGGCCACATTGCCTTGACACAGAAGACGGGGAAATGTGCATTACATCACAGACCACCCTCTAGAAAGATCTGGTTGCCATGATGGACAAAGTGCTTGTCACTCTTATGAAGAGATTTAGCCTGATTGATTTGCCTGCTGTGCAAGATAACAAGGCAAATGTCACTTGAATCCTGCCCAATAAAAGTATATTTCTGTATGTACTAATATATAGCGAGGCCTGTAGCCCCCAGCTCCAGGGCTGCTGCACACTGGCTGACCCCAAACTTGCTCTCTCCTCTATATGTGTCTGTGTGTCTCATGGAGAGCAAGATGGGGAAGGCAAAGGGAAGCATTCCAATGTACGTGTACTCATACGTGTGCAAATGGTAAACACACCATTTCATCTTTAACATTCTATCTATACTGTTGTATTACATAAATCATTCATACGCGTGTTGGATTGTAACATTTATTTCTAGATAAAAGTAATATTACAGTAGGCTTTCTAGAAAGTCTGTCCGTCTGTCCTCCCGTCCATCCAACCCTCTGTTTTCTGCCACTTATCCGGGGTCGGGTCGCAGGAGAAGCAGTCTGAGCAGGGATGCCCAGACGTCCCTCTCACCAGCCACCTCCTCCAGCTCCACTGGGGGAATACCAAGGCATTCCCAGGCCAGCTGAGAGATATAATCTCCCCAGTGTCCTGGGTCTGCCCCGGGGCCGCCTCCCGGTTGGACATGCCCAGAGTACCTCCCCAGGGAGCCGTGCCGTGCCATATTGCATTTGGTTATGTAAAGGTACTTGACTTGATACAGCCCAGTAGAGCACATAGCCTAGTTGGAAAAGCACATAAAAGCTTTTAAAGTCAATGGTAGAATACTACCCTAAATTATTTAACAAGGAATTTTAGAATGTTTGCTTTTTTGCCATGAATTGCTATAATTCTTTGTTATTGTCTGTTAAGTAAAGATAGGACAATTAACAACTTGATTGTTTTCTAAAAAAGTTATAAGTAGGCTTGATTCTTAAAGGGATAAAATTAATCATAGACATTATTGAACATTTTGTAAAACACTACGAAACTGCAAAATCCTAATAACATTTCCCTTGTGTTGATTCTCTGAATTCAGTACTGTGTGCCATTTGGAGTCTCAGGTGTTCAGCTTCATTGCATAATTTGTCATTTAATACTTGGATTACCATATAGTCAGCTATTAAATTAACACACTTGACAAACAAAATAATGTACAGACCAATATGTTTTGCTCAAACATGCTGAAAACTATTTCCAAGTGATAATTCTTGACACCCCTGAATGATTTTTTAATGAACAGTTCACATTTTAATTTCGGCCACCACATGCACCCATTTGGTGTATGAAAAGAAGTCCGCTTGCACATGTGTCATCTAATCAGCACAAGAAAGGGCTAAACTCACCAACAAACAAATGGTTGTAAATCATAAATGAAACAAAATTCAGCAATTACCAATACTGAAAGTAGTAACGTTTAAACAATATGGTGTTGGACAAAACGTTGAGAAGGTATATAGTTCAGCAAATAATGAAAAATCCACGAGTCACAGTTGTAGAAACACTGGGCTGGATCACTTCTTCAGGTCTGGGAGTGCTTACATCTTTGATTACACACCATATGCATGCTCTTGGGTTATTTGGGGGGCATTACTGAGAGTGTTGCCTTTTCTGCTTTTACAGTATGTTCTGATTATTTTGTTCGGTTTACTGATTCAACCTCTGGTTGTGCTGTGCAGGTCTCTGCAGTCTCTATCCACTTGTATGCCTTGGTACACTGGGAGGACCCAATGGATATGACTGTGTCCAGCCAGGCAGCTTCCTGTGGCCACTCTGACTCCAAGGAAGGACCCCTGCTGTATCTTGCAGGAACCACATACCTTGGCAAGGAGCAGTGGAAGAGCTGTTACATGGTGCTCAGGCAGGTTTTTCTTCTGGATTCATCCATATGGTCCCACATATTTCAATACTTTATGTTCTCCATGTTGTTTTGCATATGATACTCATTTGTTTTTAGTAATATATATTCAGTATGGCAAAAATCATCATCACGATTATATTATAATATATTGAGATCACTGTTCACTTGATTGAACTTGAAATGAATTCTTTTTAAACACTGGATTTCCTTGAACTCTAAATCTAATTCAATGGAGAAACAAATAAAAATGAGCTGGAAATGGGTGCTCTGGATTTATAATAAGACAAAACGAGAGCATCACTGCGAAATGAAATGTGCCACAATAATTGTTTCATCTTGATTATTTTCTTTTAATAATCGAAGGAAGTCAAAATCATAATTGAAAGTAACATTTGTTCAACATAAGCTTTCTTGAATATTTGGAGGAGTGTTGATGTTTTTTTTTTTTTGTAATTTTTACATTTACAAATCAAGTTGGCCTATGTCAAGGGAGTGGTTACCAGCTTCTGCATGTGTTCCTAAAATTGTAATATTTTTTTTTAATCTTATTTTATATATCCTTTAATTTGTTGTAGTGGTTCATACTGACTTCAGTAGGTATAGGCCACACTGCTTGTAGTGACCTGCAGGATGCAATATCGCTATACCTCTGCTTTGCTGCCATTGCTGACATTTGTCATAATCAACAGTTGCTGACTGTCAATATTCATACTGATTCTTCTGCTTGGACAGCAATGGGACTTTGTACCAGTATGCAGAGAGAACAGATGTAACGCCACTTTTGTCAATCACCATGGGGTAAATACCTTGTGGCTCTGTCCTTTACTCCTCACCACCCTGTGCAGTATGTCTGTATGTGTGTCTGTGTATGTATGGAAGGACAGAGAGTTGGATGTATGACTGTGCCTGTCTCCCCTGTAACTTCATTGCTTAGCTCCCTCTATACAGTCCTTCAGTATGCTTTATTTCAGTATGCTTTATTTCCCTTCCATGTGCTCCCATTTCTTTGTTGCTTTGTCTTTATTACCTAGCAGTCTGAAATTTTCTGGCTAGGGAAAAGGTCAGAAGTAAATCCTTCTCCTGTTCTTCCCTCGGTCTTCCTGTAGGGGGGAGCACTGTGGCGGCTGCAGGCGCTCCCATTCTACTGAGCATCCACATGCTTTCCAGATTATCCTGACAGAGCACCCCCCATTGCAGCTCAGTGCAGAAAATGAGCAGGACATGGCCATCTGGATGCAGTTGCTCTGTCAGTCTGTGTCCAAAGGGGTAAGGCCACAATAATCTAAACCAATAAGGGGACCTTATGAAGGAAAACTTGTAGATGCTTATCTTATTAGTGCTGTAACTCAAAAAGAATATTTCAAACTGCAGACACATTGCATGGGTGAAGATAAAATTTTGAGAGAAATTGCACCTAAACTGAAGCAACACCGCTTTGTGGTAGTAAAGGGAAGAGTGACTGCAGAAGACACTTGATCCTGTGAATGTAATAACTGAAAAGTTTGACATGGATCTTACCACTCCACAAGTACATATGGCTGAAAATCTACTTCTGATTTCAAGACAAATCACACCAAAATTGAAGCAGTTGTACTGGGTGGCAACAAATTAAGGAAAGAGCAGCTGTAGAAGACATTTTATCTTATGAATACAGTAACCCGAAAAGTATTTGATTGATCTTTTTCAGACTTCCGAGGAACATTGTGTAGGTGATGATCTACGGCAGGATTCAAACACACTAAACCTGGTAAAGCTTATTGAGATGTTTGAACATGGAAATATGCAAACTGTTCTGGATTCTGGACTTCCATGACTGGAACTAGGGAACCTTGACATAGGGCCTATTTTATTTTGAGATAATGGAGGCACATGAAAGGACTGCCACAGACATAGATCTGGTGAACTTGCTTACATTGAGACAAGTCACACAAAGTTGGGCTTGTGTTTGAAGAGGTACTGTAGGGGGACTAGAGTTGGGGTATTTTGTGCTGATTTTGACTAATGTCTAGTATATTACACGGCTGAACAACGTGCAATATTAATATCAACATCGCATGTTATGCATATGCGATTATTACATCTCTAGTCAGCTAGATTAAGATCAGGCTTTCTTACTTTCAATTCTGTACGGACATTATAGTGCAGGGAGTTTAAGTTTTTCTGAAACATTATTACTCTGTCATAGAAAAAAAAACCTTAGCAAACCTTTGCAATTCTAATTATTATTTCTTATTCAGATTATCTATTCTGTTTAAATATCATCTTAAAGATATTTGTGAACTCCTTTTTGCTTTATAAATAACCTATGGTATATGCATGCTGTCCTAGTAAATTAAATAACATACTTTTTAAAATTTCTTGTCATGCCATTCTGATCTTATTGTCTGTTCTTCCAACCGGATCACGATAATTGATTATTGTTTTTTATTTTTTTACTTCGTTTTATCATTGCTTTCTGAGTTTGTGGCTGTATTGCGTCTGAGGCAGGCTGTTTGCATAACCAGTTGACAGAGAGTGTTTCCTGATTCCCACTCAAAAATACCATAGTATCAAAGAAGTTCCCCAACTGTTCTGGCACTTTTGGTACTGGTATTCAACCAGTAGTCAATGGAAAAGTACCATACCAAAAGAACATGCCCTTAGATTTCTAGAATCCATTTATCCATTATTTTCCACCCACTAATCCAGCACAATAATGCAGGATGCTTGCAAACACAGAGCACAAGTCCTGGGACACCTTAAACCATGTCGCAGGGCAAATACTCTGACAAAACCACATACTGTGGATAATTTGGGGAAACGGTTCATCAGACTGCATGTAATGTGGCTGGACCCAGAGTGTCTGCATGAAACGCAGGGAGTATATGCAAACTCAACACCGAAATGACAGAGATGGGACAGAAAACCATACCCAGGAGGTTGCACTGTTAACCACTGCTGCCTCATTTCCTGATAAGTTGTTTAATCTAGTTCTTTAGTCTAGGAAGTCAGCAGAACAAGGATGTAAAATCAACCAAGACATTTTTTCTTCTTTGCTCCCAGGTAGTTCCTCAGGGAGTAGCTCCCACTCCCTGTATTCCATGCTGCCTGGTTCTGACGGACAGGAAGCTGCTGACCTGCCATCAGGACTGCCAGACAAACTTCTTTCGCTTGCTGGGAGGGGCTGAACTGCATGACATTACAGCCATTTGTCTGGAAATGGACAAAGAATATTGTGTCATTGTAAGACACCTTAATTTCTTCATAGTTATTCAAAATTGCTGGACTCACTTTTACACTGTAGGGGTTTAATACTTGTAATCTGTTACTATTCTAAAAAATGCAAAACACTAACTGCATATTTTATCAAAATTGAGTTATGATCAAAATCGGGTCTCTCTGGCAGAGATCTAACAAAAAACTGCTCAGTTTTGAAAGAGTGTGAAAATTACTGCAACAACAAAATCCACACTAAAACCACAACAAAACACCCTTTTTCTTAGTTTGTCACAGCTTAGTTACTGTGTTTAACTTTTGTAGGGCAGTATTAACACTTAACCCTCATTTTAAGTAGTCCACAGTGTCAGTATTTTGCTGGTGATGTGACCTCCTCTTTTCTGCAGGAGTTTTCAGTAGATAGAGCTCAATTCCTGCCACCATGGGTCCTTTATTTCAGCAGCTGTGAAGAAAGAGCACGTCTGTTGGAGGCCCTGGAGAACAGCTGGAAGAAAATCTTTAAGGTATCACTGGAATTAAAAATAGTATTTCAAAGAATTATTCTGTGTTTTCCACTGGATTTTTACAGCATCTATCCTCCATGTTAATCACGCACAGGTGTGCCTGCCCCACAAGGCCATGTTGGATCCCTTAATGCAGGCGAGGTGTAGGGAGGCCCTGGGGCTGATTCAGAGTGCTTGGCAGCGCAGTGACAGCTTGCAGCGTGGTCGAGCTCACAGGGAACCTTGGTGCTGAAGGACGAAGGGCCTGTATCACTAACAACACCTGCTGATTGCATGGATAACGGGGCCTGGGGGGTGTGTTCCACAAAGCATGATTTCTCTGTTTGCTAGGTTGACTCAAGCTAGAAGTCATGATTATCCAGTTAGAGTTTAGGTAAGGAACATTCCTATTGGACAGTAATGACATATAGTATAAGTAAATCTAGTTTACTGAGAAATCACCCCAGATCAATACACAACTGAGATTATATTCAGCAGTAGAGCCCCTGAAATCAGTTATAACTGCATGGAGGTAGCTGTGGCACGTTAAAGTAATAGAATCATAACAGTTGTTCTAATCAGGAAAGTTAATATATGAAATAGCAGCTCGGTGTTTGTGTTCATCCCTGAGATCAATGGGGCACAAAATTCCTTTTCACCAGGCACTGGTATGAACCAACCTCAGTAAAAGGCAGAGCACTATTAGTGTATGTGTGAGGTAGATGTCATAAGAACCTAGTAAAAACCGGTTCCATCATACCACAGTCTGTTGCTAAAACTGCTTCCTCAGAACATATACGTACGTTTTATAAGTGTTGGATTGCTGAACAGCGAGAATTTTAATATTGACTTGCCTACCTAAGGTATCGCAGGTTACTCTGGTAGACAATATTGCTGCTTTCCTCAAGCATGTAGAAGCTACAGTACATGATGCGGTACACGGCTTCTTGGTACCTGACGCCAACACCAAAAAAAAAAAAAAAAAAATGGCAAAATGTCAGGAATAAGCTGCCCTGGTTACAGCTTAGCACAGTAACGGGAATTGCTTGCAAAGAACAGTAGTACAAAGTGTGGAATCCCTCATTGTCAGTAGTTTTCTTTTGTGTACGGTGTCTAATAGACTGAATACGAGAGAGCTGATGTATAACTGCACTCATGAAAACAATTGTGCCATACAGAAGTGCTAATGTAGACTTTACTGCACATGATTAGGGGGATTTACACACTTTAACTTATGTGTATGAATGAGAGCAGGAGAATGCAAGCAGTGGTTGCTTCTAAGACAACGGTCACTTTTTGTGTGTGCATATTGCATGCATATTTATTACTTTTTAAAATATTAAGTTACTTGCATGTTTTGAGCTGCACTTCAGAATTGCTTGATGACCTTGAAACGTGTGATGACTAAAGAAGGGACTTAGACCTGTCATCATAAATATTTTAGGAATGAAGAGGAGTTGATCAGGGTACACATGAGTATTGTATGGACATTGCTGGACAATGAGGGAGTAAATATTTTTGACTGGTCAAGCTTCACCTTTACTGTAAAAATGGTTATTCAGCCATTCGAATTTTTATTTTGTATGTGACCATTTGAAGTATACAAATACGGTCATAGGATTAAATAATTGTATCCTAACAAAAATATCCTTGTTGCATATTAAACCTTGCATGTTGTAATATTCCATCAATATAATGTATATATGTACAATGTTGTGTAAATATGCAAATAAAGACATCTCAATTGGTTTCCCAGAAAATTCTCCGTCTTCATGCTCTAAAGCCCTGTATCACTCTCATTGTTTGCACAGCCATGTGGTCCAACTAATCTTCTGTTTCTGAGGAACAACTGTAACTATGATGCTGTGTTTACTTTTAATAAATGAGTGATCTGTTTGGCAGGTGACATGTCATTGAAAGATATGCGGGAATCAGGCCAGCAGAGCTGACTAATGAGCAAATTCACTCACCTCTAGGATCATTATATAAGACTTCAGTTTTCTGTCACCTTGAAAAATGTTTCCAGACTGTGATTATAACATGTTCTTTATCTGTATGTTTTGTCTTTTGAGAGCTGGATTAGAATGTTGAATCTCATCTTACTAAAAACACTGAAAATGTTGCATATTATAAGCATTATATTAACATTTAAAAAAATATATTCTTGCATTCAGAAAAATTTATGCACAAATATATAATTGTTTACCACAGTTTCCCGACACCACTGTAAAATAGTGCATACAGATCACAGAGTGGTTAATGCTTAACCTGATTCTAGGTTTTCACAGAGTAAGACATCTTAATTGTGCACAAGATATACAAATAATTGTACATTATACATACATATATAGAGTCATTACACACGTTCCTGCAGAAGGACACACATGCTCATTTTTCTAGGGAAGAGTGGATACAGATTCTGTGCAGTTTGGGAATCAGCTGAAATTGGGGTATAACTTTTTATGACATGCTGAAAAACTCATTTTTAATCCCAGTCCAGTCATAATTTTATATGAGTAATGAGTCAGTTGTCTGAATACGATGTCTTCTCTAGTAGCTTGACTTTTTTTCCCCCCAAGACAGTCATTTCAGCTGGCAAATGTGCACAGAACAACCAAGAGTGTACAGCCCAAATGCTGGATGTAGAGGCTGAGTGAAATGGGAGTGGAACGTGTGCAAAAGGGTCATTTTCCCACAGGAGATGCTGTAGAAGGACAGAGTTCCGGCCACCCAGTCCAGATAGACTCCTACTCTGGAGGAGAGCGGTAAAGCGATGACACTTTCCTGTTTATTGTGGTAAGCTGAGGACCTATTACTGGTGCAGCACAGAATCCAGGACTTATCATTAGCTCCAAGCCGACAAACAGCAGTGTCATCATTCCTGCCAATCTCTTTGTATGCCACTCCTATCTCTGCTCTATTTCCAGTCCACTCAACCTCCCAGTAACAT
>JAODUD010000038.1:4063354-4081096 GCA_026784285.1 Stomatorhinus walkeri
AATAATGAAAATACATCCCTCAGGCATAGATGAGGTAGGAATGGTTAGGTACTGACATGCAAGTTGGGAAGTGAGGGAACTGGATCTGGTTGTCCTTCCAGTACAGGGGAGGATCAAACCCTTCAGCAGGGCACCATAGACATTCACATTTTCTTTATAAAAAATGAAATGTAATTTTAGAAATTATCTTGCATAACATGTAAAACATACTTGGATCTATTTGATATGTGTGTGTTTTAGATGATTTGTAATATTTGATGTGCCATATTTAGCAAATCAAGACAAATTGTCTTAGAAGTAGAATTTTGTGGAATTTCTTTGAATTTAGTTATATTTCCTGACATTCCAGTTCAATTCCAATCATGCTCCCCTTGAGCTGTTGGCAATTATAATTCCATTTCCATGATGTGGGTTGGAATATTCCATGGACTCTCAACTCAATTAATGAAGTGGCCCCAACTGTAGTGGAGAATGTGATGTTCACATTCTCCACTGTATCAAAAACGGCAGAACGCTCTAGCAGATAACTGTAAGCAATGAGGCTGCTTTAATGCATTTGGGAATGTACCAAATGTATTGATCAAGTGAGTGAGTACAGGAGAAAGTGTAGGAGAAATGGCTTGAAGGAGAAATGGTCCAGGGGACAGATGGTGGATTTATGAGAAGCTCGGAGACCTCAAAATTAGAAGAGTGAGGGAGAATGATCAGCGGTCAGAATGGCAGGTGGGGATAGGAGTTGAATGGGGGGTCTACAGCTTGCATGTCTGAGGGATGGTGATGCTGCTGAGTGTTTCAGCAGCTTTGTCAGCATAAAGAGAGCAGAAGTTTTCTGGAGATGGGCAGAGGAGACAAAGAAGCAAGTGGGGTAGGGAGTGGAAGCTACAGGTGAAGTGATAATGTAGAAGGGTGAGAAGTAGGTTATCTGTGATACAGTTACACATCAGGATAACATCCAGTTTGCTTCTAACTCAAGATAAACTAGGTCGGCAAGGTCAGGTTATCAGCAGCCTTTGGGTTGCCAACATGGATATTCAGGATGAGGAGCAGCAAGCCGTTGTTGGGAGTAACTGAGAGCAGCGTATCAAGAGGCTTGTGGACCTGAAAGACAAATGATAATGTAGAATTTATATTAATTTAGCAGACACCTTAATCTAAAGCAACATGCAATTAAGAAAGCAGGACCAGCCATATCCTGGAGGGTTAAATGCCTTGTTTGAGGACCCAACAGTGTAATCACTGTCATGCGTAGGATTTAAACCTCCAACCTTCTGATAACAGGCATGGGGCCCTTACCTGCAGAGCCACATATGGCTTCAGAGTTTAACAGCATTAGCAATAGCAAGGGCATGGTACTCAAATGTAGGCATTACACAGAGTGAAGAGAGTTATTGGAAATTAGCAAACTTATGCTCCCTCCACACCTAACTGAACAGACATTGTGGGAGAAAGGGCAGCTGGAGTATCACTCTTCTCAGGGCAGATCCAAGTATCTGCCAGTACTAAGATGTAAAGTACTGAGTACATAGCAATGGCTTGGGTGAAGTCAGCTTCATTGACAGCAGTGTGACAGTTCTAGAGTCCTACATGAAGGGAGGTGACAAAGGAAATTGTCTGAATCAATCAACAGGGTTGCATTTCTTCCAGTGAAGAGAGTGTAACGTGCATTGGGAGCAGACAGCAGGAATGTATTGGGAGCATATAGGGGGAATAATGAGACTGAGAGTGGAGAGAGATGATGGTCAAAAGGTTTGCTGGTCTTTACAAAAGCAGGTGCTTTACACAGAAGACATACTGATAATGAGCTAAGCTAAGTGCTCACAGCTAAGGGCAACAGTCATTATTAACAAAACAACAGGAGACTAGGGACCCTGTGTAGACACAAAGCGATGCTCACCTGAATGAAGGACTAATTGCTAATCAGCATCACTATTATTGGAGACTAGGGAAACCAACTGCTAGCAAACACTAATCCACCAAACACATACTACTGTCAGGACAGATGCTTGCCTCAATAGCTGATCTGTTTCAGAAAAACATTGGCAGATGTATTTATTTGACATTATTTCTCCTAGTGTTTGCCAGTGTCTTTCTCTGTCCTCTCTTTCTCTCACTGTCTCATCTTATCTGTTCATCTCTTTATTTTTCTGTGTACACTGGTAGGTTTCTACACAGCCTGGCTTCTTCCAGCAGCAGTAGTTGGAACACTTGTGTTTCTGTCAGGAATCATATCGATGGGGACCAATACCCCAGCGTGAGTTTCCAGTCATTTTGGTATTGCATAGCAATTCATTTTTATGTCACTGCTTTGTGGGATTTTTTTCATGACTATTGTTGTGGAAGCTGTTATCCTTGTTTATAATCTCACCTCTACTGATGTTTCGCCTGTGACCTTTGCCGTGATAGCCATTAACAAAGACATCCTCGGGTTGTGGAATTGTGAGTGCATTATAGCACTATGGAGATTTTCAAAATGGCTAGCAGAATATAGTGCATAGAACAATATATTCTGAACATCAATATTTCCAATAATTCTCAGGGTGTGGTCAGCTTAACTTAGTGACTTTTAAATAGTAGCTAGGAAAGTTCTCTGCCGTTTCTATTTACTGTTTACATAATTTCAAGTTTCACGTATTACTTGTCACATATGCAATCATACACTATGCTGCTGTGTAGTAAAATGATTTCCCACCTGGATTGTGGTTGTGGAAAAAGCTGGAACAACTGGAAAAGATGTGTGATGACAGTGGATTGGTAAAGTGCATTAAGTAAAGTGACTTGTTAGCTATGGAAGTCCTCATTCAGAACAGAAACATCTCAATGCCCTTTTCATACCTATATTTCATTCCTAATATATCAAACACAGCACATTAGGCAAAAAATAAAAAGCCACACTACATAATACCTGAAAATCAGGTGAATGAAAGTCTTGCCCATGGGCTAATTCCCCTGTATTTTGCAGTGTATCTAATGTGCAGTGTTTGTCCCATGACGGCTCATTTCATGTCTGCTCTGAGTTGGATGTGACCTGGAGTAATTGTCTGCATTAGGCTCAGTTTTCTATGCCAGTATCATAAGGGCAATATACAGCCATTTACCTACTGCTCTGATATAGCTTTCTGTTTTTTTACTGCTGATATTTTTCTTCTTTTCCTTATTACATACAATCAGTGGTCTGTTTGCCCTTTTGTGTCGTTGGAAGGTTCCAGCCATATCTGTAGATTTTTCTAAATCTATGCTATATTTCTGTTTATTCCTGCAGGGAGGAGATCTGCAGCAGCGGGGGACATTATCTCATGTGTGCCCTCTGTGACACCTGCCAGACCTGGAACTTGTCAGACACTTGTCTCATGGCAAAGGTATGCAGGCGTTAATGCAAGCTTATGCAGTGTGTCTTTTTTTCTGCTGCCATTTCTGTTAATGATAGTAATGCAAAAGAGGTCTTTTCATACTTTCCAAGCTCTGCTGTCTCTTGTGTAGATGGGCTACCTTTTTGACCACCCAGGCACAGTCTTCTTCAGTGTTTTCATGTCCTTCTGGGCTGTCACCTTCCTGGAATACTGGAAGCGCAAGAATGCTACTCTAGCATACCACTGGGACTGCAGAGATTTCCATGAGGAAGAGGTGTATAGGCCCTAGTCATTCTCTTCTATTAATTGCAGTCACTGTGTACAGCATGTGAATTATTATGACAGTGTAGTTCCTGTGTGTGTATTTACCCCCATTCAGGAGCGTCCTAGAGCAGAGTTTGCAGCTATGGCACCTGCGATGGAGAACAACCCTGTGACTGGTGTGAAGGAGCCGTACTTCCCGAAAAGAGCTCGACTCTCCCGCATGCTGACAGGCTCCATGGTCATCGTGGTGATGGTGGGGCTGTAACTGCTTATTAGATGGGGGGGGGATTAGGTTTAAGTTTGAGGAAGGGAGAGAGGTAGAGGGGGGGTTGAGTGCGTAGCAGTGGGTTGGAAATCCCCTTCTCTATTGACACTTTTCACCAAAATTTGGCTTCCATTTTTTTAAAACAGGCCAATAAAATCTGCGTTTGTTATGTGCATCTGGTAGTTTCATTGGATCTTCAGGTTTCTCTTGTACAAATTGTTCTAAAAAATGAGTTTAAAGAGATTAAATGTATCTGGTTATGTGGAAGCCATTGATATGCAGGGTCTTAATTATTCTGATATCTAGGGCATTTGTATCCCATGGCACACCTTCATGAGGGTGGAATTCCCAATTCAAAATATTGACGTATATAGCCTCATTAATGTAGAATATACTGTATTAGAATGTATATAGAAGTTATATTGCATCTGAAATAGACTCAAAGTCACAATAAAAATGACTCAAAATCGCATTTTCATAAAAATAAATCTATTTTTTATTTTTCATTAGGAATAACTAGGTTAGATTAAGTGTTGTGACAAAATCATGTCAGCAAAACCATATTTTTATCCTAGGCTTAGCAACATGAATCAACAAACCAATGAAAAAAATAATCACAGATATAGATGATTAATTGTGATTGATTACACCTTTAATTGTGATTGATTACACCATTAAAATTATGGCTGGGAAATTCATCACATTAACACATAGCATTTATTTTATCCTGTAATTTCTTTTATGAAATTAACGCATACATCATTCTGATACCCAAATGAGAGAATAGTATGACCAAAGATTTTTAGTGGAGACTTACAGTATTCTTTCCTAATTGTAAACAAAGGGAGAGTTTAGGTAATGACATTGCATAATATCCCAGAATTCAAAGAAAAACATCAAAGCTTTCTGGTAGTGTCTCACATGGAAGCTGATATCACCTGATTTATTTTGTTTTAAAGAATTGCCAGATAGAGGCATGCATTGGATAAAAATATCATGGTTTGGACTTTTTGTTTATTTAATGAAAACGTATACCTTAAAACCTTAACTTAACTTTAGATCTTTCCTGTTATTAAGTGCATTTTCAGTGATTGTTTCTGACAATGAAAGCTTCTGTCATTTGCTAAATATGTTTTAGATTTTAGATCAATCATGCAGTTGGGGTTAAATAGTGTTTCGTAGTGATAATATGTTCAATGCCTTTTTGAAAGCGCTAAAATTCAACTTGTTTACGAGCAATATTTTTGTTGGGAATGTACATCACAAGTTCAAGAAACTATTAAACAAATGTTAAACTGTGAGTCATTCTCACAAACTCGAGAATTTACAAAAAAGTAGTTACAATGAAATACATTATCTGTTTTTCAGGTAGAGCAATTGATAACCTTAAATATCTTTGCTATCATCTATCTTTTACTACTCTCTAATTTGGGGTTAAAAATACTGCATCCATTAATGCAATAAAAGAAATAATGATGAATTATGACTTCAAAACTAACGTTGACAGGCTTAATAAAAACTTTGTACAGCATATTGCATTATGTTAGCTTTCTGAATTGGCTGAATAAGGCATTCCATGTTAGGACAAGAATTCCATGGCACACCAGGCCCACTCCTGCGGCACACTGTTTGAGAACCTCTGACCTAGTGACCTTTGAAAAAAGTTGCATGGTATATTAACACATGTGTATACACCATATACTGTAAATAGATCCAGATTAATCACTTGTTGACCACTTTCCCTGCAGCTGTCTGTAGTTATGATTTTCCTGGTGACTGTCATCATGTACCGCATCATAGTCAGTGGAATGATAAACCATAAAGAAACTGCTGTTCTGCGAACTCAGGTAGGTCACGTGAAACAGTGGTAGCTGTAGCTGTTCACCTCATCCCCGCATGATCTCTTCTTACATGCTTGCCTGGTGCACTCTCTGTTTGTTACTATCGATGATTATGTGGCTGGTCCAGGTGTGTCTTCTCTACTCTAAGTGTGTCCTTCTGTCTGAATCTGTTCCTTTGTGCATGTGGATGTGTGGCACCTTCAGGCGGGTAACATTGCCAACATCTCCAGCAGCATGGTGAACCTGGCACTGATCCTGCTGATGGGGCAGGTTTACACCGCCATGGCTGAACAGCTAACTAAGTGGGGTAAAAACCTTTCCACTATTATGCATAATGCCATTCGCTGTAGAGAATATTTAATGATAGGAGCTGCATACATCCTAGGAACGGTATCATCATGATACAAAAGGCTTCATACACTTGGCTGGTGTCTTCACTGTAAGGTTAGGAGATTAAGAAAATCCATATTTCTAAGCCAAAATAAAGAAAAAACGTCCACCTTATTCAGACATTGAATTTTTTTTTTTTTTTACAGAAATGCACCGAACCCAGACAGACTATGAGGATGCATTCACCTTCAAAGTATTCATCTTCCAGTTTGTGAATTTCTACTCTTCCCCATTCTATGTGGCATTCTTTAAGGGAAGGTGAGTTAATTCCTCATGCTGCTGAACTGGATACAAGCTGAACAAATGGACACCATACGGCCACATGATGTAACCCATTTTGAACATGTTGCCATACCATTTAACTTCATGAAGTTACTTAAGGGATTCTAGTTCACTGAATTAAATTTCAGAAACTTCATAGCCAGTCTAAGCCTATAATATACTACACTGTACGACACTCTTAGAAAAATTATACTAGGCACCAGAAATACATGCAGACCTGTAAGAAAGAAAATTAATCTGAACCAAAGAATTCATCGTTAAAGTCCTACATTTACATTATACATATTTAGCAGATGTTTTTGTCCAAAGCGATTTACAAGTGCAGCAAATAGCATTCTGTAAACCTGCTGTGAAAGAGTTGATTAGGCATAAGTGCTAGGCTGAGCTAACAATGAATTCCCAGGTATAAGTCTAAGCAAAGCAAGACCCTAATATACGACTACTCAAGGGCCAGTGAGTGCAGCATAAGAGCAACGGAAGAAGAATCAGGTTAGTAGACGAATTCATGACGTAGCTGGGTTTTAACGAGTATCTTTAAAGTAAATAGAATCTGATGACCAGATGTGGTTTGGCAACTCATTCCACTCTGGAGGAACCACATAAGAGAACCCTCAGGAGTGACACTACTGAGATGGTGGTGGGAGCTCCAAACAGTGTTGGTTTGCTGACTGACGGGTGCGAGATGCGACATTGGTCAGAAGGAGTCTTTTGATGGAGATGGGTGTGTGTTCATTATTGGATCTGTAGCTAGCACCAAGGATTTGAACTTGATGCAAGTGCCAATAGGGAGCCAGTGTAGAGAGACGTGAAGGCGTATAACGTGAGAATTATTGGACTGCGTGAATATCTGCTGCTGCTGCACTTTGAACTATCTGCAATAGTCCGATAGCATAAGCTGATAGACTTGCCAGTAAAGAGTCGTGTGGCAATAAGTTCCTGGACTAGAAGCTGAGCTGCAAACTGAGACAGAAAAAGCCTGATCTCCCTGATGTTAAACAGGGTAAGTCTGCAAGATTGGGAGACCACTGTTATGTGCTTGGCAAAGAACAGTTGGTCATCAGAGCACTCCCTGTGCAGGCTACATCAGCATCAAGAGAGGAGAAATCCTATAGTGATGGCTGGGAGGAGTAGACTGAAGCAGTGAAGCATGTGGAGGGAGGGAGAGCGAAGGTTACAATGGAGGGAAGTTCGAGGAGGGGTGGTTGAAGGCAGGGTGGGGAGTAACAATGTGAACTGAACAAAGAAACGTGAAAAGGGCTAACAGGCACGTAGTCAGGGGTATGGTTTGGGGTACGGATGAGGATTGATCTTTATTTTATCCCCAAAAATCAATCCCAATAATTAATGTCCAGCCTATCAGTAGGAGTGCAGAGCTGGCTCAGGCTAAATGAGGAAAACAGCACGAGGAAGTCAGAAGCCTGGGCTTTATCAGGATAGATGTTCAAGTCCCCGAGGATGACAAGTGGTGAGCCATCATCTGGGATGGCTGACAGAAGCAAATCCAATTCTTAATAAAATTGCCTAGTGGGCGATAAATAATAATACACAGTCTGGCAGGGATGATGATGGTAAGAGTATGGTATTCAAATGTACAGTAACAATAAGGAGGACAGAGAGGATAAAGTTCCAAGTATTGGAAATCAACAAACCTGCCCTCCCTCCCAGCCCAGTAAGACAAGGAGTGTGGGAGAAAGAGAAGAGCGCAGGCAGTCCAGCAAGAGTAGTGCTAGTCTCTGGACAGATCCAGGTTTCAGTGAGAGCTACGATGTGAAGTGCCAAAGGCATATCAAGGGCAGGGATGAAGTTAGCCTTGTTCACAATGGAGTGGCAAGTTCTACAATCTGATGTTGAGGGAGGTGGGGCCAAAGAGTGTAGGGACATTGTATAGGTTATGAGGGTCGTGTATCTTGATGGTATGATGGTGAGAAAAGCATGGGGGGGGGGGGGGGCAGACAACGGGTAAATACTGGAAAATCCATACCAAAAAGTAAAGAGGGAAAGGGACAGTGCTACCCATGCTCAAAATGACAATGACAAAATGATGGCATGGCCTCAGAATACCGGAGACTACACACAAATTAGTGCAACCAATATTTGTAGTGCAAGCTAAAACCCTGGGTTCCTTTAGATCAGAGCTAGGTGAGATTGAGCTATTAGCTGTGTTCTCCCCAAACGAGCTTGATGGGCCGAATGGCCTCCTCTCATTTGTAAATTTCTTATGTTCTTATGGTTTTTTATTACATCTGAATTCAGGTACTAACTGTTCTTCCTGAAATCTGAATTCCTTCACTACCCTACTACAGATCACCAGATAAACTAAGACAAAATCAGCTACTAAGTAAACACCAACCAGACGAAGATTTCAAACAGTAAATATGCTTTCTAGCTTTACAGAATCAAAGAGAACAGTCGACATCCAAGTGTTAATGCCGCTGGAGTGCTACTGTAGTGCAAGCTGAACTGTACCTATATTTAAATATGTAATATATTATGAATATATTATCTTTAAGAAGCATATTGAATGAGCTTATTTATAGAGTTTAAGTTTCCTATATTCATAAGTTTGTTTTTATCTTAAGATTCGTGGGATATCCTGGTCA
Organism: Stomatorhinus walkeri; assembly: GCA_026784285.1. NCBI lineage: Eukaryota > Metazoa > Chordata > Actinopteri > Osteoglossiformes > Mormyridae > Stomatorhinus > Stomatorhinus walkeri. The sequence goes on from JAODUD010000038.1 coordinate 4,072,344, forward strand.
CTATGGAACCTTGTTTGGGATGAGAAATGAGGATGTAAGTTCAAACTTTTTGTTAATTCTGTTTTTGTTAATTAAGTGCGTATTAATAATACCATTAAACCTCTTCACAGTGTGTGAGCGTGCGTGTTTGTATGTGTGCGTAATAACAAAAGTAACTACATACGGTACTGTAGAGTACCTTAGCACTGAAGCTATGCAATGTTTTCATAAGCATCACAAAGTAGTGTGTATGTTTGTTATTATAAACCATTGATTAATATAACAGGGCTTTTGGCAGTAAATCAGGCGTTCTTCACCAGGGACAGCCTGTATATATGTATGACGTCTATCATTGATTCATTAATCTACCAAAATACATGTGAATTGAAATATTTAAAAATGCTTCATGTCAAATATCTAAATGAATCATTGACTCCAAAGCTATTCTATTACATATATTGAGGAAACGAATTGAGTTGATTCATCGATTATTATTCAAAATTCAAACCTTTCATTTCAACTTCACTGAAAAATATTTACAAATATCAGCATGGAAACTTAATTACTTGATTTAAGTGGAATGCAAAGAAAGTCAGAACATTCAGAAAGAATCTAAGACCATTATTTTTAATTTTTATTATTAAATCAGGAGAACACATCAGTCTAAAATTCTCAAAAGGCCAACTACTGAACTATATATATAAAAACAAAGACATTAGAGGAAATGCTACTTGATGGGGGTGGGGTGTTGCTAATGGTGAAACTTGCTAAGTTTGCAAGCACATAGACCTCCACTTTTCTTTTGCTGCTTTCCAACTGATATTTAATTCCTGTCCAGTCTCCTACCAGCTGTGATAATTCTTTGTCTCTGGGGCGTGCCAAAGTAACATTTTTTAAACATCATGTCTTTAACTGTTGGGTATATTTAGGGTGACCAGGTAATTCATGTCAGGGAGGACACTCTGAGCTAGGACAGGAATTGTAAATTACTATTTCAATTAAACGGATTTCACTTGAGCACCAAGTTCTTGCTGTGTGCTGATTGGTCAGTCTCCTATAACCATGCATGTGTCAGTAATGCTAATGTAAAACAGTTGGATGAGTCTTTCAGTCAGGGAAACAAACCAGTCAAAGCACAAGAAGAGCTGAACTCTTTAGCCGAGCACAGAAGCCTTTTAATTTGGAAGTAGTTTGTAAAACCTGAAGTAGATCAAAGTGTCCTCCCTGACATGGACTATCTGGTCACCCTAGCTATATTGCCCCCACGATTTCCAGTGGCACTGTTCCATTTCATCCATGTCCATGTTTTCAGAAAACCTGCACAAATACAGATGAAATCAATTCAGTATACAGACAGAAGGTTCTGTCCATATACGTATATTGTTGAGCATGAATGAACCTTTATTCTTGCCCATTTTTTCCTGCTTCCAATGCATCGACTTGAAGAACTGACTGTTGCCTTGATAGGTGCTACTGTAATGAGATAATGTTATTCACTTCACCTGTCCGTAGTTTTAATGATATGGCTGTACATATTTCCTACATTGTATATTTGGGGATAGCGTGCCATTCTTCAACCTAAAAATTCCCCTGATGTTTGAAGAATGGAGCAGTTGGAAATTTATTTCACACCATTCCGATGTGATGTTTGGGGAAGCCATGGAGATAGATACGAAGAAGAAGTCAATCTTTGAATTAGTTTAGCTCCATCCATCCATCTTCATCCAGCCATCCATCAGGTCAAATATAATATGCCTGTTTCTGGTTGTGTATTTCAGTGTGGACCTGGTGGTTGCCTGATTGAACTGGCCCAGCAGCTCTTTATCATAATGGTTGGGAAACAACTCATCAGCAATATCCAGGAATTCCTCGTCCCGTATGCTGGTCTTTCTAATTTTGTGGCATCTGTTGCTTTTGTTACCCACAATATTTGTTCTAGTCAACATTAACCTTTGTTCTGCAGATGTCTTTCTTGGGACATACTTAACATTCTACTCTATTTAATATGCCATATAATTTTCAAACTTCATCATCAAACTGAGTCCTAAAAAATGTCAATAATATACCCATGCACAATTCTCATATCGCACATTTCAATCTTTCTTCAGTAATCTAATTTTTATTCATATCAAAGACACTCTTTTCAACATTACAGGTCTTTACAGTACAATACGGCAAGAGAAAGTACACGTATGCACATGCAACTTCTTTACTGAAATGGTCTCATAACACTATACAGTACTAGGGATGTAGCGATAAATGCAATATTGTGATAAAGAAATATATTGACACCGTTGTCTGACTGTTACGATATCAATCACATTGTTATTTTGGTTGTATAAGCTCTGTCTCAAAAAATACATACTACATTAATGAACGCTTTGTGCTCTAATGGCCGTGTGTAACCCACATGACAATAGATCAGTAAATCCATTACAAAACAACTATTTGAACAATAATTTATAAATTGGCCAAATAGAAACAAAAACACATTTACAGTATATTAACAGTACTACGGAGCCCTTCTGGTGGCATAGGAGAAAAAGTATATATTGCGTGGCCACGTATCATTACGCATGCCCATGAGATAATTAAGTGGTGGCCACGTCTTTCTAAAAGTGTGGGAACGACTTAGATTGACGTTGTACACTGCTCTAATGCACTTAATTGTCGATAACGCCTTTAGGAAGTTAACATGTGTCTTCTCACGATTATGTTATCAACTAAAAAATGATAATTTCTTTATAAAATCATACTTACTTTTATCCACTCTCGAAGTTGTCCATGTCTTTCCAGGCAATCGGAAATCTCGGGGCCACGCGTTATTAATTCGTGGCCACCACTTAATTGTCTTGTGGCCACATATTGTAATTCACGCAATATATATTTTTTCTCCTATGTCACCAGAGGGGCTCTGATAATTAATCATCTCTATAAGAAAAAAGATAATTGTATGCAGATTGTGAGGTGATGTCACAAAGTGGAGAGCACGGATTGTTTTTTGCAGAAACGGTTGAGGCTGGCTACAGCAGGTGCTGCCATAGGATTTATAATACACGTGCACTGTTTTCACACATTTTTTAGCGTGTTGGTATGTATGGACGTGGCCTATATTTCACCCAGTAAAAACAGACCCATCGGAAAAATGAACTTCGAAATTGCCAATTGTGTTTTGATTAAAAGATCCAGCTGCTGCAGTAATAATTAATGTTTTATAAAGGAACTACTGACTGCTTGTTTCTGTTTTATAATTACATGTATTGTTCAGTCATTCATTGCAAAGGACAATAACTGCTAAGTTCTGGCAAAGGCTTATGGTCATAGCTGGATATTTCACTAATAATGAAAAGCAGAAGCACTTTATGTTAAAAGGAAGAAGTAATTTGATATATATGTTGATTATTAAGAGTTTTTTTATCTTTTTAATGTCGTGATAATCATCGTATGCTGAACATTTTATCGCAATATTATCGTTCGAATTTTTGGTATCGTTATACCCCTATATAGTACCAAACAAAAAGAGAAGTCACACAGTAATGTATAGCAACACCATAATGGTAATATAGAAACAATAAAATGGCAACATACTCTCACTGCAATTTATGGAAAATATTCTTGATTAATTATGAAAGTTTGCTGAACTATTTTGCATGCTGTGGCTTCCACAATAGTTACTTACATACCTCGATTTGGTTGTAAAAAAATCTCTGCGGGAAACCACAAGACTGATTCTGACCAACAAGACTTAAACAACTGATATTTATGTCAAATTAGGACACTTGATTGATTTTTTGTAATTTTTAAGAATTTTTGTTCTACTGTGCACGTGACTTAATTGTATAGAGGCCACATGCATTGTTTCATTAGCAGAGTAGTGCTATATTTATGATGTTATTTATGTAAATGTCAAATTTTCTCCACACAAGGAAGATAAAGGCATGGCGACAGAGGCAACAGCTATCTGGGGTCAGGGGTACACAGATACCCCGGGAACGCCATCGCTGGGAGAAGGACTACACACTCATTGAGTGCGAAGGTCTCTTTGATGAATACCTGGAGATGGGTAAGCTAAAGACATTTAAGGAGATTTTAAGGATACGTTTTATAATATCTAAAGCAAGATAATATTTCTAGATGATCTCATTGCTTCTTCACATTTACAGTCATGTACATAAGTATTTGGACAGTGATACATTTTTTATGCACAGCATCTGTTTGCTATCACAACAGATTAGAAATAAAACATTCAAAATGAATTTAAAAGGTAATGGTCAGCTTTAATTTAAAGCTATAGACAGCTACATTGACTAAAAATAAGATGTTGTGGTCATTTTTATACGTAGACCCCCATTTTAAGTGACCAAAAGTATTTATTTATATTACAGTATTTATCTTTTCCTTAGCTAGGCGTGTGTTATTGCAACCTCACCTCATGTATTATGAAGCTGATAAAAGGCCTGGACTTGATTCTAAGTGTAGCATTTTCGTTTGTAACCTGTAACTGTTGTCAATCAACATGAGGACCAAACAGGGGCCAATATCAGAAAACTAGGCCATCATTAGACTGAGAAAACAAAGCAAACCGCTTTGTTTTCCATAGTTGTTGAATTCAGAAAAAAAAAAACAAAAATGAGCACTGAAATGTGATATAAAATTAAATGAAACAAAGTAGTTATATATCTCACTTTCTTTAGTGGTAATAATATAACAAAAATCATAGTTTATGTCTTTTACCCAAAAAAGCAAATAGAAGTCCACAAGTTCCATTGCATATTGCAAGAACAGCTGCTGAAAAATGAACTGTATTTGACTGCAACAATCACAAATAACTCTACTTGGTTTGTTCAATTACTTCTGAGTCCCTGAAAATGGGGAGACTGTGTACGTAAATCGCAGTAATTCCAAAATGGTTCATATGATATTTTTATTAAAGCCCTTGAATTTAAGCTGAAAGACCATACTTCAATCACGTCTTGGTTGCTTCATTTCAAATCCATTGTGCTGGTGCACACGGCCAATATTCAGAAAAATTGTGTTACCATCCAAATACTTATAGACCTAACTGTATATCTTCTGATTTATACTGGCTGGTCAGAGTGTGATTCCGGATGAAGTAGGGCTAGATTCCTACTAACTGTGTGGTCAGGATTTGCTTACAGAGTTGGAAGGTTGAACACTTTGATCTGCTTTTTTGCCAGTCCTCCAGTTTGGCTTCATCACCATCTTTGTGGCCGCCTTCCCACTGGCCCCGCTATTTGCTTTGCTTAACAACTGGGTAGAGATTCGTCTGGATGCCCACAAGTTTGTATGCGAGTATCGGCGTCCTGTGGCTGAGCGTGCTCAGAATATAGGAGTCTGGTTTAATATACTGGAAGCCCTTTCCCACCTGGCTGTCATTATCAATGTGAGTCTGCCTCCAACGAGTCGCAACCAAAGGCCTGCCCAGAATAGCCGTATGGGCTCTTGGGCGTGTGCCCAAGAGTACGACATCCTCGGAGGGCATGAAGCACAGCAACCCACCATAAGCATGACCCCCAGACCCATTCACAAATTCACACATTAAAGTGATTTAATATCTAATATATTTAATATTATTGTGTATTGTTCTTTTAATATGGCACTCACTGGAAATCCGATATAATGTTTTCCCTGTATCAGATGCTAGATGCCTATGTACAGTATGTATGTATGTATGTATGTTTGTATGTATGTATAGGCACTGTTAAACAAAAATCAAATGTCTCCTTTGTTTGCAACAATTTCCATGGAATGTACTTACTTTTTCACATCTGTGTATATATGTATATATACACATGTATACGTGTGTGTGTGTATAATACATATAAATATGTGACTTTGGATACCTATATCAATGCTGCTATCTAGCATGATGCTATTGTGTGTGTGTCTGTCTGTCTGTCTGTCTTTGTTTATGTATTTGTTACATGGAGTGTGCAAAAGGCACTATATCTCAAAGAGAATTTTTGTTGGATTATCTTCTAGGCTTTCTTGATTGCTTTCACCTCTGACTTCCTCCCCCGGCTTCTGTACAAATACAAGTTTGACAACAATCTGATGGGTTATGTCAACTTCACCCTCGCTTATGCACCTCTAAACAATAATTCCTCTTATCACATCTCTTCAGACAACCTCTTCAATGCCACCATATGCAGGTACCTCTACTGAGAACACCAAGCTGATGTGAGCTACTGAAAACAAGCTAAACAAATTATAATATCCTAATTGTACAGATTAAGCAAAAACTTATGAAATGTAGCGATGAAGTTCATTCAGCATATTAGATAGACAGTTGCTGATTTGCTTAATGTATTTTATTGTGTTTCCCCCAGATATAAAGCCTTTCGAGACAACAATGGCAGCTACACATTCTTCTACTGGGAACTTCTTGCAATCAGACTTGGTTTTATTATTGCTTTTGAGGTAGAAAATTTGTGATTTTTTCTTTTCTTTCTTGGGCCATTTTGGGCTATTTCTGAAGTAATAGGCCTTTTCTGAAGCTCCTGCTTAGGTTCAGTCTGCATCATGTTGACATTTATGGTTCGTTCTCCCGTTGACCAGCACGTGGTATTCTTCATCTTGCGTGCCATTGATTGGATGGTCCCAGATGTGCCAAAATCGCTGGAACTGCAAGTGAAGCGGGAGCGTTACCTGGCCAAGCAGGCACTGGCAGACAATCAGGAGGCCCTGCTGGTGAGTCATTAGAGAAGCAGCAGTCAGTCTGCAGAACAGCCCCTACCGTACTTCCTGGCAGTTTAGGGAACAAGTCACAGGGATGCCAGTGTGTATTCAGAATCATTTCATTCAAAAAAAGCTGTTTACATACCTGTCCTTCTAAAGTAAAATAAGCCAAAGTACAATGGGTTTTAGGCTCATGGACATGTATGTGGATTGTTGTAAATTCAGGGACATCATCTGTTATGACTGTCCTAATGATTCTACAATTAGGTCTGCATGCTTTTCATATTTCTGGCACCGTGCATAACACACCTGTGCTAAGTGGAGCAATAATCTTATTAACATTCATCTTCCAGTTGATTATCTAGTGTAACGTTTGAAAGCTACTGGGTTTAAGGGTTACCTACTTACCCAGCTGGTTCAGCTTTTTCCTATTTTTGCTTTACACATCCTGTCTTCTTCCTCTGGTCCTGAAGCAAGCGACGCGGTTGCTGGCCCCGTGAGTTGAGGGAGAATCTGGATCAGCACGTGCAGCTGAGGAATGTGTGCTTACAGTCTGCCAGTCAGTCTGACTGCTTTATGTTTTTGAATGCATAACCTCACTTGGTTGGCACTCATCTTGCTTTTATAGCTTTTCTTTATAAACTTCCTTTGCTCTTGGTGATTTTTCAAAAGATGTATGTTATTTATTTTTGAGTAAGGTTTGGAGATTAAGAATGAGTTGAATAACACAGTATAAAATTATACAGTATTACAAATCGTTTTGTAGATAATCATTACAAGCGCATGCCAAACAAAAGTATACTTCCTTTCTATATTATTGTGAAATACATATTTTGAAGACATGTTCAAAAGCTGTTCTCTCTTATAATGTACTATAAAAACTATATTAGGTACAGTTTTGTTTCAAAGTATAACTGCTTGACTAGTTATTTTTTTTCTATTTGCATCCAGTTAATGCCATGGATTCGTATTTTGACTGCAACATAAATAATGTTTGCAAATGTCTTCTTCTGACTGCCAATGTTACTCTGCCTAATGAATTGTATTGCAATTAGGGAGCATTACTGCTAAAATAACTGGATTAAATTATATATGTACACACACACATACACACACAGTGTGGGCCAGTCTGGGACAGGACAATGAGACTTTTTCTATATAGTAGGGTACCTGACGTATACTGAGAAGTTGACACTTGCCTGGCCCAGAGAGGTTTAAGGTATTAAAATGGGCATGGAAACCTGACCCATCATATTGTGCACTATACTGTAGTATGACATGCCTTGTTTCCATCTGATTTTTAAAGCATTAAATCATATTTTTAGTGAGTCTACCAAACATTCGTGAATCCTCATTCACGACGGGTTGTGGAACGTAACCTCACGAATGTCTGAGGTCTTGCTATAGGCCTACATAAAATTACAATACTTCGTTAACAACATAAATTATTAAGTAACTCCTAAGTGTTGTATCCTCCATTCACACAAGGTGGCAACTGCGTATTGTTTGTTTACAGTACAAATAAAGAAAATCATGAAATGTACATACAAATTTCAGGCATGTGAAAATAATGTACAGTATAATTTAAAAAAAATCACACTAAATTTCATGGGGAATGGAAAGGAATATTTATAGGGAGATTCATCTCCGCATCTAGAATACAGCTCTATTAAGTCATGATATGAAAAAGTTTTGTTTTCTGTTGATTTATTTATTCTTTGGGATTTTGTGCAATCATTCTTGTTTCTGAAACGCAAAACCTACCACATCTCCCTGCTTGCCTCGCTGCCACAATTCATATAAATAGTTCACGTCAGTGTTTAATTTATTTGTTAATGTGATTGTTTTTAGAATTGTTTTGAAATGTTTTGTCACACCTGCTCACCACAGTATTGTGTCCCATCCCGCCCCTCATCCCCAAGTGTCACTGCTCTGCCCCACACAGTATAGCCCCCCCTGCACATCAGTTACTAAAGAGACACAAACCATCGCTGATGATCCTGATAACTTAGTCTTCCTAGTTACCATGACAAACCTGCAGCAGTCGGATTCTGGAAATTATTGGTATTCTGTGG
>JAODUD010000038.1:4088236-4099618 GCA_026784285.1 Stomatorhinus walkeri
ATGGTTATGGTTAGGGTTGGGTAGGGGTTAAGGTTGTCATAGTTAGCATTAGCATTTTCCCTATAGAAATGAATGAGTTGGATATGTTTACCCTACATGTGTGTGCGTGTGTGTGTGTGTGTGTGTGTGTGGGGCGGGAGGGACACACAATGGCATAAAACTAATATTTTATGTTAAATGTGTAAATTTGTTTAATACTTTTGGTACAAAATTAACTCCATATTAGACACCTTGCGCTTTTTTCCTCGCTGTCTAGCAAGGGAAGACATTTTTTGTGAGGTAGATGAGGTGCTGTGGCCACACCCAGCTAGAAGACAGGACTGTCTCACAGCTGCTTTTGCACAATATGCATGCCTACATTATTTACAGTTTTCTTCCGTCTAAAGTTTTGATTTGCATTGAATGGGCTTTGCCTTTTTAGTTTGTTAAAGAGTGAAGTAAAAAGTTTCAATCACATTTGTTTTTGCTCATGTGTCTGTGAATTTGTCTGGAATAATTTCTCTTTGTGGCCTTTTCAGCATACACAATTACGAGAACCCCCCAAAAACCAAATGTGTTTTACATTACACATGGCAGTGTGTAGCTGGGTAGATCCAAATTTTGGGATGTGAATGAAGTGTTTAGTATTTGGAGAAAAGGTTTGATTTTGATAAGTGTTTACTGCTGAGGTGTGTTTTGCATGTGGAACTGAAGAGCCATACCTGCTGCAACTGGAAAATCAGGGTCTGGTAGTCCTCCGCAGAGTGACAGGACACCAGTAGAGGCATCATGAAGTCACCTAGGGACAAGGAGGAATATTTCCCAAAGAACATTTCTTGCCTTTGTGATAGTTTTTTGGGGAGTTAATGGGGGATGTGCAGGGGGAAAGAAGATGGGCTGGATACATGACTTGAGATGTGCAGTGGTTGGTTGCTAGGGTGAATGGATATGTCCAGTGGTTAGTTGCTAGGGTGAATGGATATGTCCAGTGGTTGGTTGCTAGGGTGAATGGATAAAGATGTTCAGCTAATGGTGACTGGAGTTAATCTTCTCTGTTACCCATAGCCAATATTATCGATGACACGACTAAGGGGAAAACAGAAAAAGACATGCCTGGTAACATGGTCTACCTGTCAACTCAAACTGTAGCCTTCCAGGTAAAGCTGACTTTTCAAGGGCTTTGATGGTCTTACGTGGGAGTCTACCCTGAAACAGGTAAAAATAATTGGGTCAGTATTTATTTACGCACATAATTTCAAAAGTATCTACACATGAAACCCACGTACTGCTGGAGACACCCTGCCTGTGTTTTCAGAGCCACTGTAAGAATAGATGAAACGTTCACACAGGGAAGCCATTCTGCGGCACCGCTCTTGTGCTGAGCTGCTATTTTTGCACTTGTAGCCTTCCTGTTACTTCTTCTCTTACTTCTCTCATTAATAAGGTGTTTTCACTCACAGAACTGCTGCTGAATTGATATTTTTCAATTCATTTACCATTCCCTGTAAACTCTAGAGAGCAGCATGTGAAAATGCCAAGGAATCATATACTTTACACTAAAAAGCAAGACAAAACAAAACACATGTGGACATCATTTGGTCTTAAATATCCAGCAGAAAAAATTATTATGACTATGTTTGTGAATGGTTATTTAGCCATTGTCAGTTATTTCAGGGGCTTATTTTATTTAGAAGCAGAAGCCACCATGATTCAATCTCCTGCTACCTGACTATTTTATGAACAATTCATATAGAAATAATTCTGGTAAGATATAACTGAAGTTGATGTGCTACAAAGCCTAGCTAAGCTCCATATGAATAAATCGCAGGGCCCTGATGCCATCTTACATATAGTTTTAAAAGAGATGAAGGATGTTATTTGCTAACTTTTAACTTTACTATTTCAGAAATCCTTAACTCCTGGTGTGGTACCTTTTGAGTGGAAGCATACCAATAACACCCAGCTACAAATAAGGGGATAGAAGTAATGCATCAAAGTATAGGCCAAAATGGTAGATTAACTGGATTCAAATAACATTCTGAGGGATAGCCAACATGGATTTAGGAGAGGTAGATCTTGTTTAATCTACTTGAGTTCTTTGAGGAAGCTACAAGAGAAATTGATCACAAAAAGGCCTACGATGTGATTTAGTTAGATTTCTAGAAGGCCTTTTATGTTGTCCCCCACAAATGGCTCCTGGTTAAGGTCAAAGCAGCAGGGATTTTAGGAACTGTAACAAAAATGGTTAACAGACAGAAAGCAGCCGGTAGTTATTAGAGGCCTGCATTCATAGTGGGGTCCCGCAGGGTTCAATTTTAGGACCACATTTGTTCTTAATTTACAATAATGATATTGACACCAATGCATACAATAACTTAGTTAAATTTTCAGACGACGCCAAGGTGGGTAGTGTTGCAGATACTCAACTAGCAGCACAGAGGCTACAATTAGAAGTTCTTCCCAAATGAACTTGATGGGCCGAATGACCACCTCTCGTTTGTAAATTTCTTATGTTCTTAAAATATGCAGATGCACACTCATAATTCTTGAATTAAATTGCAAGAAAACGTATAATTGTGCATTATACTCCACCTCATATTTCACTTGAATGCGGCGACTGTCCAGAGAGAGAAAGAGAAGGTCTTCTGGAAAGAGCAGCAGCAAGCGTTCCTGGGGCTCCTGAAATATGCATGTGCGTTCTCATAATTATTCAAATGAATTGTAAACATACATTGAAGTCGTAGACTAAGTGCAGCTACACATTAAAATATTTACACCAGGGGCACGTACAGAATTCTCGTTCATGCATGCAGATTTTAACACCAGAGATGAGCTAGTTGGAGTGGTCCATGGTTACGGATCGAAAAAAATATTTTAATGATATTTTGGTAATTTGCGGACTTATCAGTAAATAAAATTGAAGCATGCAAAGCATCATTTTGTCTTAATTAATATTGGTATTCAAGTAAGGACAGGTTGAATTAGAAACTGACTTTCTTTCTAATTATAGATCTACAATAGTGTTTTAGGGAATTGATGAAAATAAAAAAAATAGGCTAATAAATTTCAAGAATAAAGTCAGAAGATTTCAGTTATAGCTTAATGTAGAAATATTTCGAGATTTAAACTCAAAATAATTCGATAATCAAGTCAAATGGAGACAAGAAGAGACATCTCTGCACCCAGTCACCAAGTCACTTATAAGAATGTGCTTTTGGCGGATAGGTGGGGGCACCACTGCTCTATACATACCCTGCACATGTATACATTCAGTCCTGCTGCTCACCTGCCTCTGTGCATTTACAACATGGACCAGGGAGAGGTAGCCAATCGGACCCAAGTGCTGGATGGGTCTGCCCTCCCACTGCCAGATGGGGGCCTGCAACAGGTACCTCTTCAGTTCCTCCTTCTTCCAAGTTTTATCACATGGCACCTCATCCAGGAGACAGGGCAATAGAAAGCAAAACATATAATGTTAGATAACTGCCAAGCCTAAGATAATAGATTCAGTACAATACTATTGTACATATACTATAGGTGACCCGAACTGTATATAAATAAATAAGGTTAATGATGATGATTTCTAGTTTTTACCATCGTACAAATTTTTATAATAGTCCTATTGTTAACATAATTTCATTTATTTAGGTCATTATGTTCCCTTTGTAATACTTAAAAGTTAAATGATAATGTAAAATTAGTGAAAATGTATATAAAGGAAAATAAAGCAAAAACTGCCGTTTCTAATGATTAAACTCATAGTCATGGTTTTTGAGAGGCTCTGTCACAGCACTCGGGTACTTAATCTTAGACAGACAGCTAGCTCTCCTATTTTGGGCTGTACTTTGTGCCCAGTGTAACAAAATAAACACAATGCATTCATGCACCAAGAAAACATGTGTCTAGTGGCCATAGAATAATGTTGATTATATTGGATTTTCTTTTAATCAAAGGGTGCTAATGATATTTGAAAAGTATGCGTGACATATTACATCTGTTGCAAAGTTATTCCACACTAAACATTGACTCGAGATCTATGATGATGGAACAAGTTTACAGTTTAAATGAGCTTTATTTTTATGTGATGTAGTGCACAATAAAAACAGAATATGCTTTTAAGCCTATAAACTAGGGGTGCTTAAACACAAAAAAAAGAAAATCAACAAGGGGAAATACAGATAAATGGGGAAAATGCTGCTTCTGCCTTTTGGGTGATGCTAATTACACATCTTGGTAGGACAAGAATAGTCTCAGGGGAACGGAAAAAAGTCATTTTTAAAAACACACTAGTCACCCAGTCATCCTCATACTGAATTTCCCTCGAAGGATATCCAAAGGGAAGTCATATACTGTACATAATTAGAACATGAACTGCATTTTTTGACTTCGTATAAACAATAATTCCAGAGAGATGCAAGTCTATTCAGTAACCATATAATATCAAAATCCTATGTAGGTATTTCTATTGAAAATAGCTGGAATAATGAACAGTTTCATAATGAGTGAGCAAAGTGGAGTTTCTGTACCAGGTAGGACAGGGTGCTGTGAGAGGGGCTCGGCTGCAGCCTGAGGGCTCGCTTCCTCCTCTCCTCGATGCTTTCCAGCCACACTGCTCTGTCTGTGCTGCTAGCACAGATAAAGATTCTGGCCTCCACCATTGGTCCTGAAGGGTTTAGGGGGGACAGGCATCACTGTGGAGCTGATCACTTCCTATAGGCAGCTAAAGTGAAAAAAGGCTCACGAGCTACAGCATTTACTCAGAATGAGGTAAATCCTGTAAGAAACAGATGCACATGACAGGAAGGCTTATGATAATGATTCATCCCTGGGATAAAGTCATCAAGATTATTCAAGCCAAGAGAGGTATTTTGACTATTCAGATAAATAAATCCACGTGATAGTTTACTGTAAACATTAAAAAGCAGTGACATAAAAGCTGAGCTACTGTACATTCCCTACCATATTTTCTGTTGCTATTAAAGCGGGATTTCACGCAATGCCAACGAAATGACCAGTGATTCTAAACAGCTAACTAAACTAACTTTTGCATCAACTTCTTTGTCAGGCATTTTTGTTCAGTTTGTCTATTATTATATGTGTGTAGTGTGAGATGCCTCAATGTTAATTGATGATTTGACTACGGACACTGTTAGCAAATTACGATAATGGGAAAGAAGGGAGATTTCATCTGGTACCAGTAAGGTTATAAGGAATGATTGAACTAGCATTTGTTGGGAAGCTGTTCAGTTGTTTTCCATGAGGGAAGTCACCATTCTTTGGATCCTCACACTCCAAGAGGTCACGCTTTATAGACAAATTCACTCACAACACCTACACACAGTACTGTACATGGCATGGTTCTAATGGCTTATTTAGTGTGGTAAAGAGCTGTCCTTATTCTGTGTTTAAATAGCCTTTCAATACCTGGTGTATGTCTATACTGTACAACATTAATTATTTTGCTGTTCAGTAAATCATTTTACTGAAACCAAGTTGGTGAGAGACTTTGCAAGTAAATATCTTGTACAGCATGTCCTGAACATAACTATTCAGAATAATTAAATTTATTTACCACTTCAATAAGTGAAAATTTCTAAACTTGGTGTAAAAATCATTCATTTGTTAGTGTGTACAGTACTCATTTGTTTTGCCATAAAACAGAAAATCCAGACAATTACCAATGATCTCAAAGGCATTTGCCATCTTACTGTCCTGAGGAACAGCTTGTACTGATGTTCCAGAGAGAGGGAGAATGCCCTGCATGAAACCAAGAGGAAGATGGCCATTCAGCTGGTGAATTCACACAGATGCACAGCTAGTAGCAAAGTTGCCATGAGAAATAAGGATGTTATAAATCAGAATTAGCCGATTACTGCTCACTGAGCACCAATCACAGGGTAAAACTCACACTTACTACAAAAAAGGGTCAGAATTCGGCTCTTGGTGACATCTATGTTTTTCCAAGAAACAAAGGTGGACTTCTTAAAGAAATATAAGCATCTCTGCATTTTTTTTAAAGAGTCTATTCCTCTTCTCATCTAAAATTTGCACAGCTGTTGTGAAGAACTACTCACTCTCCACATCCATACACAGAGCACACAGATAATCTCAGGCCCTCATATTTCTCTCCTTGGTGAAAACGCAGCGTGGTTTTAATGAGGTTTGTGGTACTGAATGCTTTTGCAAATGATCCTCCGCTAGCAACGTCTTTTGCATATATATTGCAAATTGCAAATCTTTCATCTTTTATGGATATCAGGTAAAACTGCCAGACCAGAGACAACACAGTGCCACTGCTGTGCTTGAAACTTCATGCACATATTTTAAGTCATCAACGCACATATTGTACGTTGGTAAAATTATAGGTCACCGATCAAGTAATTAAGACTGAAAATTGGCCAATTTAAATCATCTCTAATGAGAACCAATCAGAATAAAGCCTACCTCATAAGTGAAGGCCTGCTCTCTATCATCCATCGCTAAGATCAGCAAATGGAAAGAAAACAAAACCAAATATCGCTTTGTCATCTCCTAGAAAGATACAAACAATAAGTAATTTAGTTCATTAAAAAAGGGATAGCATAAACATCATTAAATTACTTTTAGTGTTATTTTGCATGCTAACACTCAATTTTCAATATACAGTGTGAATATAATAGTAATACATAGTGTGAATACAATACATAGTGTGAATATAATAGTAATAGGTTCAGTACTACTCAATACTACTATGTTTCAAACATATTTTCAGTACAATGAGTGCATTGGTACATCCACCTTTCGATACAGGCTACCTGGGTGTAGTGATTGTGAAGGAACACGATGGAAGACCAAACAATTTCTCCATAGGCGGGAGCTGGCTGGCCCTCCCAGGAACAAATAGATTCTGAATACACCCACTGGTGCAACTCCTGTCTGCTTCTACCCCACAGGATGGCCTAGAGTGCATGCAGTACATGTATACAATAAGCACATGCATACAATAAGCACATAAAAAGTGACAAATTTGTAATTTGTACATGGCTATTTAGGCACCCTTGTTAGTTGCCCATTTCATTTCAATGGGACCACCAACGTGCTGTCACTCCACCCAGCTTACAACAACTAGGCTCAGCTGTTACACAGTGGAAAATAATATTACAAGCTTCTCCTTGACAAACCCGTAATACTGTACCAGTGAGGTAAATACCTGTGAACTGGGGCATTCTTTTGGCACTAAAGAGACAAAAGAATGTGCATCCTGCAATTAGAAAAAAAAATCTCAAATTAAAGTTGGTTGATGATGCAGTGTTATCAGAATTGGAATCATTTAATAATTTATTTATCTCCCAGTACTTTTACATATAAGGAATTTACTTTGAGGTCATGTTAAGCTTTGCACCAATACTAAAGAATGCATTAAGTCATACTGACACTCTGTTAACATCAGTAGCTTACTTGGTACACTAACGACCCATGTATTTCTGGGAATTTTACATAGTTTGTGCTTTCATTCCAAGTTAACCCTTACTGATGATAACTTTATGTAGACCATTAATATGCTCCATATTATTCTTATCATTTGTCATAAATCACCTACAAACTTATCGTTTGTAGCATTTCATAACATATTATATTCCAGTAATTTGTTTCTAAAACATTGCCTGGGTAATTCATCTACATTCAGACTGAAAATCAGAATAAGACTGACTAATGAGCCAGGACAGAATTACGTTGCACATTATTACGTAAATAGCTATTTTTGACATGTTTTAAAAATATTTTTTCCAATAAATATTTCCCATAATATATACTAACAGAGTGGAACTTTAAGGGTACCTCAAACCAGTGTGTAATATAAAATTGAGGAAAATACAGGAGAGAGTGACAGTTAAAGCTTACCTTCCTGTTGAATTTCCCCCCAAAAACAAATTATGTCACTTCGTGGAAATGGTTGTATGGATTTGTAATTTTTTTATGGATATATATATTTTAAATATATATATTTAAGACAATGTTGTTGAACTTTTTGTGTTAGCATGTTAGCACACACACTGACCTGTTTGAACTCAGACATGGATGGAGAGGGAAGGGGCACCTGCTCTAAATCACTTCTTTGAAACTGAGACTCACTCTGCCCCCACACCCTGAAAAAGCACAACCATTCATTAGTTACAGTAAAAACATTTTTCAGTCGGATAAAGCTAAATCAGGGACGTATCACTCAGCTGTGGTACGTGTTTCTTTCATCTAAAACTTAAAATTGTTCAGAATCAGTGGTGGTTTCTTCAAAACAGGTGAAGCAATGCTTCATGAAAAGAAGAGAAATAAATAGCATTCATATCATATAAAATATTTTCATGCTAATGAATAAATTTCAGAGATCATTTCAATGTGAAACAGAAAAAGTGCAGGAGTTCAAAAAATACCTGACAAAATATTGTGCAATACAGCACCACCCTTAGGTTGGTGGATGGAACTTCACTGAAGCAAAACATTTTCTGCCTCGATAAGCTAGTAGATGATAATGTGTTTCTCATCACCTTCTATTTAGTAGTTCATTGGATAGTTATGAAAAGTGATGCATTTTTAAACATATGCAGGGAAGCCTGCTTCACCTAGACCCTGTATCACAAAACCAGATTTCTTATTTAGCAGATAAGCCCAGACTACCTGAAATACAACAGGTTAACAAAGATAAAGTCCATATAAACTGGGGTATTCCGACTAAGCAACAAACCCTGCTTTACGACAAAAGCCACAAGTTGGCATTTAGGCGACATTATGAGGGTAAGAACTCTGACAAGGAATAGGGAGTTTACAGATATGTTTTCCTGCTAGGGTGGTGTTCTTCCTGTTGTTAGTGTGTTTGTTTTGCATAACAGTAAAACAGTAATGTAAAGCTGCGTAGCCTACTCTTTAAATCAAGTTATTTAACTTGTATTCTGACTATATTTCAGAAAAAGCTGCATCTGTTGAAAATTGTTTTAAAAATCATTTCTTTCAGCGTTTATTTATAAGAATCAGTTCACAGGTTAATAATTACACAATTGAAGGCTTTAGATGCATGGCAAATAGGATTACATTTGATTAAAATTAGCAACCAATGGAAATGCTTAGTATAGTGTCAAAATTTTAATATTTACCATAATATTGATAGTAATGACTAATACATTGATCACAGAAAGTCTTGGGAAGCTTGCTTAATGGTGTAAAAACATTGCAAATGTATTGGTTGTATAACAAAAATGATTTCTTCATTCACTTATTTACAGAAAATATATATCACATTAGAAAGAACCAATACTTCTAATAAAAAAAATTATTTTAAGTTGTAATAAATTGACAGTTCTAATTACAGTTCTAAAAGAGTTGTTCTGAGTCAAAAAGTCTCATTTGGGTTTTTTTAAATTAGCAAAACCTTTGAAATAATATAAAACACCAAACCTTTGTGTTTAGTTTAGTTTAGCCAATGGCTACAACTGCAATTAATAGCAAAATGCAAACTGAACTGAACGAGTCAAAAAAAAAAATTATGACACTTAATAAATAGAAAATGTCTGTCTGAAAGATATCTGCAGATATGTTAAACTTGTCAATTGATATTTGTTATGAAACCAATAACTTTGCAAAATGCTTTACAAAATTAAGCAAACATCCCAAGACCTTCTGTGAGCTCTGGTCTGGTCTGGTCTGAAATTATATACTGGGGTCAATGTAGAGATTGCTTTACTAAAAAGTTTGGCCAGCAGCTGCCACTGCAGAGTATAGAAACAACTTGTTTACCCTGACCCAGTAGCATGAAACTCTCATATGGAATCCGAGGAAACAATCTTAAGTGTCTGTTACAAGTACAAAACAAGGGAAGTAAAAAGTGAATTGATATCTGCTGTCTAAAGATTAAACATTTTCCGTGATGGGGCACAAATAATATGGTATTAATTATGTATTATTAATTATGTATTAATTAACCACAGACTAAAGTCTTAGTTATATACCAATCTCATGTTTATCATTAAGAATCATGACATCTTTTACCTCAAACAACAATTTGTTACTAAATCTGTTACTTCTGTGAACCTTTGTGAACTACTAAAGGAACAAATAATGAATAACACATTTGAAACACTGATCTTATGTTTGTTCATTGTTAATGAATTGTGACGCACAGGGCTGCTGAGAGGAAGTCTGGGCCCCTGTAGGAAGGAGGTGAGTGGGCCCTTATACAAAATTCTACACAGATGTATGTGTGTATATTATTATTAATTTTTAACAATTGTAGATTACATTGATACTTCTAAATGTACAGTATGTATAGGTATAAATGTAATAATAAAGTAATATATTTATAATAGTAAAAGATGTTTATAATAGCGTCTAGTGTCTGCTGAACAAAGGTGCTTTCCTGGCCTTTTTCCTACAAAACTCTGAATTACATAATCAAAATTAATCTGTTTTGCTAGATCAGACTCAGTACTGAGTCTTGCCAAATCTACTAGTTGAGCTTGTGACAAAGTGAAACTTTTTTTTACCAGCTTCAGCTTGTTGAATGAGTGCTCTGCAGAGGCGACAGTGGCAGGAAGAAAGAGTCTTTCCTGTTTGTACTTTTTCAAGCAATTCAGCAGCTCCAATGGGCTTAGTTGTTTTTCTCCAGAATTTTATCGATGAGCAGCTGGGAGATGACTTATCTTCATTACAAGACCTTCACTGATATCAGCAGGATATACCCTGTGACCCATGCTGCTTTTTAATTTTGAAACTAAACAGACTTGCAAATCTTTAAAAAAGACAATAAAAATTAAATGAATTAAATAAATAAATGCTCAAATTACAGTGATCCCCCGCCTATCGTGGAAGTTACATTCCAGACCCTGCGCATCAGTACTGAACTCTTGTTTGTTCATCATTAATCATGATGCATCTGTTACCTCAAGCAGCTACTGTGTTTGTTTTTGATTTGTACAGCAAATGAAGAATAAGGATGCCACACTTGGGGAGAAACCACAGGACAGGAGTAGAAATTTTTATATGACCTACTGTACTGTATATATGGGCTAGACACTAAAATAAGGGCAGACAAAATCAGACATAAGCAGATTAATTCAGATGGCAAGAGACGGCCGTCCTGCTGGTGCATGTTAAAAAATATCCCATCTCTACATTACATTAATGTGTATACTCTTGGTCAGCATATTTCTATGGCAAATGTATCTACAAATCTATGGAGAATTTATAATATTGAGCAAATTGTATGTTTGACATGGTTTAACATGTATTTAGCATTTTGCATTGAACCAAGAACATAAGAACACAAGAACTATACAAACGAGAGGAGGCCATTCGGCCTATCAAGCTCGCTTGGGGAGAACTTAATAGCTCAGAGTTGTTAAAATCTTATCTAGCTCTGATTTAAAGGAACCCACG
>JAODUD010000038.1:4114677-4135145 GCA_026784285.1 Stomatorhinus walkeri
CCCCCCCCCCCCCCCCCCCCCCCCCCCCCCCCCCCCCCCCCCCCCCCCCCCCCCCCCCCCCCCCCCCCCCCCTCCAGGAAAACCTTTTGTTATTCCTGTATTAGGCAAATACACTATTTCACTGAGTCGCATGATTTACAAACCTCAGTCCACAGCCATGCAGGAGCTTGCTACTGATCCTGTCAAATTGTCTCAAGCTGTTCAGGAGCCCAATTTTCGTGGTCAGCACACTGTTGTTTGGGATCTGATACAGCAGCTGTTGTCCTAGGAATCACAAGAATCACATCAGTGGCTGCAGGTCCAAGTTATGGTCACAAAAACAAACAGTATCACAGCTGCAGATTTTTCATTTAAGTGTCCATTTCATTGGACACTTCCAATCAAATCCAGTTTTAACAATATATTTGGAGAAAACCTTGCCTGTTTTGCTGTTTTAAATTTTAAAGAACTGTTACTTCACAATGAGATTTCCATCCATTTGTTTGGATCTGAGTATCTTGGAGGGATCACAGCTATATTTTTAAAATGTTAATCTCCCCCCACGTCATAAACTGAACAGATCCATTCTGCCAAAAAAGGGTACAGCATTGGTATGGTTCTGTTCCCCGAGCTACAAACATCATTAAGCTACACCAAATGCCTCATTAGAGTCCATTTCTGTACCTTAAAAGGTACATTTACCTACAGCTAGGGTACAGTTGGCAGACCCTTGAGAGTACTGCCCCAGTGACAAGCAATTGTATTCTCAAAGGTACATATTGGTTCTATTTTCTGACAGTACGGGGTCATGGGGGTCCGGAGATACAGGCAGAAAGCAGGGAATGATTTGGCAACTCCAATTATTCTAAACATATTTTTGGATTTGAGTTGGCAGGGGGAAGTGGAGAACCTGGAAGTAACATGCCTACATATGAAGGTTGTTTTGTGACAGTATTCAATAAATTAATATGTCTATGTTATTACAACACAAGCTCCATACATGCAGAAAACGTGTAGAAGCGTCAAACCCAGACACGTGAAGCAACAATGCAACTACTGTGCCGCCATACCATCTCCTAGGAAAACATATTCCATGAAAAATCATACACGTACACACAAACTACGATAGTCCCTGTCAGTGAAGGAAAGTTTAAGTTACCTTCTCTGAAACTGTTGTAGGCGATTTTTGACTTGATCTCACACCACTTGAGTACGTAGTCATTTCTTCTCTTGTCGTATAGGCGGTGCCATGCTTTGCTCTCACAATATGCTGTTACTCTAAATAAGAAACAGGAAGCCCACATATTAATTATCACTTAACACATAGGTGCAAACACGTTGGCTATGCAGACAGGCTGTCTCTCCACGCTGAATGGGATAAATATCTCAAACAAGAAAATTTGTAAACTGACAACATCAGAAAACCTAACAGATAAAACTGTGTAAAAAAAGTATGTACATACGGTAAAAATTATAAAACATAACCTACATCATTAGTTAGCAGTTAATTGCCTCCTCTAAACCAATCGGCCCAAATCCTGTCTTGTGGTTTGGGGCGGTGGGGGGCGTTCATGTATATATTACGTTGTGGGAACCAGATTACCAGTGTCTTCTGAAAACAATTTTTAGTAAGTAAATGTGATATAAGCATGTTATGTATAGGATCTGTAAGCACTCACATGAGGGCTCCATTCCTGCCCCCCACAAAGAAAAAAGGTCCACTCCCCTTGGCTTCTTTTGGCTTTGCACCTCCCAGACTTTGGGCCATGAGTTTTCCCCCTCCCTGGTTTCCTGAAGGTGCCTTTCTGGTTTTTCTATCTGCGTGGGTTTTATCCTTGCATGTACCTGACATTCACAAGAGTGAAAAACATACACAAACATCTATGATCATGTAAAGTATAAGCAATGTACCACATATACATAATGCATGCAGACACACATACAGACAAATAAAACAATTACATTTTAATAGTTTTTTACTCAAGATATTACTCCTCATTTTCTCACACTCAGGACTTTGTGGGATACCAAAAGTACTTTCTTTGGGGATTCTGAGGCGATTGGGGCATCAGGTTAAGTTGGGCGTAAGTTACACTAGCTCAGAGTTATTTGATATCACACGCATGGCAATTTCCTAGTAATGTGAAAGTTTCCCTTCACTGAACTTTAGTGGCACCAGGGCCGTCATGCAAACCAAATTTGTGGATGGGCACCATTTCAAATCCATACAATAAGCATAAAACATACACATGGGCAGATGTTAATGTCCGTGAAGATTTATGTAACTGTTATACATTTACATATAACAATTACTGAAGAACAGTCATTTGTACAGGCAAAACTACAAATTGAGTTTGAGTCTGATATCTACCTTGCTGGCTAAAGTTAACAAAGTAAAATTAACATAAGTTGATAACACAGCTTCACAGTCTATCGGCTATACTTTGACAGGTTTAGGCTAATGCAGCATATGTCTGTGGGACACCAACACAGATTCAATTCAGTTCCATTCTAATACTTACAGTAGAGCATTTACTTGACTAGCAATTGTAAGCTGCTAACGATAGCTAACATCATTTACTACCGTTGAGATGTGAGTTGTGAATGTCACTTTGATAATATGTAAAGTCATTATTAGAAGACGAGAATGATGAGAGGTGTGGGAGTTGATTAAGAGACACAATCTGACAGAGGAAGCTCACTCATTGGTCAGATTACCCTGATTAAAAATCATTGCAGTAAGATTAATGTACAGTATGTTTTCTTCCTCGCTGATTAATGCACTATTGAAATGTTGCTGCGACATATCCTATTAGGCAGGTCGTGGGTATGTCAAGTTATGAGCACATAATAGTGTTGGCCTGCCTTTGGCCACAATAGTTCCTTCAATGCATTATGAAGGCTTTTTGATTATTAATAGGATGCTTGGAGTATTGTGCACTGATACCTCTGAATTTCCCAATTTTGTGTGAGTGTGCACCCTGTGACAGACTGTGTACACTTAAAAATCAAATTTTTAAATACTCAGGCATGTATTGAGGTCTGACATAATGTTTCTATTTTATTTTAATGGTAACATTTTACTTTACGCTCTTACTTGAGATTTTAATAACCCAGAAACTAAGCGTTAATTACAAACTGATGATCATAACAGTAATTCATGTAATAAATGTATTTCATGTAGGAACTATTTTAGTTTCATGATTTGTACTTAATAGTACAGCACTGAATAGTAACGGAGTTAATAAGTTACTTGTGCCCCCTCAAGTAAAGTGTTACTATTTAAGCAAACTAAACAAAGTATTAACAACCTAACTAAACTATTTGCTTATATTGTTGTCATATTCTTTTATCCTGCTATTAAAGGTGATATTTTGGTAGTCTGGGTTATATTAAATACATTGCTACATTGCTAAGTGACCCCCACTTTTTTCTAGAAGACTGCTGCCCCCTTGAGGAACCTGCCCTTCCTCTCTCCTCCACATCCTGCTGATCATCCCTCTCACCTCCGGCATCCAGCTTCAGATCTTGTGCCTGACAAGCCACGACATTGTTGGGTCCAGCCTCTGTTTTCACCTTGATGTTTCTTCCATCTGAGGTTTGTAAATCGTCACGGTCCTGACTCCCCTCCAGCATCCCTGCCTCACTGTGCTTGGTGAGTTTTTTGATCACATCACTTTCTACTGATCCAGTTGACTACAAATCAAACAGTCCTCCAACCTTATTACTGCCACTTTGCCTTACTGTGAGAGTGAAAAGTGATTTTCTGCAGTATTTGCAACTGAATTTATTAGTTTGTTTTTCACTCTTTTCCTTTCCCAAGACAGAAAAACAATATTGCCTACAGAAATGTAACAATTTTGTTATGTAATCTTGTAATCGTTTAATGCATGATAGATCAAATGACCTATTTCCATCGCAAGTTAACTGTCTAGTAAACACAGTGAACCAGTTAAATAGCCAAACTATTTTCCCGTTTGTTGAGATGTCAGTAACAATGAAATAGTAAAACAAAGCTGTTTAAAACCAGACTAAATTATGGGAGTAGAACACAACTAATATATAAAATTAGTTAATAGAGAAATAACTGAAAATCATTAATATCTATAATGTAACACTTGACTAGTCAGTGATTTCTAAATCATTTAAATATACAGGTGTTCTGCCTCATTTTAAATAAAACCTTAGAGAACGCCAAACAACTGAAGCTAAATTTTAAAAAAGCACCATATAAACTTACATGCACTGCCAGAGATATATGATGTACATAAAGGGTGTACTCAGTGTGGAACTCATTAACTGTGAGAGTGTAAACAAATCCAGGTTGCCTAGGATATAGCTTCCTTGGCAACAGTTTCTAACTGTAGTTTGATTCTATGTGCAATGCGGCAATACTGGGCACCAGGGCTTTCCTAAGCTCAGGATTATTACATGTTAATGGAATGTGCATTTTGATGATATTTAACATTTTAATTACACATACATCCTAGAGCTCAAAAATGTTTGTTTTTTGTTTTTTTTTTATTTCCCTTTGAGATATAGTGTCTTTTCTACACCCTAGGGAGCAAATTCAGAATGTTTGCTATTTCTACAGCTAAATAGCTCAGCTATAGCTTGTTGGAATACTCAGAAAGTGTTTTTTTTTCACCTTATAGTTCAAATTCCAGTTTTGCGTGTCATATATTTTTTTTTTGCATTTTTTACTACAATTAATTTTTGAAGAAAACAGTTAAGGACTTGGAATAACAATTCAGTTTATTGTAATGAAATACATATGTATATGTGTAATTTGTTTAAAAGACAGTGATCTCTTTCTTGGCTCCCTTCATGAGATATGCTCCCCAAAATTGTAGAGTATTTATTATTTTTAACGCTACTTATTAGCCTCATATACAGGTAGGAGTAAACCTTTTTCACTTAATTGGGAAGAAAATGCTCTGCTTATTTCACGAAGGGGATGAAAATATAGGTTAGTGTTTTATGTATAAGTAGTACACATAAATTTGTATTTCTTTACAAAATCTAAATCGCAACTCACTGTTTTTTCATAACTAAAAGTAGTAATAAATGTAGTTTGTGAGATTAACTTAGTCCTTGGAAAAAAAAAACTTAGACTTATGAAAACATATTCTTTCTAACATTTTCAATGAGCTATAACTGAGCCAGTAAAAAAGTTACCGCTCATGAGAAAACACTCCGAATTATATGTGTGTGTATGCGTGCGTGTATGTGTCTGTTTATTTGCTAAATAAATTTGCTAAAGGTACCATATGTCAAGGGGAACACAAAAATGAAAAAAATTAACATTTCTGAGCTCAGGGTGGTGTGTCATTCACATGCTAAATTTCATAAAAATCTTTTTTTTTCCATACAAAAACTATTTAAGAAATTTGTTGAATTAAAATGGAATGACCAGTAAATAAAATTCTCCGAAACAATCCTATGCTCCCACAATCCTTAATCACTAACCTACAGCCTGCATTATGAGTAATATGGCACTAATATTTTTCAGTCAAATTTTGGCAGTGCAAATAGAAAAAGAAAACAGAAGGTAGACACTAGTGTTTGACACCAACATGACCCATTAAATGGAACTGCAATCTTTTTTCAGTTTATCTGATGATTCTTCCATTGTTTGATGGTATTAAGCAGGCACCAGACTGCTTAATACTGCAAGAATCAATTACAGAATTACTGATATCCACAATGATTATTTGTGACAAATGACACAAATTACATTTTCATACACAGTTGTTGCATAGCTAATTTGCCATCAATTCCTACTTTATTTTTTAAAAGGCCCAGTGCAGATATGTCTCCTCCATGCATGCAAGTAGCTTCATTTAGCATTACTTAAGGAATCAGACCCCATCGGGCGCATTTGCTAAACTGGTATAACAGGTTCAATCAGTAGAGCAAACAGGTGGCCTCTTGTGAGACAACCAGACGCAAGAGGCCCGGATACATGGAAACAAATCCCTTCAGCCTTCGGATGCTAACATCTCCGTGGGGCACAAACAAGCAGGAGCACCACTGCACAATGACAATGACTTGTACAGTTTTCTAATGATGACACACTGCAAATTAAAATCAGAAGATTTATACTAGCTAGACAAAAAAAAATCCTTAAATCCTTGAATGAACCAAATGGAAGATTTAATCTTGTTCATTCTAATGGAAATGTATACAACTGTCTATAAATTAACCTAAATGATCACGTTCTGTGAATAAACACGGGTATTTTAGTCATTTTGATTTATAGACTGGGGGGGCGGGGGCCAATCTTATTCAGAAAGGGCCGGTAGCGGATGTGTGCAGGTTTTTGTTAAATTACTAATTAGAGGACTGATTAGCAGAAGAGTTCTCACACCTGGGTTTGAACAACTTACCTAAAGGTTATGTCAAAAACCTGCACACACACTGGCCCTTTACAGGTAAAATTATCTACCCCGATATAGACTATAATTTCTTGAAGACCCATCTATTTTCCCTAACCACATATACAGTGTAAAGTCACAATCTGGAGCTCGGGAATAATGCCAGCTCATCACAAGACACACACTTACTGTTTGAAGTTTAGAAACACTGAGTCACCTTAACCATATGGGGAAGGAAAACCACAAAGACACAAAGAAAATATGCAGACTCCACCCACAACACTAACAACACTATACTATGTGCCTCTCTTACTGCGTCAAAGCAAATACCGTAATCACCCAACTGGTTTAAGGAAGTGGGTGTGACAAAAACAGGCATACAAGTGCGCCACAGCCCAAATGAGTTTCAATTATTTAAAAAATAATAATCATTTCAAATGTAATATGAATAAAATGAAAATCCCAGGCATGTATCCTTTTTTACTGCATAATTCCTGTAGTAGATTTACCTCATGTTTAGGGTTTGTGTATATCGTACAGTTTCAAAACCACAGCTGTACATAGTATAAATATAAGGCAGAGGAGCACTTTCATAATGCCTTCACACAGTGAGCTTACATATTAAAAGTGATAAAAAAATATATATATAGGACAGTCCGTTGTTTCATATGTTCCCTCACTTTTTATAAGGCCGAAAATGTATTTTCTACAGTTAGGCATAATCATTCTGTGTAGTACGACATACACTGTATGTGTTGGATATGGAACGTAATAGTTTTTGAATACCAGTTGTATTTTAAAAATGAATTTGCCCTGAATATGTGCAAAGGATAAATGTGCTTTTCTTGTTCTATTCATGTGTTTAGTATACCTCTCTTCACAAACTGGGAATGCAACATGTATTCCTGAATCCAGAGACACCGGAATTGGCATTGTAAGATTTCATGTAATACATGCTTAACCTGGCTGCCAGATTCTGGCAAACACTTCCTACAGAAATGGAAGGTAAGAAGCTTTTATTGAACCACTATTACAGACCTACATGTAAACTCATGTCACATCTAATATAAATTTGCATTGCTAGAGCAACAACCACAGTCCTGCAATGACTAAATCTGTTAGAAATAATAATATTATGAATGTTTTTTTTTATCAATTTATGCTAATTAATATGCTTTTACACAGTTGTGTTGTTCTGTATAAGCAAGAAGCATGCATTAAACAAAAAACATAAATGTCACAGCATACACAGGTACGGACCGAGTAAGCAGAGGCAAGATTTCAGGAATCAGGAAACACAAAGTTTAATAAAGGACAGAGAACAGGCAGTACCACACAATGACATTAGTAATATCAGTGACTGGATTGGGGAAATCATACCTAACGCAGACTTAAATACAGAGGACTAATGACAGCAACAAGAAACGGCTGGTAAACATCGGGAATCCACACGAGGTTAACCAGGGGGCATGGCACACATGGAAGGAACGGATGATCGGGGTAGGACAGGACCTGCCCCCCTGCCAAAAGTGTGCACTCTGGGTGTGCCTAAGGGGGAGCAAAGCGACAAGATCAGGGACAAAACAGCACCTGGAGAAACAAATGCAAGAGCATCAACGAAGCACGAGGATCAGGACTGACACATATAACAAATGAGAACAACCATGGGGAACAAAGACAAACACAGAGACACCAAAGATAGAAACACAGGACCTGGGAACACTAAAGGGGACAACAGAGTGACAACACCCATGGACATACCCACAGAAGGCACTAAGGGACCAACAGGAAACAAAGGCACAGAGGGACACGAAGGAAACACAGGGGGCACATAGGAACCAGAAGGGAACAACGGCAGAGCAAGACAGGGAGTGAACACATGGGGCAAGGAAGCAAAGGGCGAGGGGAAATGGGGAGCTGGAGGGACCCCCGGCGGGCATGAAGCGGAAGCTGCAGGGGCAGCAGGCGACTGCGAGGCTGGAGCCGCAGCTGAAGGGGAGCCGAAGGTTGACATACATATGTCTTCATGTAATTCATGTAAATCTAAGGTCTCATGCAAATGGATGGTGCCAGAACTGATCAGCCCAGGAAAGTGAAAAGGATCACATGGCACACCATTTTTCCAGTTTTGTGATATGAATATGAATGGAATGAGATATGAATGGAATTATTAAAACAAAATCATAAAAGTAAAGGAGCTGTCTTTACAACCAACACTGGAATTACAGTCTGTTTGGTGTTGCCACAGAACATAATTTAAAGACACATTTCACGAATGAACAATCTTTGGAATAAATTAATACAAATAACCCCAGTAACCTGACCCTCAATGGCGAGAGTACCATACCCACCTTATCAAGGTCATGATTAAAACATGTCATTTTGTATGAAAATGACAAATTCAGCTTCAGCTTTAATACTTTTCATACTTCTGCATCCTTGTCAGAATGTGTTAACCTTGAAGGATAACAGGCGCCAGTTTCATTATTTTGCTTGAATGCCAACACTTTAGAAGAAAATATAATGACTGTAATGCAGTGCTTTGAAAAATGTCCTAAAATCTTTGCCAATAACCTTTCCACATTCTTCTGACTCAGCAGAGAATGTACTTAACACACTGGTGAAAATGTAGATGGTTTGCAAAATATACAGACTGGTTCAGAATTTATGTACCATGTGATTCACGACTAATTCACTTTGTAGAGGGATCAAGTTGATCTTCTCTATAAGACATGCCACCTTCACCCCATTCAGCCTTGTGAAGGGATCCTCTGCACAAGGGTACACAAGACGGCTAAGCTAAAGACAGCATCTTTCTATCTCTAACAGGAAACTGCAGTACTCCACATTATGAACAAAGATTCCATTTACCTGTAGCTCACCTTTATGCATTACGTATTTAATGCAGTTTTGATTTTTAGTTTTGAGTACAGTACTGTATAGCTGTATCACCTTGCGGTCCACCACTATAAGATGACAAGGATTCAACATTTAAAGCAGTGTTTCTCAACCATTGGTCCATATAGCAAGTTTGATTTATGATATGGCTTCTTTCAGCTTGTTAGCATTACATGACATAGTCGAGTTATAACTGTAGCTCAACTCTGCTGTGTATGTAAACGTACTCACTATGACTGTCACTTTCTCCTTTTACTTTCTTTCATTCTTTGGAAAGACATGTTGTTTTAGGTTGCAGTTTATGTTTCTATTGTTTTAATTGCCCCTAGAGTTCTTATTCACGCTTTAAGCTCTGCTATATCAATTATTATCAATAATTAAGATTAATATGTTTTTTATCAATTTCATTGTCTTCTTGCACTGGCATACAATTTAAGATATAAACCCTCCAAATATTCCTTGCATCATTTATGGAATGCAGTGAATCTAGTCCAAGAAAACACACAAATGTGCATAAATTCCACACATTCCACCTACACAATCTGGACATTTTTGTTCTCTGTTCCATGCCTTTTAGCTGTTTTCTTAATTAATAATCTATGAAAAAGTTCATAAAGATATATATTAGCTTTGCTATATATTTCTGTTGCCAATCTGCCCCTGTTCCACATCACAGCCAATCCAGATCTGAGCACCAACAATGCAAACTGCTGCTGAACATGCATGTGCCAGTTCCAGGCATGCTACGCCAGAATTCTGGAATTCCACCATGAATGCCAAACCTTAAGAAACAAGGATGTCCCTCAATTGCTTTGAGATACACAGATAACCTGAGCATTACCTGTTTAAGTAAAAGCAGGGTAGTGGCTCAAATGTGGTAAAGAATTCAAATTAAAATTCATCCTTGTCATATATAAACTTTAACGCATATAGGATCCTACAGTTAAGATGAAGATGGAGGTCATGAACAAAATGAAACATGTGATGCAAAGAGAGAGTAAGCTTTTTGCATTGTCTGTACTTAGGTTCAGATAGACTGGGATTTCTTTGTTATCTGCCTTGTCTGTAGGCCCAGCACCAGAAGATTTGGCCTACAGTGGTGGAGAGAGGTGGGGGTATATACCCAGGGTTTGTCAAAAAAGAGCTTTCTGTTCACAGGAAACCTGATCCACACCCCCCACTCAGCAGGCATCTCAGTGTTTCTGTTGGGTCACGTGACGTCAACGGGCAAGTTAATGGATATAGTGGGACCAGGTGAAAGATGGTGGTTACTGGCATTCCAGCACCAGAACTGAGAGTCCTTTTATCTTAGCTTGAGCAAAATGGATAACATGAAATATTTGGTCCTAGGAATACAAGTATGAAGATCAATGGGTGGTACCATTGTTAAACAGCTGTATACAATTGTAGGTTCGGCTTGCATACATGCTTTTAGACTTTGACAGAATGATATGTTAGCCTGTAAATACTCAGCTGTGTGTTAAAACATACTATGTTTCGAACAAAGCTGCACGCTAAAGTTAAACTGAAGCTAAAGTTTTGATATTCATGATGCAAATAATAGACTGTTTTAATTGGAGGTTGGGCAAATCACTACTGTTGTAGTTTGTCATCTTAGGATGTAATACACATACATGTATATTACTAGGCAGCTAAAACAGCAAGACTGGGGTATTTATTGACTCTCAGTTTTAGCAGAAGTTCATAGAAGTGGTACTGGCATTAAAATATATGAATATTAAATATCCTTATAATAAACACAAACAAAGGTTAATGTTTAAGAATGTTTTAATATCTTTATTCATAATGTGAATTATGCTTATCACTACATAACTTAAAACAGAAATATATGGTTCAATATTAGATGAATAATCCATACAATCAAACCATTAAATGAAATGGGACACATTTTCAAGCCCGGTGTGGGAAGATTTGCGTTTATAAGCGAGGCCCTCGAGCGGCACCTCCCTAGCCACTGTTACAGGTGGCTGCCCTTCGCTGCCAGCTTGTCGTCACCTGCAGAGGGAAAGTCCGGAGGGGCATGAAGAAATTTCCCCACGGGGATCAATAAAATATAAATTATTATAACAGCATATCGTGTCACAGAAACAAATTCAATTTCAACCAACTCAGAGGAATGAGCAGCAAGGCAGTTAGAGGAAAAAAGACCAAAAAAAACGCACTGCCAGCATTTTCTATAACAAAAATGTTTAAAATGTTAAAAAAAAATTTGTGTGATTCATTTATTAAAATTAGATTTTGATTTGGAGTGCATCAATTTCTCCTTTTTTCATGTTCTGAATATATAGTAATCTAATTTTAAATAAAAATTGAGCCTAGAAGTAAAGAAATAGTGACTTGAATTATATGATTGATAAGTATCTATATCAACTGATATGAAATATTTTTAATTATATCAAAACATATTACAAAATATTTAAGGAATATTTTGCGATATCTCCCAGCCCTACTATGCACAATGTTCAGAAACTTAACAAAACACAAACTGCATGCAAGATATGTATATACAAATGTATATACAGTATATGTATATACATTTGTATATACAGTATATACAGTAACTTGTATATGTATATACAAGTATTTATATACAAATTCATTGCAAAGAATTGTTATTAAACACTGCAGACTGTATGAAAAATATAATGCATGATGATTATCACTATTACTAAGCTGTGTTCTCCTTATGAAAGCTATTGTACTTGACTATGCACTGCTTACTAATGCTACTAGTGTATA
Source organism: Stomatorhinus walkeri (assembly GCA_026784285.1). Lineage (NCBI taxonomy): Eukaryota > Metazoa > Chordata > Actinopteri > Osteoglossiformes > Mormyridae > Stomatorhinus > Stomatorhinus walkeri. Next base: position 4,126,692 of record JAODUD010000038.1, read on the forward strand.
GCATAAATGCTAACATTGCTAATATATGGCCCACTTATGGCAGTAAGCTTTTACTATTACCATAATGCAGGAGATGATGGGAGAAGATTCAAAGAGGAGATGTCTCTCCCTGCAATTGACGGCATTACCAGACAGTATTAGACAAATACAGATAGATCTAACCATGTCTGGTAAAACATCAATCGAGAGGTACAGTGACACTGAGGGAAGGAAGCGATGGAGGTTTCCCAATGATTGTTTTACCTTACAGAGGAAGAAAAGGATGGAAAGCATGCATTTGAAAACTTTTTGTATATACATTATAACATCTACAAAATATTACAGAGAAATGGCAAAATTAGATTAAAACGAGAAGAAATATTCAAGTAAAAAACTAAGATGAGGGATGATTACAATAATTCTTAGAAATAATACCAGTTGTATACACTTGGTTGAAACACTTTGATAAACTGGGAATTTCATGAAGTAAGATGTGACGTAATAAACTTGCGCAAGCTAAGCTTAATTTTACTGGCACTCCTCCTTACCCCACCTGCAACTGTCAGTTCAGTTAGGTAACCAAATTAGGCAATTGCATTACAACATGGTGCAAATTCATTGTAACATTTATCACTAAGAAACTTAAGAGGAGTAAACAAAGGTGCGGTTCAGTGTTTATTGGCGGGCTAAATATTTATTAGCCCATATAAAGCCTTTATGAACATCTGTAAAGTTGAGTGAATCGGCATGCCGTCTCTCTATTTTCCAGTGCCACAATGGATCAGGTACATGCACTTTTTATCCTAAAATATTACTCATAATGAGTCCAAAAGAAAAGAAGACCTAAAATAACATGCAGTTCATTTTGGTAACAGGTTCTGCAGCTTTGGCGCTCCATTTCAGCTAGCAACCTCCATTTCTCCTCATCAGTATGATGACTGTTAAACTATGAGGTTCTGATGAATGAGGAGAGCTAGCAGATCCAGTCAGTCTCAGGAACCTGAGTGATGTACATCGGCACATCACAAGATCAATCACAGAGCGTCGTTTCATTTATTTTTAGTAGCCCATTTGAACACATCACCTGGTTTACTTCATCTAGTGATTTACACGCGGTCTTTCAATGTGAATGAATTTCTAAATTACATATGAATGGCAAAACAGTGAAATGGCTCACTTTTGCTCTGCAGTAAGCAATTAGGATGGTCATTAAGAACATACTGTCCCACCTGGTTTAATCAGACCAAGAAACATAACTGATAGCAGGAGATATGAGGGATGTCACGTTTGTGCTTCACCATCCACTGCTGGATGTGCAGGCCATATAAATGAAGTGCAGGCTATATAAATGAAGCAAGCGTTTCCTTAAGCTGCCAGGAATAGTGCTGGGGAAAAGTGCCATGACAGGGGATGGACACTTTAAGCACAACTTATTTGTAATAAATGGAGTATAAGTTCCATTAGCTATACTGCGGAATAAGCTTTCATTAAATTGTTTGCAAAAACATAGAAATCTAAAGTCCAGCGAGCTAGGAGGCTCCTTTCTGTTTTTAGCTGCTGTCACAGGATATGTCCACAGTGCACCTATCGCATGTCAGTTAATGCAGCACATTTTATGTCAATAAGCTGTGTGCGGAGCATCTTGTTGCCCAGAGGTCGCCCAGCGAACATCGTTACCAGACAGTGTTAGAGCACAGGTACAGTCCATCACTGCCAGGTAAGATGGACGCTAGGGGCCACTTCATTGGAGCTCAGGCCCTCACAGAGCCGGAGAAAATGCTACAGCACTCATATCAAGCGACTGGCATTAGCGCCGAAGTGGGTAATTTCATAATGACAAGTGGTTATAGCGACCTCATCATATTAACTTAAGAAGAATCTGTTTTGTAGTATTGCCGTAACCTCTTAGTTTGACCTGAGCTGATTTGACGATACACTCAAATTAGTTGAGCACTGTCTGTGTTCTCACAGAAGCAAGTGGAAGGTAACTATCATCATTACCAGGCAGTATTAGAGGAGACATAAAATCCAATGCTGCCAGGTAAGATGAAGATGACCATCCAAACCAAAATATCAGAATTACAGCAGGACATACAGACTTTGCAAAATCATAATATTCTATTGAAACTGATACACCATTTTAAAATACTGTACCATGACTAAGCTATTACTAAGAAAATATAAAAATAAAATTTTTGAAATTTATTGAATAACACAGTTAATAGTTATTATAATCAATTGAGAATTTTTGGTCGGCATTTGTTCTTTGTAAGTATTATCTTGCTGGCTTTCTGAAAGAAGAATGCCTTTAAAGCATCCTACACAAAGGAATAATTATCGAAGACAAATTAAATCATCCATCCGTCGGTCTGTCTTATTAGTGCGTATCAAGCTCCAGGGAACATTCAGCCGTGAGTTATAGCTTGAAAGAGATTCCAGTCAAAAGAAAACATCTTTCTCCAAAAGTTCAAGAACAGTGAACACGGCTCAATTCCAAGAGAAAAGCCAAAAACCTTATTTGAATAATTATTTAAAATGTAAAATGTAAATATCTAATTTCATCATATTTTTTCTTTTTATAGACTACCTATAAAAACACTCAAAACTTAATTACAAGTACTGAACAGAAATGAAAGAAATGATCTTCCTCTGTATTCATTCATATTGTTAGTTCTAATTGACGTGCTTCAATAATACATTTAAAAGAGACATCTGTATTGTAGTGATTCATCCAAAAACAACTCCACCCATGGATTTGAGTGACCAACCTGTATGAGCTTTAGACTCTCCTCTAAATTTTAAGCTGCCACGCTCTTCACCAGAAACTCTTAAGGCTTCATGCTAACACTTACATCTTCAGAATAATTTTAAAAAGCACCTGTTCAATGCATTGTCCTCAGCAAAATAATACACAAAAAACAATACTTCAACTGCCCTCAAAGAAAAAAATAACTCAAAAATTGAATACTAACTTAAATTAAATTAAAATAATTTAAATAAAAAATTAAAATACTAATATATTTATATTTTTTCCGGTCACGTGATTGCTGCAGGGGTTGACCTGTTTCTGCTGAGCTTTAGTATAGTATATGAGGCAATGTGGACCCCACACATGAGTGCACTAAGGCATTCTTACTAGTCTGTTTTTTGTTATGAAATGGATGGTTAGACAGGCTGGTGGTCATTTTTACAATGAGTATTTATACCGTGGAACATGTCATTTTCCATAATCCCCCTTTGTCATATCCAAGGAAATACTGTATTTCCTGGTGCCACCATGGCTTTTTGACCACTGTGGTGTCTAGATGTCTACCATGATAGTCATCAAAAAAACAACACCAAAAACAACATTAAAAAGCCATTCAATTTACCAGGAAATATACTGTGGGGTACAAACAAACTAGATTGTTTTTCTGCCCCTGCAGAAAAATACTATCTATCCGTTTCAGCTCATTTACCAAGTAGTGACTGTAAAATTTACTGTTCAGACCTTTGATGGAGCCCGATAACTACAGGTCACTTAAAAGACCAATATTTTATTTCAAAAGAGAAAATATACCATTTATGAATGAAGCAACATTACAGGTCGCTATGATTGCAATAACACTGAAGCTGAATGGCAATTGTACATATTTTCAGAATTATGCAAGTAACTTGGCTTTGAAGTCGTAGGTATTTGTTAAAAATGCTCAAATTCTGAAGTGTGTAAGACAATGAATAGTCAGTTATAAATCACCCTGTTCTTGAATGCTAAAATGGTATGTAAGCAACACAGACATTTTTAAATAAGACTGCAATCCTGAATATGGCAATAGAAATTTGTTTGCTTAAAATCAGGCCAAGGACCCAGACCTAAAAGAAAGAGAATGGTGCATGTTATCACGAAGGGGGTTTCCAGTAATTATCAAGGGAGAAAGGGATTTGGGGAATGAAACCAAGAGAGAAGGCCTGTAACCTTACCATCATCAAAGAGACCCCTAAAAAAATCATTTGCCAGCCAGAAAAAAAGTGAGAATCAGGAGGGATAAGAAAGGGAAAAATGTCAGATTTCTCCCCAGCTGCCCAAGAGCAGTCCAGCTTGCTAGGGGCCTGGAGGTCGTGCTTGGGAAAGTTCCCCAGGCCTACCGTCAAAATAATCATCAGCAACACCAATCTGCAAGGCAGGCCTTTGTAGAATGAAGGGGTGGGGAGTAGGAGGCAGAAGGGACATAGGAGAATATAGGAGAATGGAGATGAAAGGCAAAAGAAAGAGAGAACATATAAGAAAAGGAAAATAAAGGACCGAAACCTGTGCCCCTCCCTTTATTGAATGTGATTTTAGCTGCAAGTATAAATAGAAACCTAATGTAGCTGCTTTCTCCAGTCGTATTTGTTCTTCACCTTTCCTCAGATAGTCTGGCCGGTCTTCACCGATTATGGCCGGCCTCAGGGACAGAGCAGGTTTAACTCCCCATGGACGTTTTGTTCTTGATTGTCCCAAACTCCCGAGCTGCTGCCCAGATTAGTCTGGGTTAGCCCAGGTCGGCCCAGGAATGCAACGGGCGCTCAGAAATGAGAGCACTGTGCGGTGAACAGGACTGAGCTTTAATCAACAGCTAGTCCTTGTGTACAGAAAAACACTACTGAAACCTTAGTCAGAGAGGCATCTAATCTTATTCATCTAATTACTACAGCTTAACACAATCCTTGTTTTGCCAGATTTCTGTTCATTTTATTAGTGTAATCCTTAGAGACTATTCATTTAAACTGTCATTTTTATCAAAAAAATACCCCTTGATTGTTTCAGCTGTAAATATATTTTCTATTTCACAGCTTTTCCATCCAGATTTGAATAGCGCTATAATAAGCATAATTTAGAAGGGAGGAATTTGCATATGGAAGTTGAGTTCTTCTGTTTTCTAAGTAGCTTTATTTATGCTACTGATCGGTAGCCACAGCATTTGTGACTTTTGTTAATTTTAACTAAACATTATCTAATTTAAACAAAATCAAAGGGAACAGAAATGTATAAAATGATTCCCCATGCTGTAATCTAATATGAACAGCTGCCATATTCATACAAATTATGTTGAGAGAATTCTGCTTGAGTTACTGCCCTCTAACTCAAAGTCAAAGCAGACTCGGCTTGACCTTTTATACTGAACATCTAACAATGGAAGAGACAGTTACACGCTATCGATTTTAAAATCTATACATTTGTCCCATGAAGAAGCAGAAATTGAATACTAAATCCTCATAGTATGAAAGCATTTAACTGCATGACTGTAAATGTGTAAAGCTGCTTCTAAAACTACACTGACCTCACAGGTTGGGGAAACCAGCCAACATAGTACAAAGGGTAATGAAAGCCCAGAAAACTGTAAAAAGATGCATAGATTTTTTTTCATATCATAAAGTGTGACAACTAGGTTGCTATTAAATACAATATAATTCCAAAAAACCGATGACCGCTTCTGATAAAATGAACTCCATGTTCATATTTCCTCCTACCAATCAAAGCACTCCACCTCACCATTTACTTCATGCACTCTTTATCGGGTGTTTCCTACCTCCGTTTTGGCCCTGGGTTAAATAATACAAGATATCGAGGTCATACACCAGATATTAAGTCCACAGATTCAATGAAATCTAATGTTTTCAGTTTAAAATTCATATGCTTTTCCTAAAAATTGCAAAATACAGTTACTAATTTCAAAAAAGTAAAAGAGCAGACGTTTTATTTCAGGCCATAGTAAAAACTCCCTTGTTATCGCTGTAACAAAGGGCAAAAAAATACTGGCTGTATAATTTGAGTCCTTTCAAATCAAGAGATAGCAAGAAAAATTCTATCCAACCTATTCTCTCAAAATGTTTTAAGTAAAAAAAAAAATGTAAAAAAAACTGCAAAGTGATTCAAGTTCAAAAACAAGCATATTAAAAGGCATTTGATGAAAACACATCATGCTAAAATTTATTTTCAACATTAAGAAAACATTTTGATAAAAATTAAGCACTGAGTTTCTTAACATTCTCATGTACATTTACAAATTTAGTATGTAATTTGCATTCTTCCCTACATTCAAGGTATAATAGTATTAAATTACCAGGAACTAATATTGGATGAAATACCCTGAGCAGTGGCTGTACTTTAATCGGTGGCACTGCAGGCATAGGTTCCACTCTTCATAGCTTTTCACAAAACTGGCTGTTTGTCTCTACCTGCCCTAACTGGTCGAGCCAGTCCAGGAATGAACGTTTGCGTCTATTGTCAGCCTGCTCTCCTTTCTGTTTCAATAGACTGGAATCTGATAGGAGTTATGATACACTCGACATAGAAACTCCCAGGCCCCTGAAACCACGAAAAGGATCGGCGCCCTTCGAATCACGCGACAGGCATGGCAGCTGTGAGCTCTCCCTGCTGGCCAGGACGTGGATGTCGGAAGAAAGTTAATGCAAAATAACGAAAACAAGTTTATGAGAAGACCAGAAAATCGGCTGGATGTTAGTAAATTACCCCTTTTGTCTTGTTCTGGAGAGGCGAGGCCTTGGATGAATCAGCCCTTTGTCTCTGGCCTGCGAGGGATGCTTTAAATCTTCTTTCCTTTTAGTGAAGATTGCATGATTTCTTGTGGCACCACATCAACTTCGACTGAAGCGCTTTACGAAATGGAAGGAGGCCTTAGCACTGGGGATGACTCTCTGCAACTAGGTAGTTCGGAGCGGTAGTCAACACTACCTGGTTAAGCGCTTAATGCAGATGGGTGGAATTTGTAAAGGGCTTGGCTTCCTCCACCGCCCCTCCCACCCAGGTGTAATTTCCGTATTGTAGCCAATCCCAAGCCTCCGGTGCCAGCAGGTGTGTCTTTGGCCTCCCAGGAGGCTGGTTGGACACATAAGCCACGCCCCAGCAGCTAAGGTGTTGTGTATCTGTTGGTGACGTCAGTGTTACCTTTCGTGAGAGCAGCATTCACTCTTCCTGTGCCTCTAGAGTCCCATCCCCCGCCTCCCAAAACACACTTCTTATTTCTTGAATAACAGGTTAGACCATACCTAAATAAATACATATATGGGGCTAAGAAGGCAGTAAAATATGTGGTGCTCAGGCCTAGCCTCTGCTTGCAAGCAAACTACAGGTGGTTGCTCCTCGCCCCGGGCTTCCGACGTCTGCACACGCCCAGCTGCACCCGTCACCTGCTTTATGGTGGCTTTATCCGAGCTCAGGAAAGGATCGTAAAAAAGCAGCCCCCCCCCCCCCCCTGCCCCCGCACACCTACACACAGGGCTCAGGGTGGGGCAACATGTATCTACTAGCTGCCTGGGCTGCTTTACGCAGCATGGAGTCCTAAAGGTCAGTCCAGGGGCAAACTGGCAACATGCCTCTCTTAGTGTGGGGTTTTGTGTCCTGAAGCTATGACTATGCACTGTGATAGAATCATTGTGATACATTCATATTCTCTTCATGTTTTCTCACTAACTACAAATAGTGGGAAACAGAAAAATGTAACAACAGTGGATAACCAAATAACAAGAGGCATTCATTTACACAGTGGGTTGAGGTCGGTGTTCATCTTACTGATGGCTTTGCAGAGGATTTACTCAGTGAGTAGAGTAGGAGCTTGGAGTGAAGTTGTATTTTATTTTTTGTGGAATTTGCTTTACTTAGTCATTGGCTTTTTGCATTCTCACCATATCTAGGTATTGTTGTATGTCAAAACAAAATCTGTGTATGTAATACAACACCTTTGAAATACCGTTAAATTCCACCCAAAACAAAGGTCAGCACTTGCTTGATAATCGGTCTCGTATTTGAGGTGAACCTGCAGGGCTTTTTTTTCTAGGATTTAGAAATGTGTAGGAGAGCAGGAGATATCTAAACTTCATAGCAAAGTAATGCTTCCTGAAAAGATATTTTGTTTTTAGATGTCATTTTACTTTACCTGTTCACCTGTTAAATTCTAAAATAAGCAGTCAGGGAACAATCAGTTAGGGTATATTTTTACCATGCAGTTGACAGCATATTTTTTGCCATGTAGTTGACTGTATATTTTAACATGCAGTTTTGTTTAAATCAGAAAAGTGCTTTTAGAGGAAATCACTTATATTCATAGAAATTGTATTTATATGAACTATATGTTGTTTGGTTTTAGCCTGTATAAACCTACCTTGATGTTTGTCCTGTGGGAAACTAATTCACTCAAATACTTGATCATGTGGACCAGTCACACCTTCAGAACTGCCCACAGCACAAAATAAAATCCGCACTGTAATAGATGAACAACTCTATCTAGGCACAATTCCAGCTACTCATTTTAAAACTGGTTGCATTTGCAAGACGTGCCTGTCAAGGACTGCTGTGAGCTCCCTGCCAATGAATTTGAGTGTAAAAACAGGAACACTTCTCCCAGAATATTTGAATAAAGGATTGGGGTTCTATGCCAGCTCGTCCTACATGTGCTAGTTCAAGGTCAAGTCCAGATGTCAATGCAATTGTCTAGG
>JAODUD010000038.1:4144608-4161235 GCA_026784285.1 Stomatorhinus walkeri
TCAATGGAGGGTAGGGGGTTCCAGCTGCATTCACTATCCATTATAGGGTCTTGCAGTCAGAGATGTTGCAATTCCCAAAGCAGACAGTGATGCAGCTGGTCAGGACACCCTCGATGGTTAGCAGCTTTCGCCAATTTCTAGCTGCACTCTGTAGCTATATGTGTTTCTGCTGTCCCTAACTTCAAGGATGACAGCAATGCAACAACATCTAACATGCTTTGCACCATTTTCAGACCATCAGAGCGGCTGCTGCACCATCTGTGCACACTTCCTCCTGTGTTTCACAAGGTCGGTATAAGTTGTGATAGTCCCCCTGTGAACAATGTAAATTTTCCATTTGCATTCATTCGCCAGGCAAATGGATTTATCCATAATTGCCCAGGTTTTTTTGTTGAGGTGACGGGTTACTCAGCAAGAACATGCTAATATGCTGGCAAACTACCAGTATGCTGCTTCCAGGTTAAATGTGGGTAGGATTTTGCTTATTGTGAGGGAGGGTAATTTGCAGCTCAGAGTAGGATTAAATTCTGTGCCTGTAAATTCCATAGTCCCCATCCATCCTTGTATTCATAGAACTGACTTTTGAAATCGTTTAATTGTTTTCTAATTGTTTTCAAAGTGATTTCCAGTATATTGAAATGAGCTTTCATTATAAAATATACTGTACCTTTCCGATAAATTAAATGGATAATACTTTACCTCGTGGCACAAATACTTAGTAATAACTCAGTTACTACTGAAGTACAAATCATGAACAAATGTAGTTGCTACTTGATACATTCATTAATGATGAACAAATGTGAGATTATTATGCTATTCATTATTCTTTCAGCAGTTTCCTAGTTCAGTAATTATTCAGTAATTCATTCAGAAGTTCACAAAGGTTTACAGAAGTACATACTGTAACATAGTAACTGTTTGGGATAAAGGTCGCATCATGATTCATTAATGATGAACAAATATGAGATCAGTATTTAACGCGTGTTATTCATGGCTTGTTCCTTAAGTGGTTCCTTCAGTAGTTCAGAAAGGTTTACAGAATTAACAAGCATAGTAAATATAATAAATGACTGAGATAAAATGTGTACCACAATTCATTAAAGATTAATTAGTATGACATCAGTGTGTAAATAAAACTCTGAAGTTAATAAATACACAAGTAATAGTGTAATACTATGTTATTTGTGCCCTGTCAAGTAAAGTGTTACCATGAAATGTGTTAGAGCATCAAAACAATTTGTGTTGTACTCTTTATTTCATCATGCAGGTTTTCAGGCATGTGACATTTTCAGTAGACTGTGTCCATCAACAATGGAAGTAGCAGCAACACCTCCTTTTGTGCCTGATGACGTGTAATCTGAAACAATAGAGCAGCATTCATTCTTTGTATTTCTTATTTTTCCAAACCTAGAGAGCAGATGCTAGAACCCAGTTCCTGCTTTACATTTGCTCAGCCCTGGCACCTCAGATACATGTCTGCCAGATAGATGCTTAAAAAAGCATCTACTTCTATTCCATAGTATACAACAGAATGTTTAACCTTTACAAAAACTGAATTTGTAATCCTTCCCACTGTGCCTCATTTCCAGAACAAATAGACTAAATGCTATAATCTTTGACCCCCTAGACAAAGACTTCTGCCTGATTACCCTGGATCTTCCAAGCACTCAATTAGTAAGCGATTATAATGGTCTCACACTAACAAGGCCCATCTGCAGAGCAGCATGTGGACAGATGGCCCTCGTGCAGCTAGGGGAGACAAACACAACTCAGCTCTGATTTAAGATGGCAGACAGATTATAATTTAATATAATATTCACTCTTTGTCTTAATATTTGACATCACAGAGATTTCAACTTTAAATGAACATTTCTATTATATATATCACAAAGGGGATTCATCAGACTTTACCCCAGTCCTCAGCAGTCCAATCCTTATATCTTTTATAGTCCCTGATGATTTTCTTAGAGAGAAGTGGCTTCTTTGCTGCCTTTCTTGACACCAGGCCATCCTCCAAAAGTCTTCGCCTCACAGTGTGTGCAGATGCATTCACACCTGCCTGCTGCCATTCCTGAGCAAGCTCTGTACTGGTGGTGCTACTTTTGGCTGTATGATTTATAAAATGCTTCAGTTCTTTATGACAAATGTTTTCCTTTTATTATCACTACATCATTATGGGAGTAGTTCAAGTTATCACAAAACAATAACGAGGTTTTATATTGTTCAAAGCACGATGGCATACCCTAGCTGCACTGGGAACACATCTGACTTATTACCGGCAATGCAGACCAAGCTTCTGCTCATACAGGGACCGAATCGCTCACAACAGTGGACCCCATACTCCCGAAGCACCCTCCACAGAGCACCTCAGAGAACCTGGTCCTAAGCCTTCTCCAAATCCACAAAACACATATAGACTGGAAAAACAAACTCCCAGACCCCCTCCAGTACCCTCGCAAGGGTATAAAGCTGGTCCAGTGTTCCACGGCCAGGAAAAAAAACGCATTGTTCCTCCTGAATCCGAGATTTGACTATTAATGTCACCCTCCTCTCCAGTAACCTGAAATAGACTTTCCCAGGGAGGCTGAGAAGTATGATCCCCCTGTAGTTGGAACACACCCTCCGGTCCCCTTTCTTAAATAAGGGGACCACCACCCCGGTCTGCCAATCTAACGGCACCTTCCCTGACCTCCACGCGCTGTTGAGAAAGCATGTCAGCTACGACAGCCCCACAACATCCAGAGCCTTCAGGTACTCCGGGCGGATCTCATCCACCACGTAGCTCTTTAACTACCTGGGCCACCTCGACCCCAGTGATGGGCAAGCTCTCCTCCAGCACCTTCGGGCTCTGTGCCCTCATATGTCTCAAAAGCAGTGTGCGTAGATGTATCTGAGGCAGGGTTGAGGAGGTTATAAAAGTATTCCTTTCTCCTCCGGGTGATGTTCCCAGGTGAGGTCAACAGCACCCCCTCCCCACTATAAATAGTAGGAACCAGGAGCTGCTTCCCCCTCCTGATATTCCAGATGGTTTTCCATAACCAAGAGTCACTTTCCATGGCTTCACCGAACTCCTCCCATGCCCGGGTTTTTGCTTCTGCGACCGCCCAAGCCTCGTTCTGCTGGGCCTGCCGGTACCCGTCAGCTGCCTCCAGAGACCCCCAGCCTAATAATTCCTGGTAAGCCTCCTTCTTCAGCTTGACAGCCCTCCTCGCCTCTGGTGTCCACCATCGGGTACGGGGGTTACCGCCACGACTGGCACCGACCACCCTGCAGCCACAACTCTGTACGGCTGCTTCCACAGTGGAGGTCCGGAATAGTGTCCATTCAGACTCAATGTCCCCAACCTCCCCAGTATGCAGTTGGACATCTGCCGGAGGTGTGAATTAAACCTCCGGCAAAGAGGAGCCTCTGCCAGACACTCCCAGCAGCCCTCACTTGGGCCTACCAGGTCTGACCGGCTTCCTCCCCCGCCACCTGAGCCAACTCACCACCATGTGGTGATCAGTTGACAGCTCTGCCCCTCTCTTTACCCGAGTGTCCAAGACAGAAGGCTGCAGATCAGATGATATGATTATAAAATCAATCATCGACCTGTAGCCCACTTATGGACACCCCTATGCTCGAACATGGTGTTCATTATGGACAAAACATGACATACAACACAGAAGTCCAATAACAGAATGCCACTCGGGTTCAGATCAGGGAGGCCGTTCCTCATAATCACCTCCCTCCAGGTCACATTGTCATTGCTCATGTGAGCATTGAAGTCCCCCAGCAAAACAATGGAATCCCCTCGTGACGCGCTAACCAGCATAACACTAAGGGAATCCAAGACGGCCCGGTACTCTGAACCATCAGATACCTGTACTCAACCTGAAGGTGCAGGGAAACAGCCCTCTCGTTCACCGGGGTAAACTCAGTTGTTAATGCACTGAGCTGTGGGGCCACCAGTAGCCCCACTCCAGCCCGGCGTCGCTCACCTGCAGCAACTCCAGAAGAAAAGAGTGTCCAGTCCCTCTCCAGATCATATGTCTGAAGCTTGGCCGAAATTCAGTCATGTAATAGGACAGTTATCCCAAGAAGACCAAATCTACAACAGAATGGCTGAAAAAGAAAAGAATCAAGATGTTGAAATGGCCCAGTCAAAGTCCAGACCTCAACCATATTGAAATGCTGTGGCGGGAACTTAAGATAGCTGTGCAAAAATGAATGCCCACAAACTCAGCATTGTTGTAAAGATGAGTGGGCCAAAATTCCTCCATAATGATGCGTGGAGACTTAAAAAAGTTATACAGAAAATGATTACTTCAAGTTATTGCTGCTGAAGGTACAACAAGCTATTGAATCATAGGTTGTACTTAGTTTTCACACACATGGCTTCTCCATTTTGGCTTAATTTTTCTCAAATAAATGTTGAGCTTCTTACAAAGACTCAAAAGATAAATCCTACGAAAGATATTTCTTTTCCCATGTCTGTTTCCCGAACAATCTCTTAAGAGATTGCTTAAGGGAGAGCTTCTTAAGTACGACCTTGACAGGCGAAGGAATTGATTTTTCCCTCCATGCAGCATCTGCTTAACAGCTGCATGAGAGAAAGTCATGTTCTTTATAAATATAATACTGTAAGAATGCTTAAGAATAAAATACAAAATTAACTAATTGAATCACCTAATTTTCTCCGATTGAGTGCACATGCCCAACTTCTCACAGTCTTGACATACGGGAATGTCTTATTTGCATCAGTATTGGCTACTAAGGACTATTCCAGGGTGCTTTTTTCAATATATTGAAATCACGTACATGTAAATGAACCTTGAGTGTTGACTCTTAACTTCATGAACCAAAGTTTTGATATATTGTGACTTTGGCACATAGAGAGATGTGTCTCATGATCGCGTCCAGGGGAGCAGGAGCAGGAGCAGGGAGATGGAGAATCAGGAGGAGAATCAGAGGTTTATTGAGAGAATACAGAAAATACAGGACAGACTGGCAGCAATAATGAAGAGATGTCAATGACAGGACTGGGGAAACATACTCAAACATGAACTGAAATACACTGGACTTAATGGGAATAACAAGAAACAGCTGGTAACAATCGGGATTTCACACTAGGTTAATGAGGGGGCATGGCACACAGGAGGATCAGACGAGCAGGGCATGACAGAAGCACCCCCCCCCCAAAAAAAAAAAAAAAGTGGGGAGTGAAGGGACCAGATTGGGCATACAAGACCTGGTAACAGGAGCAAAACATCAACAGCGCACGGGGAACAGAACGGATACACAGAACAGACACAAAGGCAGTAACCAGGACAACAGCTGACAAATGACAGGGGAAAGCAGACAGGCACAGGGGCACCAAAAAAGGAGATGCAGGGGAAAAACTATCTGGAGGAACAATGGGACCAGGGGTGAACACAGATGAGACAGAGTGACGAGAAGCAGACATAGGTGCCACAAAACCAGGAGACAGGAAGGCAAAGGGAACCCCAGCAGGCGAGAGGCGGAAGCCGCAGGAGCAACAGGCAACTGCGAGGTCGGTGCCGCAGGGACCCTTGACGAGTGAGAGGTACGAGCAAGAGGGGACCTTGTAGGGGGCAAGGAGGCAGATGGAGGGATACGTGGAGCATCAACTGCCGGCACAGGAACCACAGGGGTGGAGCCAGGGTTTGTACTACTGTGGCAGGTGCCGCTACCTTTGGGATGCTAGAACCTGCGGGATGGCATTCTCCATTGACCTGACCCCTTTAAATACCAGGGGCGTCCCCAACAAGGGGTAAGCGGCTGGCCCAGTCAATGAAACGGCAGGTGGCTGCTGTGAAGTGACATTGGTGACATTGTGCATGAACACTGCTGGGTTCAGAATCGGGAGGGGCTCCTCCCGATATCCAGTGGGGAAGAAGCGGAGATTGAGATGCTGGCTCATCCTCTGGTCTCCAATCTCTCCGCTTCTTCTTCCTCCGGCTAATTTTTTCGGCGGAGATGGTGGTGTTTCAGGGAGGTCTGATGGTGGATCGGCAAACAGCCCGCTCTGCCACCCTCCGTAACAGCTGCCGGAGATTGTTGTACACCTCTCCTGTGACATGCGTGTCTTTGTCCAGGGACAAAGCCCAAGCCACTGGATCATCGTGAACTTAGGGCTGTGCTAGTCAGTACATCACCTCATCAACCTGGCCGAAGTAGCAATCCTCAGTTCGGGGGCGACTTCTGTCTGAGTCCTGTCATTCTGTCGTGATCACGTCCAGGGAAGCAGGAGCAGAGAGATGGAGAATCATGAATTCGGGGTTAATTGGGAGAATACAGCAAATACGGGACAGACTGGCAGCAATGACAAAGAGACATCAATGACAGGACTGGGGAAACATACTTGAACGCAGACTGAAATACACAGGACTTAATGGAAATAACAAGAAACAGCTGGTAACAATCGGGATTTCACACTAGGTTAATGAGGGGGCATGGCACACAGGAGGATCAGACGAGCAGGGCGTGACAGCACTCCAGGGGGGTCAGAAATACGGCAAAAATGTCCACACCAATATCAGCAGAACCCTCCCCTCTTCCTTCCCAATTATTAAATACATACATAATCAACAGTGCATTGTTTATGTTTCGTTATGATTCCATGCATTACTGAGACCAATTCTCTGTGCATTTTGAGTGCAAAGGATGAAACTATCAGACAAAATCATTGTATCATATGGATCAGTTATTTTTTAGTTAAGTGAAGTTTGGTTATGAAACTGTTCTTAACTATGTTATCTTGAATCTTGTTCTGGTACATCACTGTATGTAAAGTATTACATATTATGTTGTGAAATAGAGATTATACACAAAAAGCTCCAACTGATTTCAGCTGGTTTATAAAACGTATGAGAATAATCTTGAGTTCAGGTCTGAATATTTGTCACCCTAGGTGTGATTTCAAAGCCCAGAATTGATTACTTATGTGCGTGTTTTGGCACCTCATCATTCACAAAGTTACAGTGAAGTTGGGGTAAAAGTGCATTGATGCAATTATAAGCACAATTTAAATCACTCTGTGTGTGAATGGGGTAAAAGGGGAGTTCTGCCACAGGAGTTGCTTAGACCAGGGAAGGTTGCATCAGATGGGCCTCTACCTTGGTAACCGAAGCCCTGAAAATTACTCCAGGGAGTATGAAGCAGGAGACAAACAAGAAGGAGCCACCAAACTGCAGCGCCCTCATGCTGATAGGTCTGCAGTCTGGGATGTGGGATGCCAGAGGCCAGACAATCCATGCAGGCAGCACCTTACCTTCCACCAGGCGGTTCACCTGTAAAACATTGCAGGCAGAAATTACCGTTTTTCCCATCTCATATTCAATTTAAAAGATAATAAGTGACATATGTTGTGAATGATAAAATGTCTATACATCTAATACCTTGGATACAGTGACACAAATAAATCCATAAACATGAAAAATAGCAATAAAGCCACTCAAAATAGTTACTTACAGTAAAAATCCTCAAATGGATTTCTTAATTTCAGTGAGACAGCATGGTAGAGTGAAAGGCACATAAAACAAGTTTAAGAAAAGCACAGGTTACTAGAAAATTACTAATATATAAAAATACTAATAATAATAATACACACACAAATACACATTTACACATACACATATTTACTTTTTCACATGATTTGATACTACTTTAAGCAAATTAAACAAAATGTTCTTTATATTGCAAAGGAACATGATTTGGTAGTTAACAGGTATGATATTCTATTGTCAGTTGCAGTATGAACACTATGTGTTTGATCAAATGACACTTTTTTTTCGGCTTTCACCTGTAAATTGTGTTGTCATTACAAAGCCATATAAACATTTGAGCCTTTAAGCGTTAGTTCAGTAGATACCATGCTGATCCCTATAAACAATATCATGGTATCACACTTGAGTGTTCACCCACGTCACCAACAATAGCATTTTCAAATACGAAATATCTGAAAAATAGTTTTTTTGTATTTTTTCTACCATATGTTTATCACATCCAGTCCACAATCGAGTCAGCTGGCACAGACACCGTGGTTCTCTATAGCCACGCCCTAATCCAGAAGGTTCCAATCTGTAATCGGCTACACTTGTAGTTAACCAGTTCATTTGGTCAATACTTTTTTACTTAGTTGTCTGATATTCTTGCTCAATTTTTCAGGTTAACACTTGTGGGCTGACTCTAGTTTTGGATCTGTTACTGATTTCCTGGACCTGTGATATAGATTTGATTGCCTTTCTTTGTATTTAGCTTGATGTCTTGGTTCGTATTTCCTGAACACCCAGCCTTGTTTAGTTCTATTACTTCATCTTCGATGATAAACCAATGCAGTTTGGTACTTGAGTCTTGTCTGCCTGCCTCAGCTATGTACCTCATCATCACTATCCCCAGTTCTATCTCTACTGAATAGTTGGAGGCTCACTTGTGAAAGCATTAAGAAAACCTTTATAAAAAAAAAAAAAAAGAAAGAAAACCTTTTGCCTGTGTCACGGTTCCTTGTTGTTTAAATTGAGCATATTTTAATTCTTCTAAAGTGTCATGATGATATTTTGCTGTTTTCTTTTCACTTACATTCAGGGATATTAAAGTAAAATATTAAAAGTATTAAATTAAAGTAATCATGGAACGGTGTTTATTAATACTTGTGTTCAGAAAGTTCAGGCTGCGACACAGTGGTTCACTGAGCAGCACTGCTGCGTCATGCCACAGGGGCTCAGGGTTTGCAGCCTGCATATTCCCGCTAAGTCATGTGCCGCTCTCCTGGGCATCTAGGTTTGCTCCTGCCGTCCAATTACATGCAGTTAGGCTGCGTGGCGAGCACGGCTTGGAGTATGGTTTGACCATTTAATAATTTTCTCTTGTCCTTTTAATATATTGTCGCTGTGTAAAGCAAGATTATTGTATTTAAAAGTCTGTTTCAAATAAGTAAATAAAATAAAAAAAGGAGCTAAATCATTTCTCTAAGCATTTCTTCCAATGGCCAGTAGATGGCGAATTATTGCAAGATTTTGACTGTTCCTGGATATACAGATATACAGTTCACTTGAAATTTTGTTGAAGTATGCAATCCAAATCTATGTATCTTTTGTGGACTTGAAAATTACTTCCAAGGCTCATGCACAGCATGAGCTACAGGATGGGCTAATGGAGATACTACTGAATGCAGTTTCATCCTTGTATTAAGAGTTGTGTTATAAGTTGTGTTCTATAGTACGTTTTTGAAAATGAATGAATTGCTGCTTTCGAGTGAGGGAGGAAAGTGCCCTTATTGAAGAAGCACCTTATCTAGACTAGATAATGAGACGATATGCCTCTAAACCAGTGGCTGTTTGCAAGGAATACAAGTGTCATCTCTTGTCAGTGGAGAGGAAAATGTGCTTTGAATGCTTTTATGTATAGTGCACACAGAAAGTCTGGGGACTGCTTAATCCAGTAAAAATACTGCAAATTTATTTTATAACAAAAGTCATTGTTTTATTCATTTATTCGGAAAAATATAACATTAGAAATGACTGGAAGTTTTAAGAATTCATTTCAAGTAGTAGTACATTTAAACCCAAATTATTATTTTAAACAATCAGAACTAGACTGACAGTGCCCTACCCCCTTTGATACTGTGTGATACTCTAAATTAGGACCCATGGCAAACACTAACTGTTTAAATAGTTCCATTTATTAAAACTGCGTAGGTGTAATTGGTCACTTTTGACTGAAGCCCCCAAGTGTGTGGCTTAGTGGACTGTGCCTGTAATCAGAAGGTCGCCGGTTCAAACCCAGCCTCTGCACGGCTGTGGGTCCTTGAGCAAGGCCCTTAACCCCCTTCATGGACAGCTTACTCTACAAAGAGCATGTTGAGGGAGGTGTAAAAACAATTTCCCCATGGGAATCAATAAAGTTTCAATAAATAATTAATCAAAGAAGGAAATAGTAAACAATGATGTAACATCATTAGGGACAATTTAATTGAAAAAATCTAGAAAACTTGTAATAGTACATGTGAGATACAGCAAAAAATGTTCAGAGCCCCGTTGGTAAGATTAGTTCTGAAGGTGAAAGTGGTCCAAACTGGTTCTAGTGAAATACAGTGTGTATAATATTGTGAGTGTATAATAGGAGGTACTCAACAGATAGACTGAAATACTATTCACTCCCAATCACATGATCAATCTAAACCTATTTGGCAAATGGCTCTAAAAAGAGAAGTCTGACAACCACTGAAAGTACAATTTGTAAGATGAAAGATCTTAAAAATTTAATAAACATCAAAAGCCTTCAATAAAATAAAACAAATATTGCAAATTGCGACATTTTAGTTCTATACATGCCTCCTTTTGGTAATATTTCAATATTATTAAATATTCCAAGTAACATCAGTGAACATCAGCAAAATGTTTTGATTTTAGCTTTGAATTTTAGGATTCTGTATGATGTCAAAACCTATACTCTGATAGATTTTTTTGTGAAACCTCAGGGTCTTTTAGAGTCGAATGATGGGGCAATTTCCTTAAGCGTATGCAGTTTATTAAAACAGAATGAAGATGTTGCAGAAAGATGCTTATGTACAGGTGGGTCAATGTCTGTCTGCGTATGTCTGCTCCCATTGAGGGAAGCTGGCCTTTTATCTATAGGCTTCACACGGACACATTGGGCCAGGCAGTCAGATGGTCTTGGTGAGAGTGAGCCGTATGGGAGGCAAGGAGCATGTAGCAAAGACAAAGAAACATACACAACAAGTTACAAATTAAGTAGGGAAATCCCTCAGTCCCCCCTATGATTCTATGAAAAATAAACACATTGAATCATCATGAATAATTGATTACAATAAATAAACTGACTGATCAGGATATTAAAAACTCAGCCTAGGATTTACACTAGGTCTTAAAAACCAAGTGAGGCAATTTGCAAAAGGTAGCAAAAACCAAATCATAACATCAATCAAAATTAATCAATCATCATTGTCAGATTTAGCAACCATGTTTACATGAACAGATTTGCATAGTGTGACAGAAAAGCAAATGAGTGCAGGGGGGTGTGTTTTGCCAATCAGTAGTGTCGATCTTCTGGCTGGTCTGTGACTTTGTCACCCAGCAGTGTAGGCTACTAAGGGGACGGTTACTGGCACGTCACCTTAGTGTATAAGGTCTCAGGAACATAGTCTAATCTTTTTCAGTGGCTAACAT
Organism: Stomatorhinus walkeri; assembly: GCA_026784285.1. NCBI lineage: Eukaryota > Metazoa > Chordata > Actinopteri > Osteoglossiformes > Mormyridae > Stomatorhinus > Stomatorhinus walkeri. The sequence continues at coordinate 4,155,798 of JAODUD010000038.1, forward strand.
GAATCCATATACTTTTACCACACACAATAACTGCTGCTGGCTTTGTTGTTAACAGTACTTGATAAGGGCCTTCCCACTTGTCTGTGGTTTCCTGATCAGCAGCCGTTCACCAGGATCTAGAGAGTGACCTCGGTTGACAGGTTCTTCCCACGTATCGGAGACCTGTTGAAAAGCAGACTGAACAGCATTGGTGAGCTTAATGCAATAATCAACCAGGCTATCACTAGCAGGGTGAACGTCTGCTTTTCTCAGATCTATGCTGTTGGGGAGATGCATTGGACGTCCTGTGATGATCTTGAATGGGCTCAGACCAGTCCTTTTGCTGGTTGTCCCTCAGATGCTGCAGAGAACAAGTGGCCAAGGGGATCACGGCAGTCCTATTTGGACAGCCTGTTTTTGATGACTCTATTCATCATCTCTACATGTTCCAACGACTGTGGATGATGAGGGTAGCGGAATGGCTACTCAGTGCCCATGAATCACCTGATCTCTTGACAGACTGCTGCTGTGAAATGTGTTCCTTGGTCTGAGTCGATTTGACATGTTCGGCCCCAGTGTGGAATGTAGTCTTTGACCAGTGACTTTGCAGTGTGAGTGGCTGTGGCTTTTCGGCAGGGAACTGCTTCCATCCACCTCGAGAATTTGTCCACAATGACGAGTACATCTGGGTAACCATGACTTTTCGGTAGAGTGATATAGTCCATCTGGAGAGGGGCCAGGCAGCGCAGGTGCCACTAGAGTTGGTGTCAGCATTCCTGGACCTGCATTGTTCTTCTGACAGGTCAGACACTGTCTCACCACTTGCCGTGTTTGTGATTGGAACTGTGGGTTCCACCAGTGTTGACTGAATCGATGCACCATTTTCACCAAACTAAGGTGACCTACTGAAATCATTTGGTGCGCTAGGTAGGGGAGTAGTGATAATGGGGTCACTGTACTGCTTCCATCTCCATATCTCCGTATATCATCTTCGCACGTTTGTCCACCCATGACCATTTTTCATCAGCAGTACTGTTGTCCTGTATGTCCTCGATGTCAGTGTTCCTAGTTGTTCACACTTCACATCAAAGTCTTTTTCACTGGTTTCCCAGCTGCAGTTAGGAAACCATGTTGTTTCCACTGGAGTCCACAGTCATGGACAACTGCAAAGGTGTATCTGGAATCTGTAAACACATTGGGTGACTGATTTTGTGCAATTTTGTATGCTTCAATGAGTGTTGTTCTGATGTGCTGCTCGCAGACACCTGCGTGTCTGTTGTTACTGCCCATCCAGGACATCCATCTCACACCCCCATTGACCATTGAGGAACCATCGGTGTACATCACCAAGTTGGGATTATGCAATGGCATCTTCTGGATGCAGACAGCTTCTTCCACGGCAGATACTATTTCCACAAAATTGTGACTGGTCCTTTCCATGCACTCTGGCAACAAGGTGGCAGGGTTGTTTGGACTAGCCTTTTCAATCACAATGTTGGCAGTTTCCTAGACCATTGACCACTTAGCCCATTGGGTTGCCGTGACTTGTGATGCTCTGTTTAGTGTCTAGAGAGTATGGACAGCGTGTGGAGATCTCACCACAAGAGTTTGATCCAACGCCAGGCTAGAGACAGTGATGACCTCCGTGTCACCAAAACGGCTTTCAGGCATGGCCCCCATCCGAGTGCCGCATTGTCCAATTTCACTGAATAGTAGCCTACAGGTCGCTGCAAGCCTCCGTGGTCTTATGTTAGAACTGTTGTCATGTAGCCACTCTTCTCATGAACATTAAAGATTCCTATGGCAGGAGCTTTGCAGAGTGCTTCCTTCAGCTCTTAGAATGCCTTCAACTGGAGTTCATTCATCTCCACACTGTCTTTGGAGTCTTTCCTGCCTTTCAGTAGATCATCAAGGGTTGAACTATTTTGGATTATGAGTCCACCTATGTCCTGTTATAGTTGCACAATCCCAGGAAGGAGCATTGCCATGTCTTTAGATAATCTTTTTTTGGATGTGGGAGCTCCTCTGACCATTTATCTATTTTCCCTGCGTCTGCCACTTCCTGAATGTACCCGTCACAGTAGATGTACGTTCCATCCTCTTCTTTTCTTGCCTTGACTCTTTTTGTTGTCGGAGGAGGGCTAGTGGGTCAGGCTTCTTCTTCTTCTGATGTCTCATAATTTGCAGATGTATCAACCACTACAGATGCAGTGCCTGAAGACACCACTGGCACTGGGATGGGTCACTGTTGCTGCAGTACTCACAGTTACCACTAGGGGAACACTCATCTTTTTCCTTCTTTTTTCCATCGTGGCCTTTAATTCTTCTGCCAGTGTGAGGCGCTGTTTCTTCTGATCCTTCTTCTGACCTTCAGCAGGATGCAGCCACTCTGGGATAGGTCCAGGAGGGGCAGATGGAAGAGTAGTCCAAGGTATGGCTGCTGTTGGAAGAGTAGGAGGAATAGGTGGAGTCACCCATGTGGTTGCTCCACCCCCCAGGGGTCGCTCAGTGTTTCCTACATTCGAAGCCATTTGCAGCTGATTAGTTAACAAAGCAACATGAGCCATCTTGGCTCTGCAGTTCACTAACTCCCCCAATAAAGCATCTCTCTTCTCTCCTGCCCTTACATATGCAGTTTTGGCACTCGCACATGCAGCTTTCTCTTCTGCCAACTCTCTCTCCTTGTCGGACAGCTGTTTGTTCTTTTCACGGACAACACTGGTTAAAAAAGCAACTTGTTTATGCAAAATCTCTGCTCTGCTTTGTACTGAGCCAGCATTAGTTTTTCAATGATATCATTCTGATTTTGCACCACTTGCATGCTCACTTCGCTCACCAGAGGGACAAAGAATTTAAATGCAGTTTTTCCAGTTTGAGGGTAGCTCATGCCCTTAACCTCTGCAGGGTGGAAGGGTCAACTGTATTCTCCCATTTGGGTAATAAAAAACTGCTTATGTTAAAATATGCTAACTTTAAAATCAATGCAACATCTTAACATGATACATTTCCCAGCTCTAATTATAATGTTTCTGTTGTGTGATGCTGCGTGAATTTATACATCCTGTAAATGAAATACACGCATTTGGTTTAATTGTTATAAACAGTGTTGTATCTGTGTAATGTTTTGCCATGGAGTGCTTGTGTTTGTTAATGTTTAACCCCGAGTGTGAGTGATGTGGGAATTGTTGACCCCTTGTCTGTAGCACTGTGTGCTATTGCTGACAGCAAGCTGTCATTAAAGGTGGAGCTTTCTATATCGTCAATTTCTTTGAACATGATCCATAATCTCCCCACAGTATTATATTCTATGGTGAATACTCTTATATTCTATGGTGAATACTCTTATATTCTATGGTGAATACAGAATGTGTCCGGGAAAGCAGCACAGAAACGTCATGAAGTCGGGTACACGGGGATTTATTAGAAATAATAGAATCACAGGACACAACGCAAGCACGAACGTCAATGACCGGACAGGGGTAAGACGGACACTGAAGCATTAAATACACAGAATCAATTAACAACAACTAGACACAGCTGAAAACACCGGGATTCCACATGCAGTAACCAGGGTGCGTGGCACACAGGAGGATCAGCTGAGCAGGTCATGACAGAATACTGTATAAGAAGCAATTTCATAGATTGCATGAGGACACCTTAATTTTGAATTTCCAATGCGTTTCCATTTTTTGGAAGTTTAATAAAAATGCACCTGAAATGTAATAAAATTACAAGTGTATTTTTTTTTCTAATGCAAGATCACAAAATAACTACACTATTTGGCATTACTGAGAGGTTCAGAGCTTCGACATATATGTTATATTACATCACCAGTTCAACCGATTTAACAAAGCACCTCACCAGGCTTTGAGCTAATTATTAGCTGTAAGGGCAAACCAGCACTTGAAAACTGATTTTGTGTATTTGAGACCACGCATCCATAAAAACTGTTTCACAATGGCAAGTGTGACAGATACCTGTTAGCATCAACTCCTTCTACCTTTTGATGAGGGAGAGATTCAGAGTTTCAGTCTTGAGAAGAACACAGGAATTGATTACATTAGGAAACTACAAAAAGGGGAAGGGAGACTGACCAAGGTCAATATAATGAGTTTTAGGAGTTTTAATTTGTTTATGGGCAACCAACATGATGGACCAGGTGCTTCCTGGCACTTAAGAAACTACTCTCTGAAGCTCTCAGTTTATTTTCCCGTACTGGAGGGAAATTTGTAGCCATCTGGAGACTACTATTACTGTTTGGACAGACTGAGCAGTCAATTTATGATGTCAGTCATTTCCTAAGGTCCTACGTCGCCATAAATGAGAAGACTAGATAGAATAATAACAGATACTTTACTGATCCCATGGGGAAATTCTTTTTTACACCTTCCCCAACTTGCTCTTTGTAGGTGAGAGTAAGTAGGTTGACAAAGGCAGCCACCCACAGCAGTACCTCGGGAGCTGGGGGATTCAACTGTTACTCAAGGACCTGCAGACATACTGAGGCTGGACTCAAACCAGCCACCTTTCGATCACATGCCCACTGAGCCACACACTGCCCCCTAACTTTTGCTGTATGTATATGCCCACAACTCAATAGATAGTTTGCAAACGGTCTTATAAAAATCCACAGCACTGGAATGGTTTATCTCTCCATGCCGGTGAGTGATGGCACTCAGATGCTGGTACTGCTTTTGACAGCAGGATGAACAGTGGCACCACAGCAGAGCAAATCTGCTGTCAGTGTGGCATCACCTACTTTATTTGAATTGGAAGATCAAAGCACCCACACGGTTTGTGCTCTGTGAGGGTTAGGCACCCCATCCTCTGTTGTACCCTGCCTTGTACCCATAGGCTTTGGACCCACCAACCCTAAATAGGACAAGCAGTTACAGAAAATGGATGGACTTCCTATAAAAATATACTACTTGATAGAAGTTGGTACTATTATAATCATTTGCTTATATCTAAATGAATTATTTGTAATGATAATTTCTCCTTCATGTTTTAGGTGAGGCTTTGTGAGGAAAACTCAGTCATAGGGTTTACAGTACCAGAATGCTGTTTCATGTCTGTATGCCTTCACATGGGTTGTTCCCTTCTCAGAATTGTGTAGATAATGTGTGATAAGAGCTCTATAGAAGGTTTCCTGTATTGGTCTGGCCTCCTTTATTATACCACAGGGCAGCACATCTGGTACCTTGTTCTGCACATTTGCGTCACATCTGGAGACCATGGAGTTTGCATGTTCTCCCCATGCTGTCATGGGGTTTCCTTCGGTTTCCCCTCACAGTCCAAAGACATGCTGAGGTGAACTGGAGTTGCCAAATTACCTGTAGGTATGAATGGTATGTGTGTGTATGTGCGTGTGTGTACGTTTGTGTATACATGAGCGGGTATACCTATCCTTATGGGGACACAATGTCCCCATAATGTGATAAATATCTGTTTTTTTTCCC
>JAODUD010000038.1:4172154-4183560 GCA_026784285.1 Stomatorhinus walkeri
GAGCAGACTTGTTCGGAGGTTCAAGTTACCATGGTAATTGAGCGGGGATTCATGTAAGACACGTTGATGGAACGGAATTGTCACTTAAGTAAAACAGACTTCTCGAAATAAGCCAGACTTTTCCTTAATCCTGCTTCGTGGAATACCCCCCTGGTTTGCTTTGGAGCCTGCTCTGTACCTGTTTTTGAACAGAGAGCACCATCTAGTGGTGTTAATAAACACAGCAAATGGTTCATGAAGTGTCATTTTGTCCATCAGTATTCTATAGACACACAAATAAACTCCTAACATTAAAGAATATATTTCAAAAACACTACATTTTACACATTACAAATTCAAATGCTGTTTTACAATATTTTACATATTTGTAAGACTAAAAATAATTCAGGACAGGACTTTTCTTTCTGTACGAGAACTTATTAACATATAATGATTGTTTGTGCAAGTATTGTACATTATATTTTGGCCCTATTCTTAGGGGTATTGTGAATAAATAAAATCATATTAGCACATTTAGCATTTGCAAATTCCCGTGATTGTGCATGTTTGTGTATGTTTGGTGGGCAATGTGCTCAGATCCCTTCCAAAGTGCCCCGTGTTTCCTTGGATAGCTTCACTGTAATCCTGTCCTGGATTAGCAGGTGCATGATGGATGAAAGGATGCACGGTTCCTAGGAAACCATTTACTGTAATAAATGTACAACAGTATAAACAATGGGTCATATATGTGTGTGTGCGTGTGTGTGTATGTATGTATGATCATCATTGTAACTGGTGTGTTTTTTATCTAATGGGTTAAAGAAATATTTATTGTCTTCATTATGCCATGTTATGCTATGCTAATGTTCAATTACCCTTGTTTTCTAGTCTTCCTTGGTGTTTGACCCTTAATCTACCAATAAATTGCCCTCACCTGTGCTTGTGTTCCTTCTGCCTGTTACCACTCACACCTGTCTCTTCTTGATCCTCATTATGTATGGGTTTACAGTTTCGCTTGATTGTTTTGGCACATTTCATGAAACTTCATGATATTTAACATTCTTAAGACTTGTAAAAACTCCAACTATAGGGGGATCACACTCCTCAGCCTCCCTGGTAAGGTCTATTCAGGGGTTCTGGAGAGGAGGGTCCATCGGATTGTCAAACCTCAGATTCAGGAGGAGCAGTGTGGTTTTTGCCTCCCAGTGTCTCACTAGGAGGAGGCCCTGGGGAAGACCCAAAAACGCTGGAGGGACTACGTCTCTCGGATGACCTGGGAACTCCTTGGGATTACCCCGGAGGAGCTGGAAGAAGTGGCTGGGGAGTAGTTTGGGAAGTCTGAGTTTCCCTGCTTAGACTGCTGCCCCCGTGACCCAACCCGGATAAGTGGAAGAAAATGGATGTAGGGATGGGGGTCTGGTGGGGTTTTATGTGACTTGACCCATGAGGGGGGAGTTAATCTTGAAGTTTTAGTGCTGTTAGTAGTTTGGCAACATGTTTGATGCGTTGATGCGTGGGGATGTTAGTGGTGTCCTGAGGATTAGCCAATCATATGTTTTCTTGTGCCCTCTATATAGATTTTTTATTGCTTGTTTTCTTTATTTTGTTTTTTCTTTTTCTTATTGTATTTACTATTTTTTGGTTTTTTGTTAGTTTTTCGTGTTCTTATTTATTCATTCTTGGTTTTTGGGGTATCTTTTATTGTTTGTTTACTTCCTTTGCTTGGTTTTGTTGCAACGATCCATCTTGCTAATTGTGTTGGGGTTTCTTTTCATTAAGAGCAGGATAAAGGCTGATGAAAGTCAAGAGTCTCTCTCTCTTTCTCTCTCTCTCTCTCTCTCTCGCTCTCTCTCCACAGCTTCAAAAAATTCCGATTAAAGAATTTGAATAAAGAGAAGTGTCAGTTCTTAACACACGTATTCCTTTTATCTAGCAATACATGAGGTGGGGGTTGTTCCAGTGGCAATACTATCAGAAAGTGGCAAGATACCAGACAATAAGAATGACTGAGCAGCACCAATGTTCCTGAGTATACGAACAGGTGAATGATCAAGCAGAGTGATTAAACCGTCACTTATAAAGTGGTGGCATAATGGTTAGGGAAGCACACTTGTAATTGAAAGATTGCAGGTTTGAATCCCGAGGTACCCTGACCAAGGTACTGCTCCCTGGGCACTGAATTATGGGTTAAATGCAGAGGACACATTTTGTTGTTGTGCACTGTGTGCTATGGTATGTCAACAATGACAACTAATCACTAAATAAATAAACCACACAGTCGATCAGCGAACTGCAGCCTAGGGTGTCCTGGTGCTAAGTGCACATATGGACACCCTTATGCTTGAACATGGTGTTCATTATGGACAATCCATGACGAGCACCGAATTCCAATAACAAAACACCACTCAGGTTCAGATCAGGGTGGCCGTTCCTCCCAATCACGCCCCTCCAGGTCTCACTGTCATTGCCCACGTGAGCATTAGAGTCACCCAGCAGAACAATAGAGTCCCCAGGAGGAGCGCTCTCCAACACCCCTTCCAAGGACCCCAAAAAGGGTGCGTATTCTGAACTGCTGTTTGGCACATATTGTGCAAACAACAGTCAGCCCAAAGACGAAGGGACGCTACCCTCTTGTCCACCACGGTAAACCCCAATGCACAGGCACCCAGCCAGGGGGCAATAAGTATGCCCACCCCCGCTCGGCGCCTCTCCCTGTGAGGAACTACAGAGTGGAAGAGGGTCCAACCCCCCTCAAGGAGACTGGTTCCAGAGCCCAAGCCATGCGTTGAGGTGAGCCTGACTATATCTAGGTCAGAACCTCACAACTGCGCACCAGCTCAGGCTCCTTCCCCATCAGAGAGGTGACATTCCATGTCCCTAGAGCTAGCTTCTGCAGCCGAGGATCAGACCGCCAAGGTCCCCGCCTTCGGCCACCGCCCAACTCACACTGCACCTGACCCCTTTGGCCCCTCCTACAGGTGGTGAGCCCATTGGAGGGGATGTATAATTATCTGTCTAAATTCATTTTGTATCTGATAGGATATTCATAGAGATGACACACAGCTTTCTATAAGTACTGTCTGTTGTTGCTGTAATAAAGCACTGTGATATGTGCAACTGACATAACACATGGAGTCATTAGCAGAAGCAAAGCCCAGCTCATATGCTCAGCATTTCACTCGTCATTTAAAACCTATTCCTGAACAACGTGAACCTCTAGTTGACTCTACTTTTACAACTATCAAGCAAGCATAGTGGAAATAATGGTGCACAATGCAATAACAATCTGTACTGAAAACTTCATGAACACTGAATACATACCTGACTGCCAGAGTGCTGCAAGGGAGCCAAGGATCAGCAGAGGTGGTTGTCCAGGAATGTCACAAGGTCACAAGTTCATGCTGGTGAGAGTGGAAAAAGACACCCCATGGTAGCTGGCATGAGTTTGCACGATAGTGCCAGTGTGTGAGGCTTGCTGTCTGCTCCTCTCGTTATCGTTTGTGCTTTTTTTGTTATTTTCGTGGCTCTCACAAAATATCAACACACTACTGGCGTATGATCGGCAGTCACTTTTGAGCCTTCGCTGGTCTGGGGTAAGAGCCTCTTCGGAGCTGCTGCTGAATTATTATATGTACTTTAATACATTGCAGTGCTTGGGTCAGGGTGGACGTCTAGTGATAATTTTTAAAGCCAATTTTACCTATAAGCAACTGTTCTCTTCAGTCTCATATCCATAACAGAGTGTGTTCAAGCTGGGGCATTCCCCTGTGCTGCTCTGTGTCATGGTCTGTCGTCCACCAAAATATAATGTGACTTTTCTCATTTTTTAGCTGATGTTGTGTGCAAATACGACCAAGTTTTAATTGTTGGGGATTTTAATATCCATGTGTGTTGTCCTCAAAAGCCTCTGCTGAAGGACTTTTTAGATGTACTTTTGATTTATCTCAGTCAGTGAATGCTCCTACTCAGGAACGTGGGCATACACTGGATTTAGTTTTGTCTTATAGTCTATCTGTTATTTAATTTGTAAATTTGTGATGCAGTTTTATCAGACCATATACCTGTTTTATTTAACTGTGTACCTTCTGGTCAAATAACTAAAAACCCTCCACAGCTGCTCAGTTCTCCATTGCTTTTATTAATAAAGTGAACATGCAGCCCTCTGTGTCTTCCAACACCAAGGAGCTTGTTCTTATGTTTAACTCTGCCTGCCAAACTGCTCTGGACCTAGTAGCTCTGTTAAAAACAAAATGACCAAAATCCAGAGCAGAGCCATGGATAAATGATCATACACATGCCATGAGGCAAAAATGCAGGAGAGCTGAACAGAAATGGAAAAAAGATAAATTACAAGTTTAGTTTGAAATGTTGAGAGAGTTGGGTTTCGGTATCAGAAAGCTGTGAAAGCTGCTTGGTCATATTTTTTCTCTGAAACTCTCAGAATCCCCGTGTTCTTTTCTCTACACTGAATTCTTTGTAGAGAAATGTGGTGCTGAACATTCATATATGAAAGCCTCTAGTGAACTTTGTGAAGAATTTCTTACATTCTTTTTGAAAAAGGTTGTAAGCACTAGGGCCCTTATGTCACCTCCTTCTTATGATCCATCTATTTTAATTCCTCGTGTGTCTGTGTTTGAGCCAGTCTCTCTCACCATGATAGAGCAGCTGATTTGCAGCATGAAACCATCAGGCTCCCCAGTTGATATTATCCCCCTCGGTTTTTTAAGGAGGTTTTTCCCACCCTGGGTCCTCATATACTTAATTTTATAAATAGTAGTTTGACTTTAGGTGTGGTACCATCATTTTTTAATCATGCTGTTGTGCAACCCCTGTCGGAAAAAACCTAGCCTTGATTTGTTTAGTGTTTCTAAATATAGGCCAATCTCAAAGTTACCTTTTATGTTAAAACTTCTGTAAAAAGTTGTTTATAATCAACTGAAATCCTACCTCTATGGTTATTCTTTGTTGCAGGTTTTTCAGTCAGGGTTTAAAAGTAATCACAGCAGAGTCTGCACTCCTGAGAATTTTTAACGATATTTTTCTAGCAACCGACACTGGTGACTGGGTGGTACTTGTAGTTTTAGATTTGATAGCGACTTTTGACACTGTGGATCACAAAATTTTGATTTCTCGGTTGGAAAAATGGGTGGGTATTACTGGACCAGTGTTAAACTGGTTCAGTTCCTATCTCACTGGTAGAATGTTCTATGTGAACATTGAAGAGTTTACCTCTACCATTGCTGCTCTTCCTTGGGGTGTCCCACAAGGTTCTATTCTGGGACCTTTCCTTTTTTCATTGTATCTTTTACCACTAGGAGCTATCTTTCGGAAACATGACATTTCTTTTCATTGTTACGCAGACGACTGCCAAGTTTATTTTCCACTGAAGTCCTCAGACTTGAGCACTGTCCAGCCTCTTATTGACTGCCTCACTGAAATTAGATGTTGGATGGCTTTTAATTCCTTGAGAAAATGACAGCAGTTATGCTTTTCAAACCCAGCAACACCATTAGTTCTTTTGACTTGTCTTCTCTTGCACATCTTGAGAAATCAATTATATCAAATCTGGGTGTGAAAATGGATCCTGCCCTAAAACTGGATGTTCATGTTAAGACAGTGATAATATGTTTCTTTCAAATTAGAAGGTTGTCAAAAATCAAGCCCTTTTGTCAAAAGGAAAACTTGAAATTGCATGCATTTGTGACTTCATGTCTTGATTTTTGTAACTCACTTCTTATGAGAATTAGTCAGACCTCGATTGCATGTTTACAGCAGGTGCAGAATGCCAGTGCACGTTTCTTAACTGGCACTAGTATGCGGGAGCATATTACTACAGTTTTACCCTCGCTTCACTGGCTTCCTGTCCAGTTTAGAATCTAGTTTAAATTTTTTTATTTGTATTTAAGTGCCTTAGTGGCTGTGCCCCTCCTTATTTAGCAGAACTGCTTCACCCATATGCTCCATCTCAATCACTTAGATTAGCAGACCAGCTGCTTCTGTCCGTACCAAAGGCAAATCGTAAACTAAGGGGCGATAGAGCTTTTGCAGTAGTTGCACCAAAACTCTGGAATGATTTGCCATTGCATGTGAGGCAAAAGCTCCATCTCTTGTTTAAAATCTTACTTAAAAACCCATTTTTACTCTTTGGCTTTTGATCCATTGTGTTGTGGGGCCTTTGATTCTTCTTTTGCTTTTATTTGCTTTTGTGTTTTTTTTTTTTGGTTGTGTTTATATTTGTATTTGTTATATGATGTACAGCACTTTGGTCAGCCAAGTGGTTGCTTTTATAAGTGCTTTATACATAAATTGGCATTGGTAAGTTCAGAAAGAAATGCTGGGATTTTTTAAAATATAGGACATTTTAGTTTTCTGTTCTTGATTGAGAAGTTGACTATTTTTGCTTTGTTCCTATCTATATTTTTGAAAGCCAAATTCAGAGGCATTTACGTATAGTGAAGTTGGATATCAGAAATACTCCTGTAGCAGCTTAACATTCTTGGGAGTAATTCCTGTAATATATTGCAATATTGAACAAAGGACACCTAAAGTGAAAGCATTTTACTATAATCGCTTGCTTTCTGCAGACTTGCCTACTATCTGACATGTGAACTGAGACACTATTAGTATCTGGATTCTGGAACACAAAGACCGAGACCTTTTGCATGTCACGTTTATAAATTATAATTTGCTGAATTTTATTTTTAACATTGATATAAAAAATATATGTATATATGAATGCAATGCAGCCGTAAATATATATTTTCTAAAACAGGGTACATTTCTTCTGCATTCCCAAAACTATCCTGCAGATGGCAGCATTTCCCAACATAACACTATAACAGAGGCGCTCTACCCAAGGACTATACCTTTCAGATCCTTGCAATGGAGAGGATACATCAGCTCAGTTATGTCTCTGTTCATCTCCCTGAGGGAGTTGTGCTGCTCATTGTAGAACTGAACCAGCTCTATCAGGGGAGCAAATTTTTGTCCGCCATACAGGTTATAGTAGTCTCTTGAGTTTTGTATTTTTATGTGAGTAACCTCATCCTTCCTCCTGCCCCAGATTTATTGTCAACAACAAAAATAAAATAATTTGATACTGAATATATCATATGTGTGCAAATTCCAAAAATCCTGCTGTTGATAACTGATATTGTTGATGATTTATGAGGAGCTTTATAGGGACATATATTGCAAGTATGAACAGTAGACCATGTGATATTTCAGTTTTTCTTTTTTAATAAATCTGCAACAATTTCAAATATTTTTTTTGCCTGTCAATATGGGGTGCTGTGTGTACATTAATGAGGAAAAAAATTTATTTAAACGATTTTAGCAAATGGCTGCAATATAAAAAAGAGTGAAAAATTGGTACTTTCTGTACCCACTGTACATTCTTCTAAGATATTTCAGTTTAAACAATCAAAACATATCTTATATAGCTAGAAAAGACAATTGAGATTAATAACATTCTGGCAATAAACGACCTGTTTACGTTAGGAAAAGTATTGATCTATGGTAACAAAGTGGGTTTCAGATCAGAAGATTTTAGTTATAGCAAAATGTTGCTGAATCACAATAACATATATTACTTTTAGAAGATGGGTGGGTGGATAGACCATAGAAGAAATGTGTGTGTGTAAAACAAGCTGTAGTATTCTGTTTTTGAAGCATTTTCATGTATAGTCAGACTACGAATGAAAATATATTTTCAGATTTAGAGAATCTTAGTATTCTTTATTAAGAGAAGAATATAAGCTGAGATGTAAAGTTAAATGATAAAAAAACACAAAAGTTACCTAATCAGGAGTTCTTGATATAAATAAAATGATTTACCATAATCTCAAAAACAAGAACAAAACGGTGATATTGTAAAAACAAAGCAGGATAAATAATACAACCTAAAGCAACTTGTTGATACGATTATCAAACAATTATTAAATATACTCAGTCACAAAAATAGTTAAGCATCCAGACGGAGTGGTGGAAATGAAATGAATCTGCATGTGGTGAAAGGTCATGTGACTGTATCGCAATATCATATAATATCAGATCAAAATGGACAACAGACTTGGCAGTATGGGCACACTGCTGTCAGTAGGGTGTGGCACCCCCAGGCCTGGATACATGCGGTGATACAGTGTGGAACGGAGTCATACAGCTGTTGTATCCTGCGGCAAATCAGCTCACAGCTGTTGTAACTGGCCCTCGAGATCCTGCAATCTGGCCACTGGGGCTGAGTCCGACCTGATCCCACACATGTTCAATTGAGGAAGGATCGGGGGACCTGTCTGTCCACAGGGGGACCGCAACATGATGCAGGCAGTCCATAGACACACGTTCCTTGTGTGGATGGGCATTGTCTTGTTGAAAGCCTGTATCAGGGTGCTGTCTCAGGAAGGGTAAGACATGTGGATGCAGGATGCCAATGACATAGTGTTGTGCCTTCAGGCCCCCAACATCACTACCAGAGATGACCTGAAGTCACACCCTATGGCTTCCCACATCATGATGCTAGGAGTAACACTGGTGTGTCTCTCCACAACATTGGCAGGATTGGTCCTCCCCCCCTCGGCTATACAGCCACACGGCGGTCATCTGTGGTAATGCAGAACCGAGATTCAGAGCTGAACATGCTACAATATCACTCGTCATTAGTCCATGCCTCCCGGTTATCCCTCCAAACACTGCCGTCTCTGTGATGCTGTTAATGGCAGCCTACGCATGGGATGGTTAACCTCATCAAGACACCTCATCTCCTGGTTCCTCACCAGCACCAGCCTGATCTCCTGGTTCCTCCTCAACACGTCATCTCCAGGGTCACCATCGTCATTCCCAGTGACCTCCATGGCTCAGCTTTCAGGAGAGTAATATTGCCCTGGCTTCAGCCTATTCTCCCAAGCATCAACCAGGTGCCCGTCTCCAAGTGTCATCCAGGCAGCCTCCTTATCCCTGGCCATTCTCAGCCAGGCCGCCACCTTACTCTTCAACCGCCACCAGTTCAACGCCCAACTCTCTAGTCACTGCCAGCCCAGAGAGAATGGACCCATATAGAGAATGGATCTATTTTTTGTCTCTTCCTGGCTTGTGTCCCCTGTGTTCCTTTAGAAGGTTTCTGTTCTTATGATCCTACACATGTCTGCCCTATTCTGGTGCATGTTGTGTTGGTCCTTGGTCCAATCCCTGCCTGTTCCATGACCTGTTTTCCTGTTTGTCATACCCTGTTCTGTCTGGTGTCCTGGTCCCGTCTGTGCACACTGTTGATGTCCCATGGTCCCCTCCCTGGTTAGTCCTTTATGCCCGGAGGGCATGCATTTGGAGGGGAGGGGGGCGGTTACTGTCACTCCCTACCAGTCACGTTTGCCTGACCCCCCTGTTTTACACCCCGGCGTGGCCACACCTTGCACTCATTTGTCTTACCTTTAAAATTGCAATTTAAGGCACTACTCTCATGATGTAGATGAAGTGTGTTCCTTGTCTTTCATTGTGAATCTGCATGTTACTGAGGCAAATTCACTGCACATGCAGAGTGCAAGGGTGCAACATATACCTGACAAAGACTGTATTCCTGAATCAGACAGTCATTTTATCATGTTATTAGTTAAAATAATGTTAAAAATGAATTAGCTGATTAAATTAGTCACAGAAACAAACATTTATCTCTTATCACTGAGGATTTTGCCCTTTTTCAGTGCGCTCAGTTTTCAGTCTTGAGCAAGCATTCAAAAAAACCACGCAAAGACAAACCGACCATTTTTTATTATAGGCAATCTAGCACCTGGGTTACATTAACACAGGCTGTGCATCTCTTTTGTCCCAGAGACTGACCCAGCCAATAACCCAGCAGCTTGTTACGTTAAACTGTCTAACAAGAGTCAATACAACTCAACCAAATGACCTCAACCCAGTGTTTGGGTTGAAAAAATATCCCAGCATTTGTTAGAGTGCAGGTTTGACAGTCCATTTCTCAGAATTTTCCTATAACGTGAAAAGAAGTCCAATACCATCTGAAAGGGATGGTCCCTTGCTATTTCCAAACAAAATTTGGTCAACATTTACTGTAACATTTTCAAGAAAATGTACTTTGAAATCCATGAATATTAATCATTTAGCCGGATGTAATTGTTGACGATTTGGCATGATTCTGGATCAGTCGGTTTTTTTAAACTCTTGCTGGATGTTGTCATAGCAGCACATCCAAATCCTCAAACCTGTTCAGAAGCCGCGGGCGGAGGGACACAGGGAGCAGGAGGGGACCACAAGGGGGACACGGAGACAGGACGAGGGACGAATGACAGAGGGACGAAGGGAGCCAAAGGGGGAACCAGGGGAGGAAACGAGGGGACCCAAGGGGACAGCGACGGAGGGAAGGAGGGAGGGGAAGACACGGCAGGCGAGGCTGCAGGCCAAGACAGCAAAGGCGCGGGCGATCGACGCCTCGGAGGAACAGGAACCACCGGGGCCCGAGGAGCCGACCTCGGGGCACCCGAAGGCGACCGTAGGACTGAGGGCGGCCGGCCCGAGCGACCGAAGGGCCGGAGCCCCTGGCGACGAAAGAGGCCTCGGAGCCCTCACCAGGGCAACCTACACCAACGCCTGTGCCCTCGCCCCTTATGGGACACTGACAGGCCGGGGAGCTTACGCCATGGGCCGGGCCGTGATCGGGGAGACCCCAGCAGGGATATCCCCGAGGGGTCCCACTCAAGCTCCTCCTCCTTGCGAAGGTGTCGTTTGGGACCTCCTCGGGGCTTGGGTCCAGGGCTGGAGTCACTGGGGCACTAGTCACGGGGCCAATAGTCACTAGGGCACTAGTCACAGGGGCAAGAGTCACGGGGGCATCTGGGGCAGGAGTCACAGGGGCAGAAGTCATGGGGGCAAAAGTCACAGGAGTCTCAGGGGCCGGGGCAGGAGTCTCTGGGGTGGCCGGTAATGCAGCCGGGGCAGGAGTCTCTGGTGCGGGCATGGCTGTCAGCGATGCGGCCGGGGCAGCGGGTGTGGCTGTCGGCGATGCGGCCGGGGTAGCGGGCGTGGCTGTCAGCGATGCGGGCAGGGCGGCTGGCGATGCGTGCGGGGCGGCCGGTGAAGCGAGCACCGGCTCTGCAGGGGAGCTGCTGGGCAACTCCTCATTCGAGCGGGGAGGCATAGCCTCACCCTTCTGCCTGGAAGGTGACTCGTCCATAGTGCAGGCAGGTGTCGGGCCAGCAGGGGTGGTAGCCGGCGACGTGGGCGTCGGCTCGACAGTAACACAGGCGGGCGTCGGTTCAGCAGGGACGAAGGCAGCCAGCGAGGCAGGCGTGGCAGCGGACATGGCTGCCGGCGAGGTGGGCGTCGGCTCAGCACTAACACAGGCGGGTGTCGGCTCAGCGGGCGGCGAGTGGGGAGGTCTTGCCTTATCCTTCCACCTGGCAGACGGGCAGGCAGCAGGCG
>JAODUD010000038.1:4183660-4196838 GCA_026784285.1 Stomatorhinus walkeri
GGGGTGGGCGGGGGGTGGGCGGGACCCGGATCCTACATCTGTGCCCTCTCCCCTTACGGGACACAGACAAGTGGGGCCATTGTCGTGTTGGCCCTGGCCGGGGCTTAATCATACCCTGCAAAGAGATCCCCGAGGGGTCCCACTCGAGCTCCTCCTCCAAGGAGGAGGAAATGGCGACGATGGTGACTGGGACCTCCGCAGGATTGGGGCCAGGGCTGGGCGGGTAGGAGACATGGTGGCAGGAACTGGAGTCTCTGGGGCAAGGGTCCTCGGGGGCAAGGGCTGCCGGGGCAGACGCAGAGGCTGCGGGTAGAACAGCCAGAACAGGGGCAGAGGCTGCGGGCTGGGCAGCCGGAACAGGGGCAGAGGCTGCGGGCTGAGCAGCTGGAGAGGCGGCCGCAGGCAGAGCAGCCGGCGCAGATGTGGAGGCTGCAGGCAGGGCAGGCTGGGTAGCCGACGGGGCGACGGCAGCAGGAGTGGACCCTCGCGCTGCCACGGGTATGTCCAGGAGTGGGAGGGATTTCCCCCCCATCATCCGCAGGGAGCCGAACTAGAATCCCAGCCCGACGCGAAGGGTCAGAGGACCATCGTCCTCCGACTTCTTCCCTTTGCGCTTCTTCTTTTTCTTCCTGGTGCAGGTGTCGGTCAGTGGAAGGTCTGCTTCCGTGGGGACGGACAGTGGGTGCAACAGGAGAGAAGCGAGCGGCGGGAGCCCTCCTACCGTGACTCTCTCGATCAGCCACTGGAGGTACTTGTTTCCACTTGCATTTCACTGACCCGCTGAAGCATCTTCCCTTTTTTCCATGACCCTGCTCCTTGACAGAAAATCTCGCCACTTTGGATGGACCCCGTGGATCAGTCTTCAGCAGCTCACCGAAGCCCTGGGAAGACAGGGTACTTTGTTGGGATAACATGACTCTGCGCTTATGACGATCGGTGAGTCGCTGGATTAATTTAATGTCGGGTTAACAGTTAGCGGCTCAGGTACAGCTGATCAGTTTCAGTTAAACGACCACTACTTCATCGGTCAGCAAACCCAACCTGACTCTGCCCCCACAATTTAATGGTGATCCGTTCATCTGTTCCTGTCACTGTGTTCCCTAATTTTCAACCTGCAACCTTCTGCCTTCCCTTCGGATTGTACTAAGGTTGTTGTGAAGGCAAGAAGACACTGACACGGCTCTGCTGTAAGTCTCATTGTTTTATTAATACTCTCCACAGAGATGTCAGAGGTACCCGGGGCTGAGTCCTAAACTATAGCCGAAACTCAGGCGGGGAGGTCTGGCACTGGTCCGAAAGGAGGCAGAGGTGAAAAACATGGTCAAGAGTCCCGGCAGAGGTTAGGCGATTGGCGTCAGTCCAGAAGTGGGGCAGGCAGAAACATGGAGTCTAGGAAACGTAGCAGAGGTCAAGACACAGATAGACACACCGGAGAAAACAGTCGAACTCAGGGGACACCATAAAGATCTTACACCGATCGGAGAGCTGAGTTGACATAGGGAAACTGAAACCGGGGAAAACAAGACACAGCTAGGAAAGTACTGTCCAGAACAGACACAGCTAGGAGAGGACTGTCCAGAAAAACTGGTTGACAGCACGTGGAACCTCGGGGAAGCCCTATCGATCGGAACCCCTGGAGGGGCGTGGCTGAGATGACGTTGGGGATTCCTCAGTGCTATTCATGACAAAAGTGGCTTACATAATAACTGTTTTAACTGGTCCCGCTTGTGAATGGGCAACCGCTGCATGGGAAGCCAGGGTATCTTTTTGACCAGTTATTTTGATTTCACTGCTGAAATGAGGCGGGTATTTGACCGATCAACTCATGGCAGAGAAGCAGCCCTCGAATTGCTCCAGCTTCGACAAGGTGACCGCTCTGCTTCTTATTTTGCCATATCTTTGCAAACTTTTCAAGCTCAATAGGATGCCTTTTAATGGGTTTTCTGAGGGGATAAAGGATGAATGATCCATAAGAGTTGCCCACTACCTTCGAAGAATTAGTAAATCTTGCAGTACGAGTGGACAGCCATCTCCGTCAGCGCCAACAGGAACGTCACAGAGGGTCTGTCGTTTCAAGAGTCTTTGACTTGGCTGAGGAGCAGTCTGTACCTACACCGGTTTAAGCTATGCAGGTGGACCAAGCCCGATTATCCCCTGCCAAATGGTAACATCAACGGTCTACTAATGCATGTTTGTACTGTGAACAGTTGGAACATTACATCAGGAACTGTCCAGTAAAAGGATGCATCCATCAGTGAGGAGGAGGGCACTGGTGGGTGTAGCCCCAATTTTCCCCTCCTCAAGTTGGAAGACCTTTCTGCCCATGCTACTATCTTATGGAGATATCCTGCAGCCCTTAGCCACCCTTGTCAACTCAGGAGCCGATGACACCACACTGCCCACTGCACCTATGCATTCACAGCTGGACGCCCACACTCTGGATAGGCATCGTATGGCCACCATCACCCATGCTACACTTCTGGTGAGTCTCGTTGCAGGGGCAAATCACGTGGAAGAGTTGTCTTTCTTTGTCATTGATTCCCCTCAAGCACCTATAGCGTTGGGCTACTCTTAGCTCGTTAAACATATCCCCCACCTAGATTCAGTGATGGGTTGGAGGCCATTTCGCCATGCCCAGTGTCTCTGCACAGCTCTCCCTTTGGTTATTCCGCAGGAGAGGGAGGAGTTTCCTGACCTGTCTGCAGTTCCTGCAGACTACCTAGATTTAAAACAGGTATTCAGGTATTCGGACTTGCTCTCTACCAGCAGGTGCCGGTTTCTTTTTTGTGGAAATGAATGATGGGTCCCTGAGATCGTGTATTGACTTTCATTACCTGAACCTGATTATTGTCAAGAACCGCTATCCTCTACCTCTGTTGTCTTTGGTCCTTGATTTACTCCAGGGGGTTAGGTGGTTCACTAAACTTGACTTACAGAGTGCCTATTACTTGGTTAGAATCCACGAGGAGGATGAGTGGAATACTGCCTTTAATGCCCTCTAGTCATTATGAATACCTGGTTATGCCTTTTAGGTTAACCAATGCACCGGCCGTATTCCAAGGACTGATAAACGATGTCCTTCGGGACATGTTGGACATTCTGTTTTTTCCCAATCTGAACAGGATCACGCCCTATATGTTCGTGAGGTGCTCCGATGACTGCAAGTCACTGACAGTCAATATCCTTCCTCGGGTTCATTCTCAGGGAGGGGTCGGTCCGGATGGATCCAGAGAAGATCTGAGCTGTCGCAGAGTGGCACCAATCTCGCAACCGGAGGGAGGTACAGCGTTTCCTGGGTTTTGCAAACTTTTACCGCGTTTTATTTGGGGTTATAGTACTATTGCTGCTCCTTTCACGGCACTCACCTCCACCAAGGTCAGTTTTCAGTGGTCCCAGGCAGCACAATAGGCATTCCAGAAACTTTGCAGTAGTTTCACCTCAGCTCCCATTCTGCAGAACCCTGATCCCTCTCAACAGTTTGTAGTTCTTTCCCAGAGGCATTTTTCGGACAATAAGTTGCATCCGTGTGCTTATACTAAGTTAAGGAACTACAATATTGGCAATCGTGAGTTGCTGGCAGTCCATCTGGCTTTGGAGGAGTGGCGACAGTGGCTTGAAGTGGCTTCTGATTCTAAGAGACCACAAGAATCTGGAGCATCTACAGTTGGCTAAGCAACTCATTGTCCACCAGGCTAGATGGTCACTTTTTTATCATTTCAACTTCCTCATCTATTTCAGACCAGGCTCCAAGAACAGCAAACTAGACGATCTGTCGCACCAGTTCAGAGAGGAGGATCAAGAGGAATGCCTTGGACCAATCCTGCCTAAGAGTCATTTCATTGGGGGGGGGGGGGTGATCTGGGGTATTGAGGAGGCAGTTCAGGCTGTGCAACAGTTTGTCCAGGCTCCAGACAGCTGTCTGCCTAATCGACTGTTCGTCCCAGCTTTTTTACGCTCACAAGTCCTCCAGTGGGGACATGACTCTCTTTTTCGTTTTTTTGCTGCTAGGACGGCACTTCTGATGGCCTACTATGCTACAGGATATCAGGGAATATGTCGCTGCATGCCCAACTTGTGCCCAAAACAAGATCCTGTCCCGTGCTTCTGCCTTCCCTTCGGATCGTACTAAGGTTGTTTTGAAGGCAAGAAGACGGACCTCTGAGCAGGCCCATTGCAGCCTCTTGAGATTGCCCCGACGCCCCTGGTCTCACGTATTGTTAGGTTTTGTGACTGGTCTTCCTCTCTCCATTGGATTCACTGGGGTCATAACTATCATTGACCGCTTCTCTAAAGCTGTGCATTTTGTCCCACATGCTCCACGTGTCATGTGGACAAAAGGTTTGGAATGCCCGGGACCTTCCTCTATGGGTACAGTCTCATGAGTTGGCGCTTCAATTTGTTGGGCCATTTCCCACTTCCAAGATAATTAGCCCCTCTATGGTTCGTCTTCGTCTTCAGTCAACCATGCGACACATCCAACCCACGTTCCACATGCCCCTTCTGAAACCCCTTGTGGTCAGTCCCCTAGCTTCCCCTGTGTTGCCTCCTCCACGTCCCAGGTTAGTCGACTATGGTGACGTGTACACCGTCTGGCATTTGCTGGATGTTCGTCATTGGGGTCAAGGTCTCCAGTATTTGGTAGACTGGGAGGGGTACAATCTGGAAGAATGTTCCTGGATTCCTGCATGGCATGTTCTGGATCTATCTCTCATCTCCAACTTCGACCGCAGGCGTGCCAAGGCCAGCGATCTTCCACCAGGTGGCGGTTGTAGGAGGGGGGTATGTCATAGACCACTCCAAGGACGGACCTGTCCACGTCATGCAGGGATTCCTTTTATGCCCTTGGGGTTTCCTTAGAAGGGATTGTTACAGCGACCGTATTGTTCATCACCTGCCAGTGCCAGGAACCGGGAGAACCAGTTACAGCATGCAGCTCTCTGACAGCTGATGCTCATCGGGTTAATGGATGTTCTTTCTTATTCTTCAGCTTTGTTTGGAAGTTTGAGCATTTTCTATTCTGTGTTCCCTTTACCTTTCTAGACCTCTGCCTGCCAACGAAGATTGCCTGCCCCGCTTGTCCATCAACCACGAGCCTGAAATCCCATTTCTGATTTTTGCCCTGATTATATCTGTTTAAATAAACCGCTTGCGTCTCACTGACCCGAGGCAGCGTCCTCTCTTTTTTCCATGACCCTGATCCTTGACAAGGGCATCCGGAAAAAAAGATTTTCCAAAGAAGAAAATGTGAACACCATCAGTCATGAATAAAGAATGGTACCAAAACCATTGAAGAACAGATGGTGATGAACAATGCCTTTTCCAGCATGATGGAGCACCATGCCATAAGCCAAAAATGATAACTAAGTGGCTCGGGGAACAAAATATTGACATTTTGGCCAGGAAACTCCCCAAACATTAATCCCATTGAGAACTTGTGGTCAGTTCTCAAGAGTCGGGTGGACAAACAAAACCCCACAAATTCTGACAAACTCCAAACATTGATTATACAAGGATGAGCTGCCTTTGACAGCATGCCAGAGCAAACTGCTCAGTTTTTGAAAAAGAAAGGCCAAAACTGCTAATTTTGACTCTTTGCATAAACTTAATGTCATTGTCAATAAAAGCCTTTGACACTTATGAAATGCTCATAATTATACTTCATTATACCATAGAAACATCTGACAAAAAATCTACAAAAACTGAGGCAGCAAACTTTGTGAAAACCAATACTTGTGTCATTCTCAAAACTTTTGGCCATGACCGTACACTAGTAAACTGAAAATTTATTGGAAGCTTCGCTTACCTGAAATCATGCCATGATACCATATGACCTTGATTGCTGCTTGTTTGTAATGTGCTATTTGTCTCGCTTTGCTATTTGCCTCACGTTGGTTTCACAGAAGAGTGCCAAATAAATGCAAAATGTAATGCGATGTAAAAATACATTTAACTGAATCTAAAATACATTTAACTTACAAGTTCAAACAACTATCTGTTCAAAATATGTGTAGAAAGGCAAGAACTCTCCAGCAATGATCAAATCAAGTACACTGGCTAATATTTATTTGAACTAGTAAAAGAAAGCACCCATTATGTCTGAAAAGTAATTGTGTTAGTGGTAATTGTTTCTATTTTCAGGAGAATGGTCATATGGACAGTCTCAAATTAGAGTAGCCTACATTTCACATTTTTAGACTTTCAGCCTTTTTTGCCTGCCAGCAGCAAAATGTTTAGGACTTTGAATGAGTACACATTGTAAAGTGAAAATGTTACATCTGAATGAAATCTTCTACTGCTGTGGTGGCTTGTTTCAATAATCACACTGGCTTTATTATTTATGTAAAAACCTCTGCAAGTTTGAAGGTGAAAGTTGTAGTTTTAATGTGAACTGGCAGAAGCATCAATATACCCATAACACATGTGAAGACTCATCAAACACAAAATCTCACTGAGTTTAGTTCAACTTTATCAAACATATACGAACAATACAGTCGGTTATGCAAGAAACCACTGCAACCTCCCTATATTCAATGCCTGGCTTGAGAAGTGTAGCACCTTTCTTCGGTTCTACAGAGGAGATGGTTAGACAAAAGTACCAGATGACCAGCTTCAGAGTGACCACCCAGACAGCACAACAATCTAGTTTCATGATGACCAGCCAGGTAGACTGGCTCACCTATCCCACAAAGGCCAACCAGGCACTGCCACCTGCTCCATTTTGTGAAGTAAGCAGCCAGAGACTGCTGTCGACCTACCACATGGCAGTCTGCCAGCTCCCAAAGCCACCTGTTCTAGTGACAGAGGAGGTCAGCCAGAATCTTCTGCCAGCCTTTTCCTCAACAGCTAGCCAGATGGATGGCCTTCTACCTGGGATGGCATTAGAGCAAATTCTGGATAGAAAGTGCTTGTGTTTTTTGACCCAGAGGTCTCTATGTAGGTCCTGCTGGCTTTCTTCTTGGATTCACCCATAGGTAAGATGGTTTTAAAATACAAGAAGAAAACGGGAGTCAAAGGAATGGCACTGGGTTTTGGAGCCCTTGCACTGCAGTGCCTTGGCAATTATTCAGAAACCTCATGCCCACAGATATCTCACTTATTGATATACATACATATACAGTGTTGGGAAGATTAGTTTTGAAATGTTAAAGATTACTAATTTTTAAGAGTACTAATTACCCTGTCAAAAATTAATAAATAATGTAACTATTTTGATTACTTTATGAAAGTAAAACAATTGATTTTTCTAAGAAATGCTTTAAACTGAGCAATAAAGCTGCGAAGTCCCAACAGTCTTGTTGACTTGTATTATGTCAAAAGAAGGCATTTCTGCAAGGTGAAAAGATGCAAATTGACAAAATTAACGTTATATTCTATAGTACTCCCCCATATCTGTGGTGATACGTTTCAAGACTTATCACGGTTAGCCAAAACTGCAAATAATAACAACCCATCCAAAGACCCCATTTATAATGTGATGACACAGTACTGTACAGTACCATACTCTCTCAAATGAAAAGGGTTCTGAGGTTTTAGCCTAATTCTCCAGAGATGATATAAGAATGAAAAAAATATGTATCAAGGGATGATAGAACAATGAAAATCATGCTTTTTTGTACCCCTCAAAGGAAAATGAAAAAAAAAACATAGGCTACTGTTACACATATTAGAATGAAATATGTTATATCATGCACTTGTAGGTAAGCTATAATGATTTATTTGTTTAAAAATATCTTAGTGAGTTGTGGGTATTCGCCAGCTTACAGCCTGTGCCCAGATGGCATGGCATTTTAAACTACGGATAACTGAAAACTACAGTGATCCCTCTGTACATGTAAGGTTTCCATCCATCTTCTAAAACTGCATGTCCCATTCAGGGTCATAGGAGTCTGGAGCCAGGGCACACTCACACAACATTCACACCTATGAGCAATTTAGCACCTCCAATAGCCTCAGTATGTTTTTGGACTGTGGGAGGAAACTGCAGTACATGGGGAAAACCCCACGATGACAAGCGGAGAACATGCAAACTGCATATGTTGATTATATATAGCTACACTGTAAATGGCCTGTCCACTGTCTATATTTAAATTCAAGGAGTATTAGAAACAATATATAAGTTAAGCCTCGTTTCCACCAATGTGGTGCTGGTGCTGGACTTTTACCCAACGCGACTCTGGTTCCGCGGGTTTCCACTGCAAAAAAACTGCCCATGGGCCATAAATAACAGCTCCAGCATGGCACCACAGAAAGGCTGGGCTCAGAATTTGTAACCGCAACGTCAACGGAAGAAGGATGGGATATTGAGTCCAAATTCCCTGCAAAACTGTATTTACCTCCAGTACAACCAAAGTGTATCCAGATTACAATTGGATCGATGATGAATAACAGCAAAAAATTAGGCCTGTGGTTGTTAGGTTCTCTACCTTCATCCCATGAATAGTCCACTTGCTCAGTTACAGATACAAGTTCAGAACAACCACTCTGTCTTTATTATTTTCTTTTTTTTTTTACCATCCCTGTCCCCAATGCATGCTTGCCATCTAGTGGAAACACAAGTACATGACAGTGGTCAGTGGACAAAACAAACACCCTGTTAGCTATATGGTTATCAACGGACATGCAGCTTAAATTAGAATGCTCACACGGAAGAAGTAAGGTATATGAAGAAATCACAGAAACAAACACCAAATAACAAACAAATTTTAAAAAGTTTAAAATGATTCCATGGATAAAAAAAGAACTATCAAAAAGTGGCACAGGAAGAAAGAAAATGACCTAGATCCAGAATAAATTTGGACAACGTGCTTGGAAAGAGACAGGCCAACCAAACAACCTGCGCTTGTCATTCAGCAACTTCAATATTAGAAGCGATATGCAACCCAATCACATACAATCTTGGTAACTGCCATGTGCAGGCTACCATGAGACAAGCACACACAATATTCAAAACAATATCTTCTTCCCTAAGGCCTAAAACATAACACACCCAGTATGCCTCCCCTCCTGGGCCTACCAATGTCCAATTTTCTTTCCACACTGCATTCCACATGATTTGGAGGACACCAATCGCAGTTACTGCGGCCTCTCAGCGAATGTATTTTGCGTTTCTCTTATTTTCTTGTGCCATTTTAGTGTCCTCAAGTGTACTAAAAACCAAAAGGCCTTGCTCAGTAAGTGGAAAAAAACATTTTTCCAGATCTACGTTTACCTCTAACCACCTTGAGGTGGAATGGTTGAATAATATTATGTTGCATTATGAGTTTGAGCTCATAGAATGAATGCAACGATAAGCTTCTTCATGGTATACATTTTAAACTTCCTTTTTTTACGATTTCGACAATCTTGATGACAGCACTGCATCTATGAAAATGCTTTGATGCCGACGACACCCACACAAGTGAGAAGAAGTAAGCAAATGGAGTGACGACTACAGCCCACCTTTGGCACTTACCATAGGCCAACACATTACCTAGGCTTTCTTCATATCATACTGTCTTATGACTATTGAATGTAAAGATACGTATATAAAAGGCAAGGTAAATTTTCATGTACTAGTTTAATTTTTCCAAATTCTTATAAAGGTGCTGACACTGCTGAAGGTACCGGCTCTATTTCACGTAACAACGGAACTACACAGACACCTCCTTATACAAGGTCCGCTGGAGCCAGGAGAAGTAGAAGGAGTTCACTTGATACAGTACAGCCACAGACAGCTTTTCATAGATTTAATGTTTTTTCAATACTGCTGTGTTCTTCACAAGGAAAAGGAAGCAGGAAAGACTGGAGCTGTTGGACTATTTTGAGTGGTCAGAAGAGCGATTCCTAGGCCAGAGCATAACAATGACTGAATGCCTGGCCAAAATGGAAAGTACGACGGCAGCAGTGCTGGGGGCTCATGGAGCGGGCGGTGGCAGCTATGGAGAAAGTATAGTTAGGACATGGCAAAGACTTGGGAAATTTATTGGGATGTGGCAGTCTGCACTTTTCAGTAAAGCATTTTGTTTACAGCTTTGTGTTAATTCATTAATTGTGCACTTAAAATGCTTTTGCTTTTAGAGAACAGCTTTATTTTCGCCCATCACAAATTTAACTCATCAATTTAAAATGTGCAGTCACACGTTGATTTTTGGGATGCGTCAGTTTTCCTGGGCATTGAAGTAATCCATTAATGAAGCTCGAACTTCATTTACTTCTTGCCGGCCAATCTCGGATAAAACGTGCACTAGGGGCTGCATGTTCATGACAGTATGGAAGCTCTTCACAAAAAAGTCACCATTCTTTTCGTAAATGTTATGCAACACACAACAAGTGAGCACCATTCTCCTTGTCTTGTCCACATTACAGTCATTTCTCTTTGACAGACATCTCCATCTTCCTTTAACCCTCTCAAAAGTTGTCTCCACAACAGACCGTGCCGTACTTATTCTGAGCTTGTATCTATGCTACTCTAGAGTTAGTCTACCAGTATCAACAAATGGCTTCATAAGCTATTTCTGTAGTGGGTATGCTGGATCACCAATGAAAAAGTATTCGATATCATGACTGGCAAAGTTGACTTTCCGAGATAGTGATTGTCCATCACTCAGTCTTTCCCACAGATGTGACTGTTTGAGTACTCTAGCATCATGGACACTTCCTGGATATCTGACACATACATCCCAGACCCTTTCCATCTACAACTGCCTATAGTGTTACAGAGTACCATGCTTTTCTGTTTAAATGGTCACAATGGGCTACATCTCGAGTCATGTTGAGTTTAAATTAAGGAAGGTAATGCTAAGATTATACAATTTCCTTGCAAGACCTCACCTTGAATACTGTGTCCAGGTTTGATTACCTTATCACAAAAAGTACATTGCTGCTCCCAATGCAGGGCTACGAGAATGATTCCTAGCCTTAGGGGGATGTCTTATGTGCAGAGCTTGGTAGAGCTGGATTTGTTTACCCTTGAACAAAGGAGACTAAGGGGTGACATGATCCAGGTATATAAGATTCAAACAGGTCTAGATGCTGTTCATCCAAATTGTTACTTCAAAATAAGTTCTAATTCAAGAACTCGTAACCACAGTTGGAAAATAGTGGGACAACACTTTAGTTTGGTTCTGAGAAATAACTTCTCACAGTATGTAATTAGAGTACGGAATAGGCTGCCCAAAGGGGTAGTGCAACCCAAAACCCTAGATTCCTTCAAATCTGAGCTTGACAAGATCCAGCCAACTTTAAATTATTAGTTTAGTTCCATCCAAGCGAGCTTAATGGACCAAATGTCCTCCTCTTGTTTGTTTGTAAGAATGGCCTTAGTAACAAGCAACACAAATGGCTGCTTAGAGCCACCAAATCATTGTGATTTTTCCCACTTGTAGTGTACACTTCCCATTTACAAGATGACAATGTTGCAAGTTCATACTCAGGAGCTGGGGCCAATTCATTGCATAGTTCCATCGGAATTTCTTTTCACAGTCTAAGATGGCTGATAAGCCACAAATATTCATTGGAAAAATAATCAATGCAGGGTTGCCAACTCATGCATCTGGCATGACACTCATGCTTGCTGACACTCACGGTCACACAAGAAATCTTACGGCAAATCTATATTATTCCATTATGAACCTAAAATTAGCTACATAAAAAGCATTGGGGTAGTTTGCAAACCCTACAGACTATTTGCAAGGTAATTAAACTCATAAATGTAAATGTGTGTGCAGACTTGTCTTGAATTGAAAATTTCATGCCAGCCAGCTGACAAAAGTTGGCAACTCTGTTAATGTAAGTCTAAATAATATTTCCTTCATATTGTTTGGCCACAAACAAAGTCCTCTAACAAAGCTAAATTTGCCATGATAATGTGCAGGTGACATAAGTATACACTAGCCTTTGTATGTCTATATGTTTTTGACTTTTCAGTACAAACACCTCTAATTTAGATTCTACGCAACAAACATCCATCACCATAACTGCTTAATCCTAAATGGAGTCATTGGAACAATGGGCACAAGCAGGAACCGACCCAAGGCAGCTGCCAACACACTCAAAGGGCCAACTTAGCATCGCCAATTAATTTATGGGGCACACTTTTGGACTATGGAAGGAGACTAGAGTCGCCGGATGAAACTCTACTCAGAAAGGTCCAATACCCTACCTGGGGACTAAACCCAGGACTTACTTGCTGTGAGGCAGCAGCGCTAACCACTGCACCACCATGCCACCCTTACAATACGTATATTGGCATATATAAAAGTAATTCATTTCAAGTAAAAGTATCAGATATAATAAAAATGTTTCTGTATTTAACGCATTTCACCAAGCACTACAACTAACTAAATGCAACTTAGATGCACATTTTTATCTAAGCTTTAGTTGTGGCTTTTTCTGTTTCTTCCAAAACACTTGTCTGACTTTTTCAGGGTACGTGTTATCTATGTTCTTCCTTTTCAAACCCAGTCCAAAAGTCCATAAGATAAAATAGAGCACATTTAGGTTTTTCTTTTCCACAACTACTAATGTGTCAAGGAGTTATAAAACAACTGTTGATTTGCCTTTTTGCCTAATTGCATCAGCTGTGGTACAATTTATCTGTTACGCTAGTATGGTATGGTGCAGGCAGGTAATGATGTGATGACCCACTTGCGGGCTTGATTTAAGGGTACAGAACAGTGGGAATAACACAAACTAAAGAACCACATGTGGTCAAATCTATAACACATCTAAATACAAAAACAAGCTAATGACGGGACATACGATACTGAGACTTCAGAGCTCATCTTGTCAAAGTGAAGCCCAGCGACTCGAAGCTGGCAGTTGGAGTTTGCTTCGTTTATGCCAAGTCACGTGACCTTGTCCCGAGGTTTTGTGTCCTGTTGGCTGTTCGGAACTTTTATAAAAGCAAGATGAACGTTTTGGCAGCATGGGGTTCTTTTGCAGTTGGAGAGATTGATTGCTGTACAGTTTATATTACATACAACACCTTTTGATTCATTATGGAAAGTGGTTCTGGAAATGGCAAGAGGCAATCTTCAAATGTTTGGTTATAGCTTGAGTTGATGTGTTGCAAGGTGGATGCATGGGCGTTGCCCCCATTAAATCTGAGGGGGACATGTCCCCCTCACATTTCATAATTATTCGTTTGGACCCCCCCCCCACATTTAACTTAAAAATTTTAGTTTTATACCAGTGTCCCC
>JAODUD010000038.1:4205494-4219025 GCA_026784285.1 Stomatorhinus walkeri
GACCTCTGTCATCATTTTAAGTGGGAGAACTTGCACAATCGGTGGCTGACTAAATACTTTTTTGCCCCACTGTATAAATAAGATGTATTATTATTATTGTTGTTGTCATTATTATCATTATTATTATTCAAATGGTCTTTTTTATTTGGGCTAGTCATAATTAATTTTGGGTTACCAAAATCTCAAGAATGCCTGCCCAAAGGCCTACCAGGGATTCTGAAATTTTACGAGCCCTGCCTTTTCTCATAACAACTTTTAGCTTCATTCACTGATTGTCACACGGGGTATTAAGTTGCTTTGTACTTGCTCATATCTACCAGTGCTCGTCCTGCATTATTAGCAGCAATGCGCACATTCACTAGGTCCCAGGGTTTCTGGCTGGAATCAAACAAATTGATCCCTGAGTGTATAAATAATGATGAATATAATAGTAAGCTTTCCCTGTGTGAAATGTGTATCTTTGTGTTGTCTGTGATAGGATGGATGGATGGATGGATGGATGGATTATTTGGTAGATACTGACCACTGCATAGCAGTAACACCGAACAAGATCTGCCATTTTGGAGATCCTCTGACCCAATTGTCCAGCCATCACACTTTGTCCCAGGTCAAAATTGATCACATCCTTATGCTCGCTCATTTTAGTTCCTTTCCACACATCAACTCTGAGAACTGAATGTTCACTTACTTAATATATAATGGCACCCTTGACAAGTCCAATTGCGAGAGGAAAAATGCATTTTTTTTCAGTTTTTTCCTCCTAGACAAAAAAGCTGATTATATAACAAACATAATAGTTGGCTCATTGCTCAAATTTACCGTTTGAGACGTAAATTAAAAAATTCTCCCTGACATCTCAGATTGAAGAATGGTTTTAGTAGAATTGTCATTTTTTCTCTTTCCTCAGCCTGTGTTTTTTGTCAGGTCCATCCATGCTAAGTGGAAGCAATCTCTCAGCACCAAGGCAGCCTCAATTTAGCTGTTCCTTCAAAGTCAGTTTACAGAAACTGCTGACAGGACACAATAATACCTATGGTTGAGACCATGTAAATGGAAGGTGTAACCACACAACAAAGCCAGGATGAAATTACAGTCCATCGCTGGACAAATATGCATGCAGTCATACACACTATGAGCAATTTACAGAAACCAATTATCCTACCCAAGTGTCTGAACTTCAAGGGACAGTCCCATACAATACACTATCATCATACCACACAGATATCTTTCCACCTATAACAAAAAATTTAATTTCATGTTAATTTCCTCAAATGTTATATGACACTGAAATACCTTTATGGTACTGAAATATCTTTATGGTACTGAAATAACTATGGTCTGTTATGATACAGTATCAGCTATGTTATGGAATCACTGAAATCACTTCTTTAAATTGCTTTTAAAATTAAATTTCAAAATTATAAATATGAGCATTTTATAGTGAATTTGTAATAAAATGTCCTGAAATTCTCCAATTAAATGAAATGCACCCTTTAAAGTATTTTGGTCAGAAGGCATGAGAATGGTGAGACTGTGATGGGTATTTTAAAAAAAACAAAAAACAAACATAAACTCACATGACATTCAATGGAACCTTAACTGCAGTTCAGATGTCAACCTCCCAGCCTTGAGGTAACAATTAAAATGCCTTACACAGCAACTCATTTACCTAATAATAACAACCAGCTTTCTATTTCCTCATCTAATGTGTAATTACACTCTCATTAAGGCTATAATTGTTTCCTGAATTAAGTATAATTAATTGATTGACAAGTTGATCATGCTAAATTGCAAGAGATGCTGCTGGTTAGTATTACTCACCAAGGTGAAAATGATATGTACAAAATCCAAAAAGAAAAGCTTTTTCATGTTTTGGGTATTCCAAATACGTTCTACAATTCAAATTCAAATTTTATTTGTCACATACCGATCAAACACATATACATAAATATTATTTGTCACATAATGTTATTTCACGACCTTCTGTGACATAAAAACAATAATGGGATACAGCAGGGTTACACAGAGTTAGATACATTACATCTAGGAATCTAACAATTTGGGGGTGGGTACAGGCACAATTATGGTACAGATGTGGAGTATGTGCAAATAGTAGTATTTGCAAACGGTCAAGCAATAAAACTATTTCATTTGATACTGTTTGATTTGATTCTATTTGATACCTTTGTGCATGTATGAACTGTATATGCACACAGATCAAACAAAAGACCTTAGAGTCATTGTTTGATTCTTAGAAACCATCTCTTTGATATTGTGTTCCCCACTTTTTTGCTACTTCTTTTTTCTGTCAGACATTTAGTTGTATAGAAAGATGCTCTACCACCACTCTGTTATTGCATCATCAAAACATAATGATACTGGGTATTTATTAAGCATTGGGCATTTTACCTGCTGGATATGACAGTTTGCATACAATAATTGAGCACTTCTGTAGTAGGATTGGAATATTTACTCTCTTTGATCTGTTCACTGTCTTGAATCATTAAAATCATAATGACAAAAGGTATTTCATGGACTTTGCATTAACATTATCTTTCAGTGAAAATGGGACTGCTTTTTTAAGAAAGTAGAAAACTTTTAAAGGTCATTTTTCCCCTCAAGCCAATGATTTGACATTCCATTGAGATGGACAATTCCCTTTTTTCTTTTCTTTTTTTGGCTTTCAGACAATAACTGAAAGATGCAAGGGGAGAGTGTGGCAAATCGAGTTAGAGACTTTTCAGGCTTTTAACCTTTTAAAATAGATTCACGGAGACGTTCTAAGGATCAGAGAAGGCGTTCAACATTAATGCCCGACAAAGGGCCTGCTGAGTGGTCTTTAAAGGATTCTTATGAAAGGCTTTAATGTAATAGCCACCGTGAATGGGTAAGGATTTAGGACTGCTGTTGTCGATATCTGTATGAGAGACAACAATTTGTGTTGGATCTGAAAGTATTTCAGCTAACAAAAGGTAGTTTTAAAGATGTGGTGTATTTTTTAAGAAATGATGTTTGTATGTGAGTCCAAATCATTACTCCCAAATTATGCACAATCACTTGGTTGTTACAGTAAGGTTCTTTCTTCTGATTGTGCCCCAAAAGGAAATTAAATATTTAGGACTATTGTACAGTGCTTACACAAATTACTAATGTACTATGTAAATGTAAATTGTGCTGACATTATTTTGCTAATGGTGGCTTTAGCTGCAGAAAAGAATATGTTACATTTTTCCACATATAAAATTTTGGCTACATATAAAATTATTAGCTAAGCCAGTAAAGGTAAAGTGTATTTTATGATAATATATGCACTTCATTTAGCACCTGAATGAGGGAAACCTGCAGGAATATAAAAAAGAAAAAACAAACTTTAAAAAATGCTTTAAAATAAAAATTATGTATTAAAAACACTAAACAGGGTATTTTGCATCCATGTATTCTTTACTAAAGTGAAAAACTTTGGTTCATATTAACATTGCATTTGTCCCACTATTTTATAATTTGCAAAAGACTTTTAATGTTTGCCTTTTTTAGTGGAAGTCGCCATTATAAATGACTTGTGCACTGATTGGAAAATTGAAAAATTAGAAAAAGATGATAAATGGTATTCCTTCTTACACAGAATGACAGAAAAAGAAGTACAGGAATAATGAGAAAGCTGTGGACAAATGAGTTAAATGGATATAACTATGAATTATATGCGATGACAACTCCAAATATATATAATAATCTTATAAGCCATATAAGAGGTTCAGGAATTTTTACCAGGGGGAACCTGCTGGTTATTATTGCCTAACACGATACATGCAATAATGGACTTGGAGAATTACAGGATATTTATTGACAATGCAAATATATATTTTCTCCTTAATGTGAATAGGATTCAGAATTCCAGTTTCATTGTTTATATTTTGTGCATCACATGACTAGAACAGTGTTATATCATAGCTTTTATGACTTTTTATTGTTGGCAATGTAAATAAAAAGCTGATTTTGTAAACATAAAAGTTTAGGAATGTAATTACTTATGAATGTGAGTGGCAAAGTACCTTTCCTTTTCCTAAAACCCAAATGTAAAAAGTATTAAGTACAGACAGAGATAAGTTGGTCAGGCAAGTCCAAAAAAAGCTATGCGATTGTATTGAATTTCCAAAGTAATAGGGGGCGGGGAGATAGGGAGGTCAATTTGGCTACTGCAAGCATTCCTTTCTGCTTTCTGTCTGTGTTCACGGTTCAGCGATGGCGCTGACAGAGCAGATCTGAGCCAGTGTGTGCATGGCGCCTGGTCGACTGGGGCATCAAGTAACGGCTCTTTACTTTATTGTGCCTAATGTACCTAGGACTGAATTATCAATGGGTCAATTCAGTGACGTAAGTGCCACTGGAATAGCAGGGCGCATTCGGCTCTGAGAACAAATTCTGAATCCAATGGAACAGGACAATTTCTGAATGGGACCATTAGAGTGAAAACAAATTTAGTGTGACTATTTCAAGCTTCAGCCGCCCTGTTGAATGACTGTTAACACTAGTGTCCTACTTCAAGTTCATCGTCGTCCTTGTTGTCAGCTGTGTAACTCTGATGTTTGCCTCAATATTTTAGCAACACATTTTCAGTTTTGTGGCTAATAGGTAGAATGAGTGTATATAAATTTCACATGTTCAAAGGGATGTCCTGTGATATACTGGCATGTCATCCAAATTGTATTCTAGCCTTGTGCTGTCTGTTACCTGGGATTGGTGCAGTGCTGCGTGTATGGGTAAATGGGGGCACAAAGTGGGAACAGAGACAGGTGGATGGAGATGCAGAGAAATGGCCATGGGATCCCATTCGAGATCCTCAAGGGGGGCATCCTCTGGGTCATTTCCCACTGAGCTTGCTAGGATGTTGGGCGCAGGTAAGGTCGGCGGGCTGTCGGGTGCCTATAAAAGTCACAGCAGGTGGGACAGGCAAGGTGGGCTCTAACCTGGCAGCAAGCGAAGTGGCACCAGCAGGACAGCAGCTGAGGCATGCACTGGTGAGACAGCGGGCGAGACTGCAGGCGAGGCGGGTGTCTGAGGGACAGCAAGTGAGGCAGGCGCTGGTGAGACAGCGGGCGAGACTGCAGGCGAGGCGGGTGTCTGAGGGACAGCAAGTGAGGCAGGCGCTGGTGAGACAGCGGGCGAGACTGCATGTGAGGTGGGGGCTAACAGAACAGCAGGTGAAGCAGAAGCTGGTGAGACAGCCACTGATGCATCAGGCGCCTCAGGCAATGTGGTCTGGGAGTCAACAACAGCTGACACAGCAGCTGAATATTTAGGCTCTGTGGACATGGTAGTTGGGAATCCAGGTGCTACTGTAGCACATTTATGGCTGGCAAAGTGGTCGAAGATTCTAGGACTGGAGAAGAGTGTGCTAGAGGCGCAATTGGCGGTATATCTGGTGGTTCTGGCACAGGCAAAGTGGCCTCCTCTGGGTCAGGTGTTAGAGATTCGGGCGAAGTGACATCCTCTGGGCCAGCCACAGGAGATCAGACAAATTGGTCTTTAGTGGGCTGGGTGCTAGAGAGGCCATGACAGAAGACCTGGATGGAGCCTCCTTAGGCTACTTGGGGACTGGAGACTGGAGACAAGGGCTCATCTAGCCCGGGGACTAGAGGTGCAGGCTTCTCTGGTCCAGGGACTGAAGACACGGGTTCCTCTGGACTCAGGACTGGAGACGTATGGCTCCTTTGGAACAGTGACTGGAGACACGTTCTCCTCTGGACCGTTGACTGGACATGTGGACTCCTCTTGACTGGGGACTGGAGTTTCGGTCCTCTTCCATCTCTGGATCTTGGCAAAAAGGGAGACAAAATCTTCTTAGGAGGCAACATCCCGTCCTCAGGGGATACAACTACTTACCTGGCCATTGCTCCTCCAGTAAAATGTCTCCAATCTGAACCTTCTCCTAGGGATCCAGTGTAGACGAGAGTCCTGTCAGCCTCTTCCCTATCTGCTGGAGCAGGGTGACAGTCTCTGGTGACCTCCATACTGAGGGCTTCCTCATCAGGTCCTGGTGGGCTTCAATGAGCACGAAGAAGTCCATTGCCAGAATACAGGGGGTGACTGGCTTCATTGTCTCATGTTTGAATATAAAAAAGAGTGAAATAGCCATATTGAATCGAACAATGAACCAAAAGACTTTAAGCTGATGAGAGTTAAGAGTATTAAAATAAAATCAGTTTTGTGTTATTATGTTTCTGAAGCATGTTCAGTGCTACTTTTATGTTTAATAACTGTTTATATAACATTTTTTCGGTATAAGTTTCATTGAATTACATAATTCATTCAATGCCCTATTTTACATACATAGTATCAACAAGTATTAGGATCATATACCAGCCCAATTACTAAATTTAGTAGGAATAGATCTGAAAGCCTATGAAACTGAATGCTTTAAACACTTGGTTTTCTCTTTTTCATTCAAATGTATAGCTCTTGCATTTCAGATAATTGAATTGATTTTTTTCCCCATATGAGCAGCACTAAAGTAGTGTGGTTCAATATATTTTACAGCAAAGTACATCTGCAAGGTCTTCTATTCCCCTGATAAAATAACTGTTGTTATGGTCATTATTTGTAATGGCCCTATTGTGTTGCACTGAGATATCATAGTTCACAGCAAAGCTGCATATAAATAAGTGGGCACGCTAGATGCTATCTAACAAGGGCCTGACACTGTCAGAGTATTTAGAAAAAATGGTGCAGTCGTGAAGAATATCTAAGATCAAAAAAGAATTTCATGAAAACTGTCAATCAATGTAAAAATCTGTATTTTATGGATTGTGCACTGAAGACTGTAAGCCTGGGTTCCCTAATTCGTCAAGTATTTTCATACATACACCTCATACATACACTAGGTCAGAGGTCCCCAGAACTACCTGACCAGGATGCTTGCCTAACTGATAACCATTTTATGCTTAATGGGGTAGATGTGTGGGTTTTTAGTGACAGTGACTAGAAATTGGTTTGGAATAACGCTGTAGCTTATAAGCATGGTTGGACTATGTAGTTGATTGCATTATTATTTAATCAGTAATGCATTTTAAACTTTCAGTCCATGCTACTAATAATACTGACATTGACACTATATCTATTGGATTGGTGTATTTGTTTGTTTAGAGAATTGTTCTGAATTTAGAGGGGAAAAAAACTAAATACATATATGGATTTCTTCTTAAACACGATAAAGGTCATTTTCACAAACTAATTAACATAAAATGTCAATTTTCTAGAATTCTTAAAATAAGGTTGATGAAAGTCTGACTATATTATTAATATAAAATGTCTAACTAAAAAGTTGACGTTCATAGGCTGCAGAGTAAAACGACTGATATATAAAACACCTGAAGAAATGAACAGAGGAAGATGCACTGCATTGTATATAGCCCCTTGTAGTGTTATAGTTTGTAGTTAGTGTTATTACTTTTTCCTGATTGTAGCATGTGTGTTTGCCAGTGTCTTATGTGAAGCCTGTCCAATCCTCACATGTATTTAGCTTTGTATAAATCTTATACCGTGTGTGTACCTTACAGTGTCTGACCTCCTTGTGTTTCCCCCATTCTATTTGGTTTGGTGCTTATCAGATGTCTGTATTCAGTCTTTGTAATGACTGCAATAAAAGAGCCTGTTCTTCCCTGCACACAAACCTCCTCGTTATTTGCTGCTGCCACATTGCCTCAGTTTGCTTGCCACTTTAGTGGAGCCAGAAAAGATGATGTAAGTGGTTCTACTAGTGCTGATTGTGCAGGCTCGCTTCTCCATCATCCAACGAGCCTGCTCCAGCCTGACAGACCTCAAGGTGGCAGTGAGGTGGCAAAGCAGGAGAGGCGGCGATTCCAGGGAAAAGACAGCTGGGACGGAGAAGCTCGCCTGTTGGAGCTGTGGCAGGAGAGTGCACTGGCTACACTTTTGCTCAGAAGCCTGCCCCCAACCAACCAGCAAATGAGCTGAGAGCACTGCACCAAGGGATTCTGCTCTGCCAAAATGAACTGGAACTGCACAGCATGCCCTGAAGCCGCTCATGCCAGCCCACTGGACCTTTCTTGGAGATGACATCGGTGACTGAGGAGAATGGGCACCAGGAAAACTCTGGCTGCTCACTAGCCATCAAGGGGTCCCCATTTGTTAGCTGCAAGGAGCTGTGGTATGACTTTGGCTGCAAGCACAACTAGCAGAGGCAGTGGGCAGTCATTACAAGGCTCCTCTTTTGGAGCGTAAGGAGGTGTGCCACAACTAGGACACTTGGTTAGCTTGGGAGCACCGTAAGCTTGCCTAGCAGCAGGAGTGGAACCAGCAGGATAGGGAGCAGCTGCGGGAGTCCGCAAAACAGGAACCACAGGAGCTGGAGTGGCTGCATGGCTGACCAGCTGCTAGTAGCAGTATGACCATCAGATGTGTCTGGCTGAGGCAGCAGAGGTGGCAATACGTGGCCGTGAGACAGTGCTGGTTGGCTGGGAGGATGTGTGTAATGCCCTGGAGACCTGGCTGGTTCAAGATTGCAGTGCGTTGGGGGAACAGTACAGCTACTTCATGTGGAGCAGGAGTGGCTGTGCAGGGCCGTTCAACCCTGGGAGCAAAGGGCTCCATGAGAGAACCAGCCTAGCAATCTGTAATAGGTCCCCATGAAGCCATGGAAGAAGAAGGG
Organism: Stomatorhinus walkeri; assembly: GCA_026784285.1. Taxonomy (NCBI): domain Eukaryota; kingdom Metazoa; phylum Chordata; class Actinopteri; order Osteoglossiformes; family Mormyridae; genus Stomatorhinus; species Stomatorhinus walkeri. Next base: position 4,214,160 of record JAODUD010000038.1, read on the forward strand.
CTGAGACCAGGGGAGACCGTTGCCCGTTGGAATTCCGGCTCTGCCAGCGGTCCCCAGCTGCTCAGTGCAGTAGCTGTCCCCGGTGAAAGGGGCCTGGCTGCAGTTGTTAGTTGTGGTGTCTCCTGGTCAGGAGATCCCTCTGGAAGGGGCGGCAGATCCCCCTAAGGCACATGGGAGGAGGGGTAGTACCCCCAGGGACCTGTCATGCTAGTGCCCGCCAGCAGCTGAGCCATGCCAGGGCTCGTGAGAAGAAGGCCCTCCATCATTGGAGGAGACCATTTTTCACCGGACCACTGGGACTAGCGGTGGTGGTCCCCAGAATGGTCGCCCTTTGGGAAGGGGGGAGCAGTGTAGTGCCGGCAAGATGTGCTGAGCATGCTGAGAGATCGTACATAGCCCCTTGTAGTGCTGTTGTAGTTAGTGTTATTACTTGTTCCTGTCTTATGTGAACCCTGTCCGATCCTCACATGTCCTTAACTTTGTAAAATCTTTCACTATGTGTGTACCTTACAGTCTGGTGTCTGAGCTCCTTGTGTTTCCCCTGTTCTATTTGGTTCAGTGCTCATTGGGTGCTTGCGTTCAGTCCTCATAAGGACTGTAATAAATGAGCCTGTTGTTCCACCACATGCACAAATCTTAATTTTTTGCCACCCTCGCAATGCCTGGCGCTACAATACTTTTTATGCTAATTGATTGTTTGTTGTGGGTTTCTTGCAGTAAAAGTGAAAGATTTAAATACATTTCATAAAGTTTTGTGTTATTTGATTTTAATACTGTAATGGTAGTGCCTATTTTGGAAAAATAGTTACATGGTAACACTTCACTTGATGGGGCACAAATAACATAGTACTATACTATTACTTACATATTAATTAACCACAAACTAAGTATTAGTTATATACTAATCTCAGGTTAATTCATTATTAATGAATTGTAATACATTTTTTATCAAGAAATTACTATATTTCTTACTCCATCCATCCAGCCATCATCTACCGCTTTTCCGGGTCGGGTCGCGGGGGCAGCAGTCTAAGCAGGGAAACCCAGCTCTTCTGAGGAAATTCTGAGGCTGTCCCAGGCCAGCCGAGAGACATAGTATCTCCAGTATGTCTTGGGTCTCCCCTGGGGCTTCCTCCCAGTGGGACATGCCCGGAACATCTCACCAGGGAGGCGTTCAGGAGGCATGCCCAAGCCACCTCGTTTGGCTCCTCTTGATACGGAGGAGCAGCACCTCTACTCTGTGTCCCTCCCAAATGACTGAGCTTCTCACCCTATCTCTATAGGAGAGCCCAGCCACCCTGGGGAGGAAACCCATTCCGGCCACTTCGGTCACTACCCATAGCTCATGACCATAGCTGAGTGTAGGAACGTAGATCAACTGGTAAATCGAGAGCTTAGCCTTTTGGCTCAGCTCTTTCTTCACCATGACCGACTGATGCAGTGCCTGCATCACTACTGACACTGCATCGATCTCCCTCTCCATCCTTCCCTCACTTGTGAACAACACCCCGAGATACTTAAACTCCTCCACTCGGGGAAGGACCCCCTCCCTGACCTGGAGAGAGCACTCCACCCTTTTCCGGTGGAGAACCATGGTCTCAGATTTGGTGGTGCTAATTTTCATTCCAGCTGCTTCACTCTCGGCTGCAAACTGCTCCAGTGAGAGCCGAAGGTCACGGTATGATGAGGCCAACAGAACCACATCATCTGCAAAAAGTAGAGACCTAATCCTGAGGTCACCAAACCGGACACCCTGAACACCCTGGCTGTGCCTAGAAATTCTGTCCATAAAAATTGTTTGGTGACAAAGGGCAGCCTTGGCGGAGTCCAACCCTCACCAGAAACAAGTCCAAGCTCTGACACCGGTCATAGAGGGTCCAAACAGCCCTTATAAGGCAGCCCGGCACCCCATACTCCTGGAGCACTCCCCACAGGTCTCCCTGAGGGATGCAGTCGAATGCCTTCTCCAAGTCCACAAAACACATGTAGACTGGTTGGAAAAACTCCCACGCACCCCCCAGGACCCTGCCGAGATAACAGAGCTGGTCTACTGTTCCACAGCTATGTTGAAAACCACACTGCTCCTCCTGAGGTTTGACTATCCGATGAACCCTCCTCTCCAGCAACCCTGAATAGACTTTACCAGAGAGGCTGAGGAGTGTGATCCCCCTATAGTTGGAACATACCCTCCGGTCCCACTTCTTGAAAAGGGAGACCACTACCTTAGTCTGCTAGTCCAGAGGCACCACCCCCGATGTCCATGCGATGCTGCAGATGTGTGTCAACCATGACAGCCCCACAACATCCAGAGCCTTGAGGAACTCCAGCCAGATCTGATCCACCCCCTGGGCCCAGCCACCGAGGACCCACCGAGGAGCTTTCTAACCACCTTAATGACCTTTGCCCCAGAGATAGGTGAGTCCACCCCCAAGTCCCCAGTCTTCAAAGTATTCCTTCCACCGACCCACAACGTTCTGAGCTAAGGTCAGGAGCGCCCCATCCCCACCATAAACAGTATTGATGCTGCATCGTTTTCCTGCCCTGAGCCGCCGGATGGTGGACTAAAATCTCCTCGAAGCCATCCGGAAATTGTTCTTCATGGCCTCGTCAAATTCTTCCCATAACCGAGTTTTTGCCTCAGTGACTACCGAAGTTGCATTCTGCTTCGATTACTGGTACTCATCAGCTGCCTGAGTCCCACAGGCTAAAAAGGCATGATAGGAATCCTTCTTCAGCTTGACGGCATCCCTCACTCCCGATGTCCACCAGTGGGTTCAGGGATTGCCGCCGCGACAGGCACCGCCACCTTATGGCTACAGCTCCGGTCAGCTGCCTTCACAATGGATGCATGGAACATGGCCCATTCAGACTCAACATACCCCGCCTCCCCTGGGACACAGGCGAAATTCTACTGGAGGTAGGAGTTCCTTCTGACAGGTGATTCTGCTAGATGTTCCCAGCAGACCCACACTATACGCTTGAGTCTGCCAGGTCTGACCGGCTTCCTCCCCCTACCACCAGGTGGTGATCGGTTGACAGCTCCACCCCTCTCTTCACCCAAGTGTCCAATACATGTGGCTTGCAAGTCCAATGACACAACCACAAAGTCATTCATTGAACTGTCCTGGTGCCAAGTGCACATATGGACACCCTCATGCTTGAATATAGTGTTCATCATGGACAATCCGTGACGAGCACAGAAGTCTAATAACAAAACACCACTCAGGTTCAGATCAGGGGGGCTGTTCCTCCCAATCACGCCCCTCCAGGTCTCACTGTCATTGCCCACGTGTGCATTGAAGTCCCCCAGCAGAACAAGAGAGTCCCCAGGAGGAGCGCTCTCCAACAGCCCTTCCAAGGACTCCAAAAAGGATGGATTTTCTGAACTCTCTTATCTCCCTATAGTTGCCATAATCACCCTTCCCTTTCCAGATAGGGACTATAAGTCCCATTTTCTGGTCAGTTGAGATGACGCCTGACTCCCAAATGGAAGCAAAGATTGCCTGCAATGCCAGCATGACAGCCTTACCACCAGGCTGGAGAAGTACACCCCGGATACCACAGATCCCTGTTGCCTTCCCTACCCCCGGCTGATTCACCACCTATGGATCAACCTTGAGAACCGTGGACCCAGAGATGTCCAATGTCCTAGCTGAAGGGTCAGCTTTAAGCAACTGCTCACAGTAGCCGGAAAATCGAGTCACAACTACATTACAACATCACTCACCCTGACTCGAAGTCTCCATGTCTGCCCTCAGAGCCAGCCTCCTCAGTTCTCGGTACAGACTAGAGTTGTCACCAAGTCATTTGCTGCGACTCTTCTTGAAAATATCCTGGGTGCCCTGCGAGATGAAACACCTCCTTCTGGGAACACTGGCAACACCAGCACAACCATCAGGGTATTATCACATTAGAGTTAGTAGTCACACCTAAGTCTGCAAGTTCTGCAGGAGCCTCCAGCGTCTGTCCACGAGGATGTGATCAATTGCCGCACCACCGGTATTAGAGTACCAAGTCCAATGATGTGGCTCAGGGTGTTGGAACCAGGATCCATCGATGAATGCATTATTATATGTTATGAATGTATTTATAAATTACTAAAAACATGGTCTTTTCTCTCTTCATTCAGAACAATTTTGCATATAAGCAAATACTCTAAAACAATAGATATGATGTAAATGTTTTATTAGTAGAATGGAGTGAACGTTTAGAATGTATTGCTGATGTTTTATTCCAAACCAATTTCTAGTGAAATTGAATGGTTATCAATTGGGAGAGTGTCCTGGACAGGTAGTTTCGTTGGGCACTCCTGACGTAGTGTATGTAGTGTATGTATGAAGTGTACGTATGTGAATCAAAATACAGGAAAAAATTATTCACCTGGAAACATGTGATGCATTCAGTGTTGGACACTTGTTGCACATAAAGTCAAGAATGAGGACATCTCTATCTGTCCCACTCTCGCAGGAGCACAAGTATATTTACTATGGCTTAGGTTTGCGAGGAGATACTTTCTTTGAATCTATTTTATTACTCATTTTAATTGAAAGAATTATTTTTTATTGACCAGTTGTTTGGCCTGCTAGGCATGTGGACAAGGCAGACGTAACTTGAATCCTGTGTGATAGTAATATACTTTGTATGTACTTATTTAATTCTATATAGTATTGCATCATGTACATTTTACATAGCTATATAATTCTGATGATTTTCAAAAGAAGATTCCATAAAATCGAACCCTGTGGTACCCCACTATGAACGCAGGCCCACTGTGACATTGTGCCTCTTCTAACTACTCGCTGCTTCCTATCTGTTAACCAGTTATCAATCCAGGTTGCTACAGTTCCTAAAATACCTGTCGCTTTG
>JAODUD010000038.1:4238765-4249241 GCA_026784285.1 Stomatorhinus walkeri
TGGAGTGGATGGGCTGATGTCACTTTGTATCTGTGTTTGGGTGTCTGTATGTTGTGGGGATGTGTGTATGGTCTATGCGCATGGCTGAGAGGTGTGTCTGCGGGGTGTCTGTGTGGCCGGGGGGGGCCTGAGTCCAGGGCTTGCTGCTCCATCCTGGGTGCGGTTGGCCTCCTGGGCATGGTTGCTGGCCCCTATACTTCGGGTGGTGACCCAGGGGGGGGCCTCGAGCCTCTCCAGCGTGGGCGGGGGTCTCTATCATGGGCTGGTCGGCCCCAGCCACCTGGGGTCCTAGGAGCCCTGGCCTTGGGTCATACACAGGCTCGGCTGCTTCTTGCCTCTGGTTCTCTGGGGCTCGTGCCCTTTTGGCTGCGGGGGCTGCGTCTGGGACCTCCCTCCTCCTCTGGCTGGAATGGAGGCGCAGCTGTCGTTGGGACGTGGGGCCCCGGCTCTTCCGTGCTGTTCGGGGGCTGTGTACGTCCTGGGCCTCGTGGGCCTGTCTCCGCCAACCTCTGGGAATACACGCACACAACACACGCACACAACACACACACACAACACACGCACACAAGCCCGCACATCTCGCCTACACAATTGAGCACACATGTACATACACTTGCATGCAACCCTCCAAGCACACACAACAATTTTGTATGTTTGTATAGCTGTGATACTTTCTTTATTCTTTATTTCTTTTGTGTGTTTATGTATTTGTCCATTTTTGCACTTCTTTCAGATGCTGTTGATCTTTTTCTTTTTTCTCCTTCACAGATGCAGCAATTATGTGAGATTATGTGCTTTCTACTTTACTCATGTCATTCTTGACTTATCTTTCTCACTTGCTCCTTTTTTTCTTTTTTGTTATTTTCTTTCTTTTCTTTTTCTTCGCCCTCCTAATCTGTCCCTCTTCTTCGGCCAGCTCAGCCACTGCAATATTTCACATGTGCTAAAAATGAAATAAATTAATCAAATTTAAAACAATCGATCGACATGAGGGGCCTATACAGAGTTTATTGAGCCCCTCACGGTAAAGCAAACATGTTTGGCACAGCAGTGCATTCAGACCATGATTCTGCTAAAGCTGCCGGAGAGGACAAAAGTGGAAAAAAGTCCCCTATCAGCGACTTGAATGACTTCCGTCCAGAGGTTCTCACTCTAGTCATATGATGTGTTTTGAGAAATTGGTGAGAAGTCACATCATAAAAAATCTTCCATTGACATTCTACTTACAGCATTTTGCATACAGGAACAACAGGTCGACAGAGGACGCCACAGCCCTGACCCATCTGGAGTTGGAAGGGAGCTATGCCAGACTTCTCTTCATTGATTGCAGGCCTGCCTTCAACACATCCATCCCAAACAGACTGGTAGCAAAATTATACAGCTTCTGTTTCCCACACTCCACCTTCCTCTGGATTAAAAGCTTTCTAACTGACCGTTCACAGAGTGTCAAAATAGGCCTTCACAGAGTGTCAAAGTAGGCCTTCACCTCTCTTCGGCACTGAGCCTCCACACTGGTTTTCCACAGGGATGTGTGCTGAGCCCCCTACTAGACCTTCTCTATACCCATGACTGCATCTCCACTCACCCAAATAATGCCATCCTTAAATTTGCGGGCGACACAACTGTTGATCGGGCTCATCTCGGGGGGAGATGATATAGGGATGAAGTGTCAACACAGTGCTGAAAGAACAACCTGACCCTTAACACCCCAAAAACTAAAGAAATCATCGTGGATTTCAGGAGACAGATCTGTGCCTCAGCCCATACAGTGTGGAGTGGGTCTCAGCTGTCAGGTTCCTGGGTCAAAGATCTGGACCTGGAAAACCAACCACACTGCGCTGATACAGAAGGCACAGCAAAGGTCCCACTTCCTGAGGATCCTCAAAAAGAACAACTTAGCTGAGAAGGTGCTTGTGTCCTTCTACAGGAGATCCTTAGAATGTGTACTGACTTACTGCATTCCTGTGTGGTTTGCCAGTTGCACTGCAGGAGAAAAAACTGCACCATTGAGGGTCATTAACCGGCTATGGTCTCCTGTCCTTAGAGGAGCTCCACAGGTCCCACTGCTACAGAAAAGCCAGCAGCATCCTGAAGGACACGTCACATCCAGCACACCACCTGTTTGAACTGCTGCCCTCATTCAGGCTGTACAGAGCATTGACAGCTCATACAAACAGACTGAAAAACAGTATATATCCCAGAGCCATCACTGTTATAAAGAACAAACTGAAATGAATGATCATCCAATCTCTCACTGTGCGACTCACTCTGTGCAATATTGAGCCCTCACTGTCTGTCCTTACATATATAGTACCTCATCTCCATGTGCAATATGGACTACAGTGCAACTTCTCACAACTGTCTCAGTTAATAATGCACTTTAGATAGATAAATATGTGTATTTATTTATTTATTTTGTATTATAAATTCAGTTGTTATTTTTAAATTTTTTATATTTTTGCCTGCTGTAATTGTTCAGCACTGAAGGACACTGCACTAAATATCTTTGTACTTCTACAATGATAGTTAGAATCTCTGTATATTGTCTTTGTTCATTTACATTTTGCCCAGACTACCTCTCTGGCTCTGCAAGAAATCTTGCTTTGTGACGCTTCGCGATAAGGGAAGAGGCAGACCCCGTAATGCAGCAGAACAGAGGTTTGTTAAGGGAGCCGGAGACACCAAAAGCCAAACGGTTAATCCAGTAGGAAGTCGGGTCGATTGCAGTGAGTCCGAAGCCGGGAAGGTCTGTCCTACACTCAGTGATGAGACGAGGAGATGAAGGGACAAGAGGAACGGCGAATGCAGACCGGGGAGGCAGGGCAGGGAATACAAGCAGGACAGGCAGGAACAGGCAAGGAGATAGGGTCAGCAAGGTAAGCAGGGCAGGTGGCAGGCAGGCCAAAGTACGTGTGCATGTCTACAGGGGGGCAGGCTAGGGGTAGATGTATGTGTGTGTATCAGCAGGGGGAGATGGACTTCACAGCTGTGGGGTAGAAGCTGTCTTTCAGTCACTGGTACATGTTGTTATGCTTCTGTACCGCTTTCCTGAAGGCAGTAGTACAAACAGTCCATTTCCTGGATGGGTGAGATCCACAGCTATACACTTGGCCCTCTTCTGCACCCTTCCAGCATATACAGAGTCCAGGTCTGGGAGAGGACTTCCCACGATCCCCTGTGCTGTTCTCACCACCCATGCCAAGTTCTTCCCGTCCTGTGCTGTGCAGTTGCCATACCACGCTATCTACTGTGACAAAGAATGCTTCCTTATAGTGGATCTGTAGAAGTTTGTAAGCAGCCGAGAGGAGAATCCAGCACTTCTCATCTTCCTGAGGAAGAATGTTGTCTTTACCAGATGAGATGTGTTCAAAGACCAGGTGAGATCCGACGTGATGTGTATACCCAAAAACTTGATATTGTCCCCACACATTACAGTCACCTTATGTATAAGTATAGGAGTATGTTCTGTTCTTCTGGACCTCCTATAGTCCACAATGACCTATATGGACATACTGGTGTTCAAAGGGTGTTAACTGAGCATCAATGTGCTACGTGTTGCATCTCCTCTCTGTAGTGAGTCTCATCATTGTCTGATATGAGACCCACCATGGTTGTATCATCTGCAAACTTCCACCCTAACCCTAACCATATTTGTGTCATGGATGGCAGAGCAATCGTGTGTGAATAACGGAAAGAGTGCTGGGATGACCACACAAGACTCTGGCGTGCCTGTGTTCAGAACCGGTATGGCTGATGTACAATCACCAAATCTAACAACTTGAGGCATGTTGGTGAGAAAGTCCCTGATCCAGAGATACAGTGATGTGGACAGACCCAGATTATAAAGCTTTTGTACCAGCTTGTCCATGATTACAGTATTAAATGCTGAACTAAAATCGACGAATAGCATCCTAACATAAGTATTAGGGCACTTCAGATGAGTCAGGGCTGTGTGGAGTACTATTGAGACGGCATCCTCTGTAGATCTGTCCTTCCTGTAGGTGAACTGATGCCTGTCAGATCCAACAGGGAGTGCATCCATGATGTACTTTAGGAGGAGTCTCTCAAAGCACATTATTATTACTGGGCTCAGAGCCACAGGGCGGTGATCATTAAGGAAGGTGAACGCTGATTTTTTAGGCACTGGCACAATAATGGAGGATTTGAGGCAGACATGGACCATTGCAAGTTGTAGAGAACAATTGACAATGTCCAAAAAGACTCCTGCCAATTGATCAGCACGTGTTTTCAATGTCTTACCCAACCCCTCATCTAGTCCTGCAGCTCTATTGGTGTTGATCCATATCAAGGTGGGCCTCACTTGGTGTAATTGCATGACTAGAGGCTGATGCTGCTCCTCCAGCCAAGGGAGATCAGTCTCCCTGCTGCTAAATGCATCAAATCATGCAAAGAAACTGTTCAACGTGTCAGGGAGACTAGGGTTATAGCTGACCTGCTGATCACTGTGCTTATAATTCATTATGGTATTTAAGCCTCTCCACATGTTCTGTGGGTTGTTGTTATCAAAATACTCCTCAATATGCTCACCATACTCCTCACTGTACTCTCCAGCTACGGTTTCTCATTTGGAAAGACCCTAAAGGTCTTTTTGGGCAGGACAGCATCGGTACAGAATTGCACATAGGATAGGACAGATGATGTATATCCCTCTAGATCTGAACCCTCTTTGAACACTCCCCAGTCAGTACACTCAAAACAGTCCTGTAATGCCGAAGATGCCTCCTCAGTCCATACCTGTACTGTTCTGGTGATCGGTTTCATCTTGCAGATCATGGGAATATTGGTTGGGATCACTCCACTAGTCCGACATACCCAGATGTGGGGCTGCTACAGCCTTGTATACTCTTGGGATATCACAATGCACTTGATCCCACAAAATTTGGGACGCCCTGCTTTTAATTCTCCATGATTTAAGTCACCAGCCACAATGACAGCTGCGTCTGGACTGGCATTCATTAATCAGGCAGTATAGCTGTTCCAATGCTAATTTAGGATATAAACAGCCACTATCAGGATGGAAGAGAACTCTCGTCTTCAATGGTCAGGATTTCATTGCAAGATACTCCAAGTTGGGGGAGCAGTATGTTCCAATAATGTTTGTAGCTGTACAGCAGGATTTATTAATGTACAGTGCCAGCCTTCCACCCTCACATTTAGCAGAATCTGCAGTCCTGTCTGCCCGGAACAGAGCGCACCCCAATTGCTCAACCACAGTGCTTGGAATGTTATTATCCAGCCAGATCTCAGTAATAATTGCCTCACAGCACTCCACACTACATGAGGAGAACCTCAGCCGAATCTCGTTCATCTTATTGCCGAGAGACCTTGTGTTCGTGAGGAAGAGACTAGGAAGAGCCAGTGTTCTGTCGAGTTGAGCTACTTTGTCGAGTTAGGTTGACATAGTGCTAATAAATAGCCCTAACCCTTACCCTAACCGGAACCCCTAACTCCAATCCCAAGGAACTGCACAGACGCAGAAAGGCTCAATCGCACGTCTAGATAGGTAGCTGAACTCGTCAGAACACCGGTCTGTATGGGTTAGCATGTAGGCTAACATGTATGCCGCTCTTTCTGCTTCGCTTCTGTTCACGATTTCTCCTCCACCGTCTCGGCCACAGAGAGGGAATGTAAAAACCTCAGTAGTCCGCTGTACTTTTGGTGGAATAAAATCCAGCCTTGTGGATGCGGGAAACTTGAATCCTTCCCTATATTAACTAAATCAGCCCTTCCATACAGGATAAATGCTTTGCGTGGTTTAACTAACAGTAAAAACTTAATTACAAATAGAGAGAAGCCAAAAGCAGTAATTTTAGTTTGAGCTCAAGGAATATCTCCTGTGTCAGAACAATTTGAGCAAGTGTGAGTGTTGTAGAGATTATTGAGGTCTGTGCACGATAAAGTATATGTGATATGCAGCAAAATGTGTGTGCAAAATCACAGTAATAAAATGCAGCATGGAGGATAACTACTGCAGCAATGCCCTAACATGTAACACTGATGATTTATAGCAGTGTGTTGTAGCATGGATGAGATACAGAGTTTAACAGGCTCACAGCCTCTGGGAAAAAGCTGTTCATCGGTCTGGAGGTTCTGGTCCTGATGCTGTGTGACCTTCTGCCTGAGGAAAGGAGGCCAAACAGTCCATGAGCAGGGTGTGTAGGGACCCTCATGATACAGGAAGGAGGGCAGACAGTCCATGAGCAGGGTGCATAGGGTCCATCATGATACAGGAAGGAGAGCAGACAGTCCATAAGCAGGGTGCATAGGGTCCATCATGATACAGGAAGGAGAGCAGACAGTCCATGAGCAGGGTGCATAGGGTCCATCAAGATACAGGAAGGAGGGCAGACAGTCCATGAGCAGGGTGCATAGGGTCCAACATGATATAGGAAGGAAGGCAGACAGTCCATGAGCAGGGTGTGTAGGGACCCTCATCATACAGGAAGGAGGGCAGACAGTCCATGAGCAGGGTGCGTAGGGTCCATCATGATACAGGAAGGAGGGCAGACAGTCCATGAGCAGGGTGCGTAGGGTCCATCATGATACAGGAATCCTGCTTCTGCTCTTGTAAATGTAACTGATGGTGGGTAGGCTGGTACCCGTGCTTCACCGGCCTCAAGAAGTAGAGGCGCAGGATGTAAGATGTAATTTTAAAGTGGTACAGGTGGCATTTTCAGCTATAGCTGTTATACCTCTTTTAAAATCATTTAATCAAATTAAATTATACTCAATAATCAAATTATTATACAGTAATATAAACATTACTGGTAATACTTGATGCAGTCATCATAATTCATTATGGATACATCATTGTCAGAGAGCATGACAAATTATCTACTGTAAAGCAGATGGGAAGTGGTTCATTTTTTTTTATTTGCTACTGACTAAACTTGTGTGATTTGTATTGAGCTTCAGAGTGGTAGGAGGGCTCAAATGTCCTCTGTGGCATATGGAACTCTGGTGTCAGCATGACTTTGTGATGAAATGCAGCGGCATGTTTCCATTGTAAATTTAAGTAAGTTAAATTTAAGACTCAGCTAACCAGAATTTGTGAACAGGTTTTATCTTTTTGGACAGTCTCAGGAAAGCTACAATTGGGAGTTGCAACAATTAAGATATTGTATTTACTACAATTTATTCCATCATAAAACAAATATGTGGATAGAAATCTGTGATTCAAACAAAATATATATTATTTATCTAAAAAATCTTTTAAAATATTTATTTCAGTTTGGATTATTTCTGATTTCACTACCATTACTGATTTATTCATATGATTCTTCAGATTTATGTGGTTCCAGTGTCTCACGCCAGTTCATGGCTGATTAACGGTCGCTGAGATCTTTAGAAGACAAAGCTATACCTCTCCTACCCAGATGCATCTGGCTACATTTTAGGTTCACATGCACGTTAGAAACCATTTCTGGCATTAATATTCAGCGTCTCACAGTCTCTCCTGTGGTGTGTGACCCCCTTGAAACTCTGAGAAGCCCTTTACATAAGTCATTTAGCATTCATGTTTCTGACAGCACATCATCAGAAAGACAGGGAAGCTGCAGGCCTCCTGTGAATTGAATTCCACCCTGAAATATGCATTCTTTTATTCAGTAGCTTTCACCTTGAAAAGGAAGGTAAAGAAAAATAGGGAAGCGACCCTTTACATCTGATTCCCAAAACACCCAGGCATTTTCTTAGTGATGCTAATTAAAGTTGCAGGACTAGAGACAGTTAGCTGTGTTAGCTTTGACATTCTGTTTGATGGGAATATGTGACGTATTTTATGTGATTCCCTTCAGAACAGGTGGATTCCTCAGAAACCCCTAAAAGTCATCCTGTTTTATTTATACCTTTCTCTTTTCTGACAGTGTCCCTAGTTATATGCTTTTTAGAACCTGACAAAAAGCATCATGTCAGTCCTAAGGACAGACAGTTGTGTGTGCTAAACTGCATATCTTCTCTCTCCAGTATAACTGGCTATGTAATAAATTTACTCTGTAATAAAAAAATGTAAAACCTGTAACATTTATTTGACATTTAATGAAGTACAGCGGTACCTCGAAACTCAAACTTAATCCGTTCAGAACTCCAGATTGAATCCTAAAAAGATCGAGTTCTGATCGAAGAAACAATGGAAAACCAATTAATTGGTTCCCGATCCCAAAAAATTATACCTAATTATGTTTTCTTTAGCATTTAAACACAAAAAGTACTGGATAAAAAATACATCTAAGCACATTTATCAAAACAGTAATTTGTAAAGTAAATAAATAAATGTATCCAAACAATGTGTAAAGTTAAAAATAATACAAGGTGTCCTGCCCCGATCGTCCGCTCCTTTGTGTGCCACGCCCCCTCGTTAACCCCATGTGGAATCCCCGTGTGATCATCTATTTCTGCTTGTTGTCATTGTTCCTCTGTATTTAGTCCGCATTTCAGTTTGTTTCCCTTGTCCGGTCATTGTATTGTCCGTTTGCGTTTTGCCTGCCTTACCTGTAATTAAACCCCATATTCCCCGATACCCTGACGTCTGCGCCTTTGTCTCCATTCCATCCCCACTCGGCACGACAATATTATTGTAATTAAATGTATTAATGGTTTATTGTTAATATTAAAATAATTAATAATAAATCTTTATTTTTAAATGTATTTTATTATATAATAATAATTACTATCACTGTCTCATTGTCCAAATGTATTTTTACTGTCTAAATATATGTATTCAGCTAGTTTAAACATGCAGGATGCTATCACAGTGAATGCGAGGCTGAGACTGAAGATTTACCCTTTGTTTCCACTAAGAAATGTGCTGCGTGACTCATTTCCCGCGTGTACACGTTATCTTAGGTCAGCGTTCACGGTTTGACTTCTGAGATTCAGATCGAGGATCTATGTAATTTTTTTTCAAACTGGTCTGGTTCGACTTTTAAGAAATTCGAGTTCTAATGAGTTTGAGAACTGAGGTACCACTGTATATGTACATTCTTTAGTCTATATATTACATTTACTTTTATATTTTAGGAAAGGCATTTCACCGCGCCCTGTGACTTTGACCAGCATAAATGGTTGAAATGTAGATGGATGGAATCACAGTTACTTAAAAGCACAAGCGGGTACTAATAATTAATATTTATTAAAAACCTATGATAGCTTCTTCCAGCTTTGTATGCATGCAATTATTCATATACTTAAATACATAGAATATAAAAAATACATTTTAAAATTTCATAGGCAGTTAAATTTTAACTGGCTGTGCATAACAATGAATTAAACACTGGAGAGATACAGCAGGTTTATCTATTGTGTGTTCATTTTAAAAATGTGCTTTGTTCTATCTATATTCTCTTAAGGTCCCTTGAACAAATAGTTATCATAAATCATCTCCAGGTAAATTTCACATATCCAACGTAAATGGATATTGTGTGATATTTTTTCTGACCTGGAAAGGTTTAATGGGATTGATGCCAGCAAGTAATGCAATAAAGCCGGTTTGAGACAAATGTGCTCATCATTTCAGCATTTCCAACAACCCTTGTGGCTCCAGGCCTGAACAAGACCATGCAGCGAAGCCTTCGAAAGATTGTGCGGCCAATAAATGGAAAGGAAGGCAGAACAGAAACAATTGATTGCATTTAATTTTACTTATTGAACTTGCCAAAACATAAATATTTTCATAGGCTGATCTCACATCATTCTACAGAGTGTAAATCCACATTATCATGACGTCTGCTTCAGTAACTCGCTTCATTTGCGAGCAAGTAGTTCTTTATGATTTTGTCATGTTCCTGATCTGGCAGGCCCAGGTCTAAGGAACACTTTCAGAAGGGGATAAATTTGGCCTAGACCTTTTGTCATGACTTGCTCATACGATCCTCGTGTGTGCCACGCCTCCTCATTACCTACGCGTGTTACCCCGATTGTGATCACCTTTTGCCTGTTATTTTCTGCTTGTCTTGTGTATTTAGTCCATGTCTGAGGCAGTATTGCCCAGATCTGTCATTGTCGTAGTGTAACGTAGTCAGCCGTGTGCTCCCCAGTCATCCTGTTAGCCCTAAATAAACCCTGTTTACCCACCTCTACGGCTCACTCGCCTGTTTTCCTGTTTGCCCGTACACCGAACACCTTTGGTGTAAAGCATTTGTTCTTTGTTGATTGCTTGATATTTTGCTAGGAGAAGACAAGCCAAAATGACTGACAACGTGACAAGTAATAATTGTGTGAGTGTGTATATATATATATATATATATATATATATATCCTCCTGAGACCCAAGGAAAAAAGTGTCCTTCCATTTAGGTTATTTGTCTTTGGAGGAGATAAGACATCTTACAATTTAGATTTTTTCAAATTTGCTCTTAATTTCACAGGATGTCCTCTTTAGTGTACAACAGGAATAAATATGTTTCTTAGCATCAGTGAAAAGATAGATACAAAAATAAAATGTCCACTACAATGGAC
>JAODUD010000038.1:4307277-4324364 GCA_026784285.1 Stomatorhinus walkeri
AGCTACCTTTATTTCAGTGGAACCCATAAAATATCTGTACTTCATATTTCTGCTCCCTGCATGGATTACCTTACATTAGTCTACATTAAATTTCATCTGCCAAGTATCAGCCCAGTCACTTATTAAATCCAGATCCCTTTGTAGCCTCACTGCTGCTAAATCAGTATCTGCTACACCACCCACCTTGGTGTCATCTGCAAATTTTACCAGTTTACCGTTTGTATTGGTGTCAATGTCATTAATGTTAATTAAGAACAATAGTGATCCTAAAATTGAACCCTGCCTGAATGCATGGTTAAGCAGGGGCCCCATTTAAAAAGATCAAACTTCTCCAACAAAAACTCATATATCGCAAAAGGAATATCACTGAAAAAAATTTCAACGCAGATTTATTTTGGAAACTGTACAGAATCCAATCATACCCAGTTATTTCCCGTGGTAATCACTCTAGACAGATGCAACATATGGGACTTAAGTGTAAAAATCAGGTTAAAAATGTAGCTCTTTAGATAAATTTTTACGCTTCAGAATTTCAAAAACTAAACCAAAAATAAATTCATATAATAAAAGTTAGCTGTTAAATTAACTTCTGCTAAATATTTTAGTGCTTTATCAGTTTGGTGTTATTGCGATAAACCTTTGTGTTAGCTGCGCCCACTGCGGTCTGTGGGGCTTCGCTCTCCAGCAGGAACACAATACCATGGAATGAAACTCAGTACGGATTTGCCACAATGTGATGCCGATTCCCTTCTTTTAAACGTTAAGCCAGTAGTTTATCAATTTTAAATGAATTGCTTTTGTCTCCACAGCTGAAACCTGTCCTTTTTTTAATCTGAAAGTTCTGACAAAGAAAAGAACAACAATGAAATTAAATCAAGCAGCAATCAATACTTTCATTAATGGACACTATAATACCATCCACACTCAAACATCAGAGGTATATCATATACGCTTTAAATTTATTTTACATGCCTCTTTTAAACTTCATTTATGAAAGGTCACTTGGCCAGACAAAATAATAAATTCCTCACTGAATTATTAAGCATGTTGTGAGACTTTTTTTTTCCCTCTAATGGTATTCAGAAAATTCAGGGTGTTAGCCAGAGAGAGAGACTGGGCGTCACTGGGGGTGTGAGAATACAAACCTGTAGATTAGCTGCAGTGGCGCAGCATGAATCCACCGTGCTCGGCCTTTGCAGCTGCTATGATGCCGACCGGCTAAGGCTCAGTGAGCCTTGGATGAGGTGTTAGTATTACATCTAATCCATTTTCTCACCTCCACCATACAACCCATAAAAAACTGCCCCCTATAGTCCAGAATATAGACCCTTTTCAGGAACAAGCATACTGACAAAGGTTCGGCAAGCCCAGCTACAGCTGGCTGGAGCCGTCAGGGAAAGCCAACGGCTGACAGGCACACAGGACTGCAGCCATGTCTGCCCCGAGGGCTGCGCACTGGGGCCCTCCTGATGGGCGCGGCAGCATGGGGACAGAAAAGGATTCTGCCGAAGGTCAAACCCCAACCTCCACCTGATGCTTCCACCTCCAAGAAGGCAAATTTTACAGAAAAATGAATGGAAGGATCTCTTATTCCCAAGGCTTCTACTGCTATTTCTCAGTTGCTAAGATCTGTTTCACATATTCTTGGGCTAAAGGATCAGGACAGTGTTATGTTTCATATTGAAAATTGTGCAAGCAAGAGTCCATATGGTACAACCTGACACCTAAAGCGCTGTAAGCTGAGGAGGGACTGCGTTGTCCATTAAAATAAACCTTCACTGTAATGTTCATCCTAATGGGTTTTGGAATGGATGTCAGATCCATCCGTTTCACAAGCCCTTAGCCTGAATGCATGGTTAAGCAGGGGCCCCATTTAAAAAGATCAAGCCTCTGTTGTGGACCGCTCATGTCCTGTCTGCCACACATGAGTGCTGCCGCTTGCCACTTAAAAGCAGACGGGTGACATTTTGGCCTAACTGTGTGGAGCAACAGCCACATTCCAGACCTGCACCTCGCTGCTTGTCTTCTGGTATTCCTGCCAAAAACCAGCTCTTCCTCCCTTCATAATACCAAGGCCCTCAAAGCCACCCCAAAACCAAAACTTACGCTCAAGTTGTGCCAGCGGCAGAGGGGAGGGTTTGGGGGAACACTGTGGGTCACTACGCTATGTTGTAATTTATGTGTGCAGCGATTTAACTTGAGAGCGGGGCAGGGTATGTTACAATCATTTGACTCTTCATAGATGAAACTCATCGGGCCCCGCTTTATAAAATTAAACAGCATGTGTCCCCACAAAGGAAACCCAACCATAAAAGCAGAAAGTGCATTGTTTGATGTTAAAAGAGAGACAAGTCACCTGCTTTCTTGACAGCGAGTACATCAAGCAAGAGAGTCTATAACCAGTCAATAGCAAGCCAATTATAAAAAATGAATGACCCCAGTGGTTTTACCTTATTGAAAATTAAGCAATATTACATTTCTGCATTCTTATTTTCTCTCCACAAATTGACATCATATTCATGAAGCTTTTTTCATAAACAACCATTACTGACTAATCACTGGTTTTAAACATACTGCCTCAAAAATCTTTAAAATGTACATTAACATATATCCACACAAATAAAAGAGAATCATCCATCTTCCATAATCACTTATCCTGTAGAAAGTTGCAATGCGAAGAAAAGCAATATCTGTAAAAATCTGATTAAAACTTGTAAAAATGTAGCCACTTGGAGCTGTCAGACTATGTATTGAGACAGATGCCACTGTATATTGCAGATCTTTCTTCTAAAAATGCCATATGTAATTGTGTGTCAATCCATGTCAAGCTGAGGCTTACTATACTGAAATTAGCCCAGCTGTCTTCAAAAACGCCCGCAGCATAACTTTCACGCTGATAGACCAGTTGCTTTCTGTAAGTGTGACATCAGCATGCCTGCCCTCACAATGGCTGCCTTTACACTTTCATTCTTTGTGGGCTTAGCCATCCCGAGGTGGATCCAAGTTCCTGCACATTGTGATCAGATCGGAATTCCTGTGAAATGTGATCAGAACTCGTGTGAAGCAGGGGAGTGGAAAGAATGAATCGGAGGCCCTCCTTAAGACTTCTTTTCTTGTGTGTAACTAAACCCCAATGAGCTGCATGGGTTTATAAAATAGTTTAAAGTTTTGTGTCACCTTTTTAAATTGTGACAAAGTTAATCCTATGATTGTCATTAAGCACAGTAACGTTGATCAGATTGCACAGATGAGTCTGCACTTTCCCTTTATAACTGGCTTTATAACTGTCAGAAATACAAAACAGCATTTTTTACACATATAACATTTTTAGACGTATAGTCTCCTTAGTTAACTAGGGCCAAAAATTAATCTTAACTATATAATCATGAGATAGATGACAATGGTAATGGTAGGGATGGTGTTGCTGGTACTGCTTTGTATTGTAAATCTGCTAATACCTTCTGTTAACTTTTAAATTTCCAATGCAGGTTGTCCAAATTGCATTTTATGTAATTGTTGTAAGGCCTCTTGCTCAATATCATTTGCAAAAAATGGTTTGGGTTAGGAACTTCTAAAAACAGCACACATAAACCAGCAAAGCATAATCTCAGAAGTTAAACACCTCTAAATATATAACGATTACAGAAAGTTACCGCAGAGTTCAAGGCAATGTGCAACACACATTTTGAATTATCAAATGCACCAAAGTATCTGATAGGGTAAGACAATTTGAAGTATCAAATGCACCAAAGTATCTGATAGGGTAAGGCTCCTCCATGGTCATCCAAAAAAGCAGCATGTAGAGAAATATGATGAGTATAAAAAGGAAAACTAAAAATATATTTTTAAAAACAAAGACCTAGTGGAATTATGGTAAAAATCCCATAAGGCTCTTGAGCAGGATTTAGCAGCCCAAGCACGCATAGAGTAGTGTTATTCCACATGGCCATCTTAGTGGCCTTTGCGATACTTCTCCATAATCACCACCTCCCACCATAAAACCATCACATCCAGCAGCAACTGGAACAATGTTTGTTTAGCGTCCATGTAAAGAAAAAGATTCTAATACTAATGCAGGATAATGACACTCAACAAAGGACTTAATCTTTTAATGGTGTGTGTGTTCTGAAAAATAGCAACATACATATCCTGAGCATCCTGCATAGAATATGGGTGTATGTGAGCATTAACTTTTATACCTATTTAGTAAACAGAACCTATAGTCAGCTGAACTGTTAGATGTGTGAACTTAGATAACCACACTTAGCTAGTAAAAAAAAAACTGGCATTATAAGAAAATATTAAACCTTTTGCTCAAAATGAATTAAAGTTTTTTTTTTAACTTAGGCTAAAAACACATGCTGGGTATTTCCTTTCAAGGAAACACAATCAGAATTTCAAGTGCTGATCTGAATAAACTACTAGGTCCTTCTGGGCGCCAGGCATATGCAAGCAAAGCAACAATGATGTGCAAATAAACATCATAACATCATATTGCTTGAGAAAACTACCATTTACCTCTTATTTTTACATCTATTTGCAACGGATACTTTGTATAAAACACGTGGAATTCCAAATACCTTTAGCATTCACAAATAGCATAGCCACTTCATAACTATCTAAGCAGCACTCATTATTCACTACACATGTATTGTACATGTATTTAGTAAAATTTGATATTATGTTGAAAGTTATTTGTTATATTGTCTTTTCATTGTAAATATAGCTATGAACGTTAATGTGATGCAATTTATCTATCTATCGCTTGCCTGCATTCACAATACATGCCTCTTTATCAAGTAGATATACTTTCTGAAAGCTTCGTGATGGTTTAGTATCATTTTGCAGTAATTTGATTTCCCAGTAAATTTTGTGGAAAAAAATATATAATGTGTATTTCAAAATATTTAAGAGGATGCATTATGATGTAAAATCACAGGCCAATAAAAAGATTATTAAAAACTTCCAAATTCGATTAAATAAACCCTGTACGTTAAATGCATATTATAAGGCAATTTTTCAGCCATTTCAGCTTTTCTTTACAAGTAATAAATATATACACAATTATTTTTTTGCTTGCTGTAGGAATCGTCATTCCGGGAAAAGATTAAAAATAAATCTACGTTCCAGAAATAATGAATGACATGAAAAATGAAATTCGTCTCGCCAATAAATAAATTATAAATAAACTCATAATGATTAATTATATATAGGACTACCACCACCACCACTGCTATTATTATTATTATTATTATTATTATTATTATTATTATTAATAAATGAGATTAATAGGTGAGAATAATGAGGTTTATTTAAGTAGCATATAAAACAGAAATAACGAATATTATGCCATTTCTCGTTCTATGCAAAGCGTGTTTACTTTGTGGACACGATTATAGAGCAGAATCCGAGATCTGAAATAAGGAAATCCACCACCACCAAAAAAAGAAAGAAAAAGAACCAAAACATTAAAATCAATTATACATTCAAGCATAAGGTGCGAAATGCATCGGTTCTGGTAATTGCCGATGTATCCATTAACATAAAATATTTTGCAAGTTTAGCAGAATAAGTACATAAGCACAAAACCCGCGGGTACATCTGTCCCACTTCGAGTTCCCTGTGAATGGATCGGAGATTTAACACTGGCTACACTTACTTCTGGTTTTGCGAGCTCCATAACACCGATTCCAAGGATTTTGCAACTGGTAAGGCATATCTGCAAGTTACTGTCAAAACCCATAGGTAATACTTCCAGCAGCACCCAACTCCTGCCATCGCCACTTTTGTTTGTGTCGCAAACAGATAAGAAAAAAAGAGAAAATCCTGTGATGATGATTGTAACTCCCAATAGGTTTTCGATCCAAATCAACAAAGTCGCGTTAATATTTTGTCTACGTGCCAGGTTGTGGGTGGCATGGAATTACCAGAGAGAGAAGCAAATCCGATTATTTTATTGCAAACTTCCTTTCCTTGTATTACAGTCCTTGGTGGAAACCTACTTTCTGGAGGGTGAAATATTGTAAAGACGACCTTTCCTTACGTTTCTTGCACTGCAGCGGCATGTATCAAGCATGCAGAACAATACATTTCTTAAAATGAAGAAATTCAATTTTGCATCTCTTCTTTAAGGAGCCTACACAAAATAGAGCAGAGTATGACTTTCAAACAGGTTGCACGCTGCACTCAGTTGCCCGTGTATCGGACGTTTTGAGGTGTTTGGAGTATAAAAATAGTACTTTCTTTTGGGATGAATCACTTTGCGCTTCTGATCTTGTTCTACAGCACTGTTCGTGTATATATTTATTTTAAAATGTTAAGCAAACATCCATCGCTCTGCAAAGGAGGCGGTACATATATATAAAAAAACTCCAGTCAATTATTTCACTTATGAAATGCTCCATCAGGGTAATTCTCCACAGTACTCCGTACGATGATTTATCGAATCCATTAATTCCATCCAGAGACAATGTTTCTCATTCAGGAATCAGAAATTACTTAAACATTAACACATCTTCCTCTTCCTTGTGTCTTAAACATTCCAGTCATGTGCTAAGTCCATGCTGATTTAATCCAAAACACAACAGTATGTTGGCTCTGCTCCCCTTCAAGAGAACAAGACTGCTTCACATAGTTGATATTGAAAATGTAAAAAGAAAAAACGGGGGGACGTTGTATCAAATGCCAATTTTCCTGCAGCTCATTTTCATCCTCTCACGTACTTCCCAACTAAAGCTGCACAGCAGAGCATGTGGCAGAATCTATAAAACTGAGTGGAGACTTGCGCAACTGCCAGTGCGATCCGAGTCTCAGGCAGGCAAAGGGCAGCCCCAGCGTGCCGACCAATCACAGCACACCTCCAGGGTCCTTGCGTCATACTGCATTTCTTTGTTGCTCTTCGAGTCGGATGTAGTATTTCCGGCGTTAGTAACCAAGTAATGATACTTTTAAGTTGTTTTTTGCATTTTCTCCAGAGACAAAAATAACTTCATACAACGTATGTCTTATCTCGTTGCGGTTGCAATCGAATTATAAAGAATATTCTATTTATAGTGGTTAATATATAATTTTAATCTAGATACAATATATGTGGTGCGTTATTATATTAATAAGAGATTTTAGAGCATTAATTAAATGCTTATTGCGCACCGTACGTCTATTATATGAGTAATATGCTGTAAGTATAAGTCTCCTAAAACTTTACCCTGGTAGAAGCATGTTATCGTGAAGTATATAGGCCCCCTCTATATTTGTTGTTTTATTTAGTGTTTTTCTTAACTTTCGTCTAATCCGTGTTAATCGTACTAATTGTGTCTCTTTAAGTAGTCAATGTCGCCCTCTATCGGAAGGTTTAGAAGTATTGTATAAATCAGATTTGGTTAATAATATTTTATAAGTCGTTCTTTATTATTACTCAAGTTTTTGTGTTGCAACTCTTACTTTTAGAAGCCAAATTATGGATGCCAAAACACAGGGATATATGTGCTTATATAGTTTAATAAACATGTAGAATTTATTTAAGATAAGAAACCTTATTGATCCCAGGGGGATTTCTGTGCATATAACAGCAATATAAAGTGCAGGTAAACAAACATACATTGTGTACATAATTATTATGCAAATGTGTGTTTTGCAGATTAAAAATAGTTTAACAGGCACAACATTTCAAGTAATATGAATCCATTATTTCAACAGTAGTACATGTTATATACAGAAAGACATAGATTCTTGTTACAAGGGGAAAATATAATATTTTTTCAAAAACATACAGTACTGTGAAAAAGTCTTAGTCCAAAGAAATGTTTAAAGTTGTTTATCTGGGTAGCAATTGTACTTTGGCTTAGAACAAAAAACACAATGCAAATACTGGTGTGATTTTAGCAGAGGTTCTGAAATGTCTACGCTGACACACTTTGACAGGAATAATATCATAGTTTTACACCAACATGAGGATAATTTAAACATTTTCTTTGCCTGCCTAAGACTTTTGCACAGTACTGTAGGTGTGCATATTTGTTATGCAAGACAAGCTTAGGTGTGCATATTTGTTATGCAAGACAAGCTGTTCAGTGATGTGTACTGCCTTCCTTCTCTTTAGATCTCTTTAGGCTTCAAGAAAGCCCACAGGTTTTCTGTTGGGTTCAAATCAGGTGAACAAGGGGCCCAAGTCATCATTTTGCATCATTTGAACCCTTTGCTGGCCAGACAATCTCTGGTGCACTTCTATGCATGAGATGGAGCATCGTCTTGCACCAGTATAATGGACAATGCTGAATGATGCATGGGATGATGCTGGCTTCTTCTGGTACCACTGCTTGAGGAAGGTGTCCTCCAGGACCTTGCAGTAGTTTCTGGAGTTCATTTTCAAGCTAAAATAGTCCCTCCCCCACCTTGGTGTGTGATGCCAGTAAACAACCCAACCATGGTCCTACCCATTGGGTCACTCTCATCTAATCTGTCCACAAAACCTTTGAAAAATCCCTCTTCATATATTTCTTTGCCCATTCTTGATGATTTTGCTTATGATTTTTCTTTAAAGGAGGCTATTCTTCTGTTTTTCTGACCCTGCCAATCATGTGAAGCACTTTGTACCTTTTGTTTCTGCAGAGTAAAGGAAGTTTGCAGGTCTGAAGGATGGTAGCACTTCAGGCAAAAGGGTTCCTGCATACTTCCTGTTTAATTCTTCTCAAGTCTCTAATAATTTCTTCTCAACGCACTTTTTGCATCTCTCTGGTCTCATTCTCAGAAATCTTTTGACTATGCGGTGACCACAACTCAACACCTTTGCAGTTTCAATAGTTTTGTAGCCCTGTGAAAGAAAGCCAGTTACCTATTCATGTCTTTTCATCTTCTGTTAGGTCTCCTTTTTGCCCATTTGTCCAGCAGCAAAAATCTGCCCAATACTCATGCACACCTGAATTTAAGACAATCATCACTTTAAGCCACACCTTCTCCCAATAAAGTAATTAAGTCACCTGACAAGTAAATTTCGTACAAACAATTCAAAAAATACACAGTACACAAACAGAACACCTTAAAAAATTAATGCAAATGAAAAACTATTTTAGCAATATATAACAGGGTAACTGGTTGGCAGATGAATGAAATGTACAACATTTTAAATTTGGACAGTTGATTGTAAGATGGATGAATGCATTACATTGATTTTCTTGTAATTCAGACTTATTCTTGAAGTTTGTGAACATTATTGTTGGCCTGAGGTGTTAGTAAATTCATTTATAAGATTACGTATAAACAATTACAAAGTTAAATGTTATTTTTGCTTGTCCAGTTTTAATTATTTCTGTCCCTCATGCCTGTATAGTAGTTATGTTTATGTTCAGTCATTAACCTTGAAACTGCTTTTCCTGCACTGGATCTTAGAAAGCCTAACCCAAGAAGCTACAGGATGTCAGTTCATCATGTTGAATGTACACTCTCTATGGGCAATTTAGACGTGTCATTTAGAAAGCACAACGAACTGGAACTGTGCACTGTACAGAATGTCAGTTCATCATGTGGCATGCACACTCTCTATGGGCAATTTAGACGTGTCATTTAGAAAGCACAGCGATCTGGAACTGTGCACTGTACAGGATGTCAGTTCATCATGTGGCATGCACACTCTCTATGGGCAATTTAGACGTGTCATTTAGAAAGCACAGCGAACTGGAACTGCACTGTACAGAATGTCAGTTCAGCATGTGGCATGTACACTCTATATGGGCAATTTAGACATGTCATTTAGAAAGCACAGAGAACTGGAACTGTGCACTGTACAGGATGTCATGGGGGGGGGGGGGTGATGTATATCTTGACATTGCAATGGGCGCACATGCAATACTCAAAAGGTGAAAGGAAGCAATGTAACAAAGATTTTTAAATCATTTAAAAATAATAAAGATTTCATCATTTAAAATAAGGCTGTTTTAGGTACAGCTTCACAACTAAACATAACTCATAAAATAACTTCCATATAATATGAGTTTGTCTGGTACATGACTACAGTCTTTGTTAGGTATATGTTGCATCCTCGCGTGCTGCATCCTCAGCAAATTGGCTTCAGTAATGTGTCCTTATCCATTTTTCTTGGATGGGAGACGAGGTGGTATCTGCCGATGCTGGGGGACATGTCCTCCCTACTTCCAGTGCCCCTGTGTGACATGCACACTCACTGTGGACAAGAATCAGCTTTTTGATATAGTACCTTTTAATATTGAGGCACTGAAGTAGCTAATTCCGCCCTTGTATTAGGCGATACTTGTATAGATCTGTTCAGTGATCTGAAATGTAGCACATGTGCATAGCTTTAAGTATGTAGGTAGTTTTAAGGACATACCCCAGGATTATAATTAGATATCAACAGATAATTGGTTACTTTGCATTCCTCATAGCTGTTGCAGTTGTTGGTTTAAGTGTTGCTCAGTTGCTGAGTCAGTGTGTAATTGGATTTTTTTGGCTGATGCCAGGAGTGCTTGGTCTTAGAAAATGCAGTTGAGTGCGTTTGACATCTGTAGCTATGATCCATTCTTGTAATGCCGAATGATTTGATTACATTAAATGTAGCTACTTTCTCTCCATCTGTCTTCTATGAGGATGTGGTGACCTTTGCTACTCTGAGAAGGACAGAAAATCCATACGGCCACCAGTCAAAATGTTCTGAATCATTTAACCAGTTCCTTACATGACGATCCCATGCGAAAAATGCTATTGTCATATTAACAGTAATTGTATGTGTTTCATTACCTTATGCAACACTAATGTATGTATTCATGGAACTGAATGCGTATACAATGATATAACTAACCTGTGGATCTTATAAAAGAGACAGTTATAAAATTTAATTATTTAAATTCCTTTCAGACCCTCCATGACCCTGAATAGTACAAGCAGTCACAGAAGATGGATGGATAATTCCTTGAAATATATTTTATATGTATTTAATTAGATCGATTAAAGTTGATGTTCACATGAACAAACATATTGTATTTTTGCAGTGTATAATTGTTTTCATCTTCTCAGCTTTGGGCTACAGAATCAATATGATTCCCATATGTAGCTTTTGAAACATTTGACTGCATAAATGAACAATGCAGCTAGAATCTGTCACGTTGCGGCGTAGCCGAGCAGGAAAGCAGGCACGGGAGTCGGCGATGGGGCAGGAGACGGGGTTTATTGAGGGGAATCAGGGCAGGAGAACAGGACGGGGCGTAGGGCAGGCGAATGGAACAGGCAGGCGGGGACACAGGGCGGAGGACGGGGTAGCACGCATACACTCAACGATTTGCACAAATGACGGATCTGGGGAAACGAAAACAGACGTCGACTAAATAGATGCTGGGAGACAGGCACACACAGGTGGTTTCAATCTGGATCAGACACGAGGTAACAAGGGGGGGGGGGGGGGGCGTGGCACACATGAGGCTCGGACGGGCGGATCATGACAGAAACTTCTGCAGTAGTTGTTCCCTAACTTTTCAGCATTCCAGTTCTTTCCCATACTAAACCAAGTGTCGTGTTTTTCTCCTCAAGAATATGCCGTATATCAAAGGATGTTTCTTTTTTTCAAATTTTTCTGAGATTTTAATATTTTGTATATATTATAGAAAGTTGAACGTTAAAATAATACCACAGATTCACAAATTATTTACTTTGGTGCATCAGAAGTAAGTTCAAACAACATAAAATAGTAACTTGTACCTGGAACATTCTGAAAGCAGGGGACATGATCAAGCACTTGAGGAAACTCATCGACCACTTGAACTGATTGACTTGCACCTCAACAGCTGATTCATTGAAGTTCTTGGGTACTGTGCAGACATTGAACCTTAAGTGGGATGAGAACATCAAAGGTCATCCTGCACCAGCTAAAGAAGTGTTCCACAGGCAGTACTGGTCCACACCCGTCATTTATTCAATTCTGACTGCATCTGTAAATGGCTGGCTTGCTGCAACCTCTGCTCAGGTTGAGGATTAAGGGCAGTGCAGTCTGCCACCTACCCAGGTCCTGTACCAGTTGGGGGGGGGGGGGTATCGGTTTTCTTGGTTAACTTAAGCTAGCAGTCATGATTGTCTAGCAGGAATGCTCCTTACCTAAACTCTTATTGTATAATCATAACTTCTACCTTAAGTTAAACTTCCCAAGAGAAGAAGTATGTAGTAAAGCACTATTATCTTTATTATTATTATTTGTATTGTTTCTGTTGTTAATATTTACATTTTATGAGTCCGTGAGCCAACACAAATGACCAGTAAAATGAATTCTGATTCTGGTCCTGTCCAAGCTGCGTGATACTGTTCTCTCATTTTTTGTTTAAGTGTCTGAGTGGTTGTAGCCTTGATTTCATTGTTTTGGATTTCAGTAATAATTCCCCAATATTTCAGTGAAAATGTTATACAGTGCCATGACAGTTTTATTTTATTGATTTAGGATATTACCTGAAGGGAAAGATGAAAAACATACAAGCAAACATTGATTTATAAGGAAGTGGTTCCAGGGGCACCTCTAGAGGTTTTAAGCCAAGTGAAAGCACATCGTATTGGGCCCCCCACCCAGGGTAGTCCAATTATCTTCCAAATTTTGTAGGGCTCCCTAGAATAATTCACACCCCCCCCCCCCCCTTTTTTTTTGTGGCACCCTTGAGAGGTGCTAATCCTGAATTCTAATTTGGAGGGCTGCTCTGACACTGCATGTAATATTAAAGCATAAAGACTGAAAATATATTTTTATATATCCTTGTGCCACTAACCTGATTTCTGTATTTATTTTTATAACATTCATTATTTTAATTTGCAGACTAGTAAGATTAGATTCATAAATCTGATGAACATTTATTTGCCATTTCTACAAATACGGGTACAAAGAAGTTTTCACATTTTACTCTCCTGCGTGGTACGCAGACACACATGTAGAGGGAAGAGTGAAGCTTGGGGTCAGAGCACAAGGTCAGCCTTTCCCCCAGTGCTCCTGGAACAGTTTGGGGGTTTAAAGTCCATGCTCAAGGGCCCAGCAACCCATACTGAATCTATAGTGTGGATGTTGCTTATATGGAATAAAGAGTGGATGCTTTTTTGATAAGGGGCATTATGAAATACACAGGCACATTCCGGAATGAAATCGGCATTATACCAAAGGTAAGATAAAGAATACGCGTGATATATTCCATTCTAATACAGTGCCAAGATTATTTTTATAGGCAACTAACAAAGAGCATTATCATAATTTGAGAGTCTGCTTTTTCCTTTTAAGAGCTGTATTATTTCTAGTCATTCTGTATAGATAAATATATGCATTTTTGTAGGCTAATGTTATATAACATGAGTGTATTTTAATTGGCATACAGATACAAATATGATTAAAATGTTAATACTAAAGACTCATAAGGTGGAAGAAGACCCTAGGCAAACTTTGATGTATTAAACCTTAGGCAGGGCAGCAACGCAGGGTACTCACAGATATGGACAATTTGGCAACTGCAATTCATATGACTTGTGGAAAGCCCACGATGACATGAGGAAAGCATGCATCCACACACAGCGAGCCAAGGTCACAGAAGCGTGAGGCAACAGTGCTGATCACTGCACCTCCCTTGTATGTTCAATATGTAGCAAAATATATTTGTTTTGTAATTCTTAATGATTCAATAAATATTAATATATTTATTATCCCTTTTATTTTTTATATTCAAAAATGAATCTAAATAATACATTTTTTCCAAAATCACTGTTTTTGTTTTGGTTCCAATCTATTGTTTCTTCCTGCTTCCTTCTTCAATAACAATAGCCTGATGGCTTTCTTAAATTTCAAATGTGTATCTGCTCTGCTCACAAATCTCATTACATTAAGCATTCTTATGTTTCAGTATAAATTAGTGCCTAGTCTAACTCCTCGGTAAATAAGACCAGTTTAATTATAGAATACCAAGGTCTGTGCAAGGGCTGTTCTAAATGAGAACATTTGCGGTGACAGGCAGTACTCACTGTGTATTCTCAGTGTGGTGATAGTACTTACTGTATATTCGCAATGCAATGATAGTACTCACTGTATCTTTTCAGTGCATTGTTGTGTTGGTGGAGGTGCTGTCGTGTCAGTCGAGGCGCTGTTGTGTTGGTGTACGGTGTCGGTGTAGGCGCTGTTGTGTTGGTGGAGGTGCTGTCGTGTCTGTGTAGACGCTGTCGTGTCGGTGTACCCGTGTCAGTGTAGGCGCTGTTGTGTCAGTTAAGGCACTGTCATGTCAGTGTACAGTGTTGGTGTAGACGCTGTCGTATCTGTTGAGGCACTGTCGTGTCTGTGTACGGTGTCAGTCTAGGTGCTGTTGTGTCGGTTAAGGCACTGTCATGTCGGTGTACAGTGTCGGAGTAGGCACTGTTGTGTTTGTTGAGGCACTGTCGTGTTGGTGGAGGTGCTGTCGTTTTGGTTGAGGCACTGTCGTGTCGATTGAGGCATTGTGGTGTTGGTGTAAGCACTGTCATGTCCGTGTAGGCATTGTCGTGTTGCTTGAGGTGCTATCGTGTTGGTGCAGGCACTGTGGTGTCGGTGTAGGCGCTGTCATGTTGGCTGAGGCGCTGTTGTGTTGGTGGAGGTGCTGTCGTGTCGGTTGAGGCACTGTTGTGTCGATTGAGGCGCTGTCATGTTGGTGTAGGCATTGTGGTGTCCGTGTAGGCACTGTCGTATTGGTTGAGGTGCTGTGGTGTCCGTTGAGGCACTGTGATGTCGGTGTAGGCGCTGTCATGTTGGTGGGGGCGCTACCATGTCATGTCAGTGTGTGGTGTCGGTGTAGCATTATCGTGTTGGGGCAGGCGCTGTCGTGTTAGTTGAGGCACAGTCATGTCAGTACTTCCCCATGGTATACTTGCCGGTGGCAGTGTCCATTTCTTCCCTGTTCCCTCACTTGTACTCATCTATTTCATGCATTTCCCAAGAAAAAATTTGGCCTTGGCCTTTGCACTTGCATCCCACTTTCCCTTCACCCACGCCAGCCAACCTGTGACATGGATAAAGAAACCTGATTTTTTTTTTAATCTGTATAATTACATTATTAGTGCTTAATTTACTCCAACTTCTTTTTGGGTTAAACAAAGGTAGATTTTTTTTTTTTTGGTAGATTAGGTTGTGCTATCTGGCCATGACGTCTTTTTATAGCAGTAGTGTGTATGTGTGTTTAGTCTGAGATAGCATTGTCATATGATACTTATGGAAATTTTTATAGTGATGATTTATAGCTGAATATGTGAGTCATGTTTCCAGGCAGGTTAAAAATAAAAATAAGAGGAAAGCCGTCAGTATTTATCTTCCCCAAACAGAATCGGAATGCAGCACCACACCCTTCTTCTCTAATTGCCAAATGTTATGGCTTTCTTCTTTAATATGCTGTATGCTTCATTTCTCTCATTTATTCTTCTACATTTTATGTTATTGTGGTATTTTAATAGCAAAAGGGTTTTTTGAAGAAGACAATTGTCATCTTTCTAAGAACTTAATTGATGTGTCTGCAGTGTTTACCCTCAGTTTTTATAATAATCTGGTGATTGTTTTCCTCGGTTTTCCTGTGGTTCATGGTAGTACTTGTTAATATATTTTGGATTGGGGAAGGTTAATTTCTTGACAGTAAGGCTATTCAGCTGAGCTCTTCCTGCTGCTCAGATGGGAGACATTGATTTACCTGTTTATACGGGATATATTCCCTATTTGTATAATGATGTTTATGTTGTCAAACCCAGTTGTTCATAAAATGGTTGGAAATGTCTAATTATTTCTTTAAAAAAGTAGATGAAATGCAAAAGGCCATTTTGAAATGCTCTCTGCTGGTCTGATTGCCATATTGTGTTAAAACTAATGCTTACAGCACGATAGAAGCGATAAGATTAAACACTGCAATGTTTAGATTATCTGGGTACTATTATAATATTAAAATCCTTAGATATTCTTTAGTGTGGTTTGTTCCATTTTGCAGCAGGGGGTTATTCATGAGTGGAACAGGTCAATTGACTATAAGAAAACAATGAGTTAAGAAAACAATATAAAGTAGTTTTTCTTTGAAGAAACCCCCCCCCCGCCCGCCAGGTCTCACTGAGGAAACCATCCATGATAATGGACAGATTTTACACCTCCACCTCTAAAGCCCATTACAGCTAATGATAAGGCTGGTTCACCATGAACGGCTTTGTGTGGAGGGGAAGGCATGAATATGAATCCCTAAGCCCTGTCAGTGTGACAGAAGCTGCATTCTCAGTCATTTTCCACAGCATGGAATGCCCTCTTCCTAAAACCTTTAGTCTCCGCTGTTCCCCTAGATGTCGTGGAGAATATTGCATTATTTGGTGTCATTTGCTGTGTCATGCAGGTGCCTAGCAGATATGTTTTGCTCTAAAGTCAGAAAAAGGTACAGCTTTGCATCCCAGAGTGTTGGCTAGTAGGCGGATTCATCTCTGTCATACAAAAAGGATGCTCAGGTTCCAAAAATGTGATTTTTTTCTGCAGAGTCATCCAAGAGGAAATGCATATAGGAGGCTTCTGGCCTTGATGGGACACAAACTATTAGTTTCTTTGCTTTAATTACATCCAGCGCAAGAACAGCCACATCAAATCAGAGTGAAAGGACATCTGACCAGCTGTAAACAGGAAATCAAGCAGATGCTAGTTAAGAATGAAGTATTTGTGATTGTGTGTAAATTAAGGGGAATGACTTGACTTTCTGTACAATCCATTGTCTTATTTCCAGAATCAACACCATATTGATTCAGAAAATATGTCAGTTTTGTTATGTTAAATAATAAACTATTATTTACTATTTATCTTAGTGTTTAAAATTTTGCTTTGACTAAGCCATTTGCAATGACATATTTGTAATGCCTGTGTGTAGTGTTCCAGACCAACACCCTAGTGAGATGTTTCTTACAAATGGACTCATCTGTACCAATATATTCAAAAGGCTTTACATCCAAAGGCACACAGCCAGTCTCTCAGCAAGAGGGATGGAAATACAGTGGGGCAAAAAAGTATTTAGTCAACCACCGATTGTGCAAGTTCTCCCACTTAAAATGATGACAGAGGTCAGTAATTTTCATCATAGGTACACTTCAACTGT
>JAODUD010000038.1:4365889-4379311 GCA_026784285.1 Stomatorhinus walkeri
TGTCATAGTTAGCATTAGCATTTTCCCTATAGAAATGAATGAGCGGTCCCCATAAGGATATGTTTACCCTACAAGTGCGTGCATGCATGTGTGCATGTGTGTGTGTGTGTGCATGCATGTGTGTGTGTAGGTGTGTGTGTGCGTGTGTGTTTTTTTCTCCTATCAATTCAAGCACACTTAGGTGATTTAAACACTTTAAGCAGAGAAACATCAAAATATGGCCGTGTCACATATAAATGACATTCTGTGACATATTAAGTACATTCTGACACTGAGTAAATTGCTTTTAATTGCATTTTTCACTAAGCGTTCTGAAGGGCTCTGTTAAGTCATAAACCCATACATGGCCAGATGCAATATTGCAGTGTTCAGAAAGCAGAACAAAACTAAAATATTTGCGTTTTATATACATTTGGAAGAAAATCTTACAATCCAAAATGGATGTGAATAATTTCTATAATTATTTAAGAATTATGTAATACAATTGTATAAAGAAATGTATTAGTTTATACAAATATACTATATATTATTACAATATGGCTAAATTCAAGTGACATCTGCCTTGTCAAAATGTCTAGTAGGCCAATTAATCAGGCTTAATAACTGGTCAATTAAAAAGTAAGCCAAACGAGTAAAAAATATGTTCAAAGGAAGTAGTGCATCCGTACAATCCTAAGCTACAGTGCATGTACTTGTGCTCCTGCAAGAGTGGGACAGACAGAGACGCCCTTGTCTTCAACTGACCAACATTGAATGGATTGCATGTTTACGGATGGATAACGAAATTTTCATACACATACATTCACTTGACAAATACACTACGAATATTAAGTGAAGGGTCCCCAATGGAACTATCTGACCAGGACCCTTGTCTAAATGGTAACAATTTCACGCTTCATGGGTAAGATGTGTGATATGATGTGTGAGCAGCTATTCGCTTTTTGACAAGTGCATTTGAGAATCAGCCCTTTAATGACACAAGTGTTTGCTGCCATCTACTGATAAAATAGTTTATGAACTTACTCTCTTATTATTCATAGAATTGTTCTTTGCTAGAGTGGCAGAAATGTGACACCCTCAATTCACCCTGGCAAAACAACTTACAGAAA
The DNA here is from genome assembly GCA_026784285.1 of Stomatorhinus walkeri. Classification (NCBI taxonomy): domain Eukaryota; kingdom Metazoa; phylum Chordata; class Actinopteri; order Osteoglossiformes; family Mormyridae; genus Stomatorhinus; species Stomatorhinus walkeri. Next base: position 4,366,999 of record JAODUD010000038.1, read on the forward strand.
AAGCAGTGTATCACCTATGCAGTGTTAATGTTGTTGTTATTGTTAAAGTTAGACACATCATCACTGTGCAGATTAATAGGGACAGGGGTTCCAGGCTTATTTCAGGTGACGGAGACCCCTTATGGCTGAACAGCCACCGGGGTGGGGGGGCAGAGCAGTGCTGGGGATGGAAGCCCCCTTTTTTACAGGCTGGGCATGTCCAGCATTAATGTACCCCTGGACATCACACTGATGCATTTTTTATGTTTATTTTAATATTTCATTGTTTATTTGTTTATGTTTTCTTTTCTATACCCTTCATGCTTCCTATCAGCTGTGGTCCGAATGGCAAAATCCTACAAAACTCAGTTTCCCATAATTCCCTTAAAATGCAATATACTTATGAAATTCAGTTGAATATTACATAAAGGAGTATATCCATGTTTGCAGTAAGTGTTTCAGAGCCAGTTCTAATATAATAGCCTGATTTTCCTTTTTTATTGTTTGGTAAGTATCAGGGTGCTCCTCACTCTGACAGACAGTAATGATCGTAGCCTGTAGGTTATTCATTGACTGAAGTTTATCATTGTGTGTACAGGTTAGGTTGTTAATGCTGAGATGAGTGTGAGCCCAGCAGTATCTCTGTCAGTCTTCTTATCAGAGTCAAACTCAACTAATCTGACAGGCATCACTCATCAAGAACAGCTTGACCTTTTAACACCCTTATCCTGGAACCACACATTGCAGGCTTAAATGAAAGAGAATGGAATAAAAACCAGAGTCCAGGCCAGATTGTATTACAATGTGTTTATGTGTCTGTGTGCTTAACAAACATCGATCTCAGCCTTCACATGTGTGGGAGAGTAACACTGAGGTTAAACAAAGACAGCAGAACACATACTACTGGTAGCTACCAAACCTGAGCGAATGAATCAAAGCCTGACATGCATCTGTTGCATTCTGGAGGCTTAGGAGGGCTGCAGGAAGTTTGTCTATGAGAACAGAGGACATGTGGTCATTCAACTGTGCAAATGTCTACATTTTCTAAAGACAGTGCTACATCTTCTCACACTTGAGAGATATTATTGTAAGTTGTTTTATTGTGGTGAATTTACCACCCTTAATGAATGTACCAGACATTGATATTAAAAATACACTAAGGAAAGTAAAATGACAAGAACTGCCTTTCTGCGTCCTTGCTTGATAATCTACACCTGGTAAAGAATTTTTATTACATTGTTCTTATGGTAACGGCTTAGCATCAGCTGACAACAGGAGACTAACAAAAGCTGTTATTAATTAACAAAGACTATATTGCAACTAACAGGTGTGACTGCACAATGGCTGTCGACATGGGTGACAAAATATGGCTCATATTTTGCTCCCTCCCAGCTCACCAAAAACATGGAGTCAACATCCAGAAGGACTGAGCTGAGAAACACTGGTGTAGAATATGCATTGAATAATGCAACCTGAAAAAAGGCATTGCTACTATGTATGCAATTTAAGATTCAAAATCCATTGAAGCATTGTTGTCTTTGAAATTAGAACATATTTAAAAGTGATTTGAACAATTGTTGGGGGTCTGAAGGGTCAAAAGAAGAGCAAAGCATGTGCTGAGATGATGTAATGCCTAGGAGATTTATAGCACGTACTGTACTGTCAGCTCATGAAATTACGTGTTAACTCATCAATGCATATTTTAAAAACTCTTTTTGATCCATTTGCATTCAGCAGTTTCATTTTGTGCAATATACTTTAATTACTCTGTCCCCCTCTGAAACACACACAAATGCATGCATGCATACACACACCGGCTTGTAATTATATCTTTGTGGGGACTTTTCATTCATTTCTATGAGGAAAATTCTACTCACAGCATGACCACCTTAAGCCCTAACCAGCCCTAACCTTAACCATAAGTAACTAAACAAAACATGAGACTTTTGGCATTTTTACTTTTTTGATTGCATTCACAGATCTTTGTATGGACCTGAAAACTGGTTCACATAAAGTAAAAAAACAGGTTTTTATTACATTGTGGGGGACATTTGGGCTCACATATATAATCACACATCTGTTCAGTGTTTTCAACTAAGAAGAATCTTATTGGAGACTCTGCTGTTAAACTGATACTAGCAACTAAAAGAGGCACTTTATGATATTGATACTTTAATTGTTTGTAATTTAAATGACTTTACTAAGGTTTTAGTTTCAAGCTTAGTGTATGTTTTTCTTGGGTCATGCGAGTTTCCCACAAGTTCTCCAGTTTCCTCTCCTACACAGTGTTTGGTTAATTGGTGTTTTTAAGTTACCTGTAGCATATGATGGTGTGTACACCATACGATGGCCATGACCCTAACGGGGATAAATTGATGGATGGGGGGATATTTTGGAAATTCACATAAATGTCATCCATATCAGTATATATGCAAAAATAAATCTATGTGAAATGTATCTGCTTTTCCCCAGATAATGAACAGAACAAAGATTAAATGTCCAGGAATATCTAGTATGAAGCACAGACATTTCCATCTATTCTTCTTTATCTTTGTAAAAGTCAGTACAATTGATGAAATACTGTAAGTCAAAAAAGCAGAAACGTAAAACAATGGGCTTGAGGTTATGAAAGTGATATGTTCCAGTTCACGCCCTCTGAAGATTTTTAAAAGTGTTTACTTAATATTGTTTCTCTGCTGTATTGGGAAGGTGGCATGGTGACTCGAATATCCTTCCATTGAAGCAGACCTCCAGGGCTGGGCTGTGATCCTGTTTCCAGGCTGTTTATTGGGCAGGTTTCCCCTAGGAACAGTTGCCTTCTCCCTCGTCCAAAGGCCTGCATTTAAGCTAATCACAATCTCTGACTGCTCATAGCGTGTCTTTACGTCCTGGAATGGACTAGCATCCTGCCTGGGGTACCCCAGCCTGTGACCTTTGCTTCCTGGAACAGACCCTGGGCCCCTCTGTGGCCAGGGCCAGCATCAGAGGAAAGACAGTTCAGAGGCAAGACTCTGCATACTTCCCTGATTTGTGTCAGGTAGGTACCTTCTCCTGCTGCCACACCCTAGGGAGATGTTGAGGGGAATATATTACATTTACTTACTTCAAAGTTATGTACACATGCAAAAGCAGGGCCAGCCAGTCTGGAGCAACTGGGGTTAAGGACCTGGCTCAAGTGCCCAGATGTGAAATGACTCTGCTGACCGGAGGATTTGACCAGGTGACCTTCTCATCACGGACACAGTCCCAGCCCATAGGCTGGCCACACACTGCTCTGTATATAAATAACAGAACAGTGAGCATTTTTCAGGAGATGTTCTGTCAGTCAGGATCAAACTGGCCCATATTGTGTGTAAAACAGATTCATATCCTACTTGGGCTTTTTCCCTGTTTGTTCAGAACAATTCTGTAAAGAAGCAAATATGTCAAACCAATAGAAAGGTTGTAAGTGTTATTAGTAGCATGGGTTGAAACGCATTGCAGATAAAATAATAAGGCAATCAAATGCAGTTCAGGCACAACAAGTCATCACAGAGGAATTCAAAGTACAGAAGACCCCCCCCCCCCAACACACACACACAAAGAATAGGAGTCCCCACCCCAGACCTGTCAGGCAACTGACTTACCCAGTGTACCTCCATGACACCCCTTTGCAAAAAAATGCATTCATATCTTGGCCTCATGCCTAATACAACAAACAGGAGGGCAGTGTGGATGACTTTGCGTTGACATGCTCCGTTCGAGCAGCCTGCCTGGTAAATTGGCAGCAGTATCTTATAGATCAGCGCTTCAGATCCTGCCATTCTGGATGAATCTGATCATATCATGTCTATCCAGCAAATGTTTCCTCCCTCTTGTTTGCGTACCCTGCTTTGAGACTCTTCCGCAGGCAGCATCTCTGCATAACACTGACAAAATCCTGGGAACACTCGAGGTGCTGTCTACCAGCTCAGCCAATCATTAATGTTGAAGCAGAAGCTGCGGGATTAGCATTACGCCCCGCAGTGACGGCTGACCCTTGACCCCGGTCTTTCAGCCTCAGTGCCAAAGCTTTTGGGAGAGGACCTCCTTAATGACTCCGCAGGCACTAGGTTCGTGTGAACAATAGATTCCCTTCAGTGATCATGCTCTGGGATATTAACAACAGTCCATCTTTCTAGCCTCCCAGACTTTTCTCTCTCAAAACTCTAGTGTTACTGCCACCCCACCCTGTACATCAAAGCACAGGGAAGTGACACATTGACTTGTGTTGAATTTGTAATGAAGTTTTCTGTGCTTGCTAAGCGCTGCTGGGAGGCATGAAAGTGTTGGTGTTTCCATGCTATAGCAACCTTATAAATCCCACCTTTAAAACCCTACTGGTAGATTAAACAATTGCATCTACACTTTTTCAGGGACACCATGACGACTCAGTGGGTAGCACTGTAACCTCACAGTGCTGTAACTTTTCGAGTTAGTAATTAATGCGCTCAAGTTAGTAATCCATGCTCTCCAATCAATAATTCGTGCTCTCGAGTTAGTAATTCATGCTCTCCCATTAATTATCCCTGTTCTCGAGTTTGTAATTCATGTGCTCAAATTAGTAATTCATGCTTTCCAATTAATAATTCGTGCTCTCCAGTTAGTAATTCATGCTCTCCAGATAGTAGGCTAATTCATTCGTTTGAGTTAGTAATTCATGCTCTCCAATTAATAATTCGTGCTCTGAAGTTAGTAATTCGTGCGTTTGAATTTGTAATTCATGCTCTCCATTTCATAATTTGTGCGCTCGAGTTAGTACGGAACCCGTTATGTGTCATGGCAGAGAAAATTATGACGTAGTAATTTGTGCACTCGAATTAAAAATTCATGCTTTTGACATATATTTCAGAGAAATAATAATATAGTGTATGAAAATAATTACAGTACAATAAGTACAGTAATAATCTACTACTTACGCTGCTGTACTGTACCTGGAGCCGACGAACCGCTGAAGCTGCGCAATCTTTTCACGAGCGTTACAATGTGCGTGCATTCATTATTGCGAACCATTGTATTTAACCTGAATGTTTAATGTAATAGGCTTTATGGCAGTTTGTTCATATGTACGAGTTATCCATAAGTCGGACGTTCTTAGCCCAGGAACTGCTTGTATATCTTTTCCATATTGTCATTGCACTCTTGTTATTTGGATATCGAAATAACCTGAAAGAAACGCACCTGAAAGAGTTTTTTGGCGATGAGGCAGAATATATGCAACACGGATTTTCCCCGGATATTATGTTATTATACATGCCCATTTTAGCGATAAAAAATCAGTTTTATGGAAAAGCAGTGATCAGAAGAAAGTTTGTGACGCACTTGTTTTGATCATTTCTGTAACTGCTGATTTTCTGGGATTTTCATGGCCAACAGAATGGTGCAAAAAACAATCCAGTTCTGTGAACATCTTGTCACTGAGAAAGGTCTGAGGGGAATGGCCAGACTGGTTTGAACTGACACACAGGCTTTGATAACTCAGATAACCACTCTGTACAGCTGTGGTGAGCAGAAAACATCTCAGAATGCACAGCACGTCGAACCTTAAGGCAAATGGGCTACAACAGCAGAAGACCATGTCAGGTTCCACTCATATTAGCCAAAAGCAGAAAGCTGAAGCTGCAGTAGGCACAGTCTCACCAGACAGTTGGAGAACAGAAAAACATGGCCTGGTCTGATGGATCTCGATTTCTGCTAAAGCACACCAATGGTATGGTCAGAATTTGGTATCAATGCCATTAAACCATGGACCCAACCTATTAATGTCAAAAGTTCAGGCTGGTGTTGGTGGTATAATGGTGTGGGAAAAGTTTTCCTGACACACTTTGGGCACAATACTGCCAATCGATCATTGCTTGAATGTCACAGCCTATTTGAGTATTGTGGCTGACCATATGCATCCCTTCGTGGCCACAATGTACCTACTTCCAGCATGATAATGAACCATGTCACAAAGTCACCTCAAACTGGTTTCATCAGCATGACAGTGAGTTCACAGTTCTTCAGTGGCCTTCCAAGTCACCTGTTTTGAATCCAGTACAAGATTTTTGGGTAAAATTGGTGATTCACAGCATAGATATCCAGTGAAATTCTGCAGAAATTGTGTGATGCAGTCATATCAGCATGGGCCAGAATGTTTCCAATATCTTGTGAAATCCATGCCATGAGATGAGGAACTGAGGCTCTTTTGACAGCAAAGGGAGGCCGTACCCAGTATTAGTACAGTATTCCTAACAAAGTGCTCCCTTAGTGTATATTCCACATATGAAATTCAGAAGCAATGAATGCTTGGGGAAAAAACTGTTATACTGAATAATTAAATAGATGAGAATACATATTAACTTATTTATAACAAATAGTACAAATAGCACAGTAACTACCTCAGTACATTATGCAGGCAATTTATTTTATTTATTGATTTAAATTTCATACACATTAAACCAATAAATTATCCACAGCTTTTTCTGCAATGCCTTCTAAAAATCTTACCCATACCTCCATCTAGTGGTCATTTCTGTTAAAAGCTATTTTTCTGTGAGTAGCCTTGTCATCTCACACCTCATTGGCTGCTGTTTTGATTTCTATCAGATATGTCTATGCAAGACTTTCCTGTCACTTCCAATCACTTCCAAAAACTGATGTTTAACCACTCTTAATATATGAGTGTTATGCACTGCAATCTATTAAGCCTATGAGTATAATACTTCTGCCTTATTTCACCACAGTCCTAACTGGGTAAGTAGCTAATGAAGGTGGATATGTTAACATTACCCATGATATTTTTTTAGCTCAATATAAAGTAAACAGCCTTGTGTCTTATGTTTCCTGGGTAAGAATTTTGTCATTAGAGCAATTTAATGTCCAGGATTAAAAAAGAAAGTAAAAAAAACTGGGGTTTCTCGCAAGAGTGCTATCTGAAGTACTGCAGTGCAGGTGCATGGTACATGGTGTGTTAAAAACACAAGAGGGTAATTTAGGTCATGTATGTATCATATAAATATATAAGAACATATTTTTGATGCCACTTACCTTTACGCTGAAGTAGAGCACAAGGAATTATTCAGTTTATGTACCAATTATGCAAAATTTGATGAATGTTCAGTGGCCATGACAAGAGAGCATTTAAAAGTTACAGGCTGGAGTACTCCATGGACAGGACGACCAGGCCTCTGTTCACCTCTGTTGTGTGGAGTTTGTACATTCTCACCATGTAATGGGGAATCTGCATGGTCTCCCCGTATTGTGTGGAGTTTGCATGTTCTCCCCTTGTAGTGCGGAGTTTGCATGTTCTCCCCATATTGTGTGGAGTTTGCATGTTCTCCCCTTGTAGCCCATGGGGAGTTTGCATGTTCTCCCTCGGTCTATCAATAATGATGCTTATCTAATAATTCCTTCTGCTTGTTTATTTCTCAGTTTCTGTAGGGGGAGCTAGTGTTACAGTATAATGGATGCCTTCTACAATCTTCAAACTAACCAAAAAGGCACTGCCATTTAATAAGCTCTGCTGCTGCTATAAAGAGTCATACTGCATAACAGTATTTCTGATCTATTCGTTACCTTTTATCTCATCTTAATTTAGCAGATGCTTTTACCCAAAGCAAAGTGCATTTTTGAGAGAAATGTAGGTCAGACCGTCCACAGGGCAGTTGATGGTTTAGGACCTTGCTCAGGAACCCAATGGTAACAGCACTCTGGCAACCATGGGAGTTGACCCAATAACCTTCCAGTCACAGCGTCCTAACACATCAGTTAGACAATGCTTCATGTTGTGGGCTAGTACCTGTCCTCAATAATTAAATTACTGATGTAAAGCACTTGTCGCCTGATTATATTTTACAGTCCTGTTGAACCTGCCTAAATAAGAGAGATTATACAAGTCTGCTTTTAACTGTCGGAAGAGAGTAAATTAATTGGGCTGTACCTATAACATTGCTGAATACCAGCAAGTGGAGCTACATGAAGTTAAATTAATAAAACAATGGTTGAATATGGATGAGTTACATATCTTTACCTCCGCAGCTGTGCATTTATAAATGTATGAGTCAAGGCTAGGGTCAGATGAGGAGTCGTGCAATGACAAGGCTGTAGGAGAAACAGGTTCTAAAGATACAGCCTCCTCCGGAGACACAGGGCACAGGGTCTGGCGAGTTGTGGGCTCCTCTGGGGGCACGGGGTCTGGGGAGACTCGGGCACCTCTGGGGGCACGGGGTCTGGTGGGATGTGGGCTCCTCTAGAGACATTGAGTCTGAGGAGAATCGGGCTCCTCTGGAGGCACAGAGTCTGGGGAGACTCGGGCTCCTCTGGGGGCACAGGGTCTGGCGGGATGTGGGCTCCTCTGGAGGCATTGAGTCTGGGGAGATGTGGCCATGAAGGAGTACAGGCTAATCTTAACGTAGGGTTTAAGTAGAGTGACCATAAAAACAATGAGGAAACCAAGCAAATGACAAGCGGAAACACAGTGTCCTCAGTGACCAGATGGTTAATCAGCTCTTTAGCACAGATGAAGCAAAAATAATATCCTGGCCCAAATGATAGCCTGTTCCTTATGTTTATGGAGCAGTCACCGATAATGAATGAAGTGAAAGATTGTATGCATTACATTACTGTTTTACAGGCTGCTAACCCTTGAGCACAAAGACCAATATTTATTTAGTAATCACTACTTAGTTCAGGCACAGTGCTCTAATCTGTTCTAATGCAAAGGACATTCAATTGCACAGTGGAACTTACTTCTTTTAGAACCTGAATATATTGAAGCCCCGCGTGCAATTGTAAATAGCCCATGTTGTGTTGTTGTTAATGTTAATTCCCTATTGTCGCGCGTGTGTTTGGCCGAGTATTTTGTGTACCCTGTCCGATCCGCGCGTGTATTTAGCGTGTGAATCTCCCGCCGAGTCTGCATCTTGCAGTTCTGCGTCTGACAACCTTAAGTGTTTCCTACCCATGTTTGGGTTCGGTGTTCGTTGGCTCCCTGTTGCACTCCTTTTAACTACTAATAAAGAACGTGTTATATCACCTGCAAGCAAGTCTTAATGTCTCTGTCCCCTTCCGTGATGCCTGATACCTTTGTTCACTTAACCCACCTGATAATTTATAATATCTTAGATATAACTAAACATTTTTTTTAATCCAAAATTGTTTTCTTTCCGTGGTTTTGGCGCTTTTATAGTGCATTCTGTCTGTCCGCGTTTTATTAAGTTATTTAGCCTCTAGCTACCCCAGATAGGCTAGCACACATATGTGTGACATTGACATTGATTCTATATCAGACAAAAAGTTTGAAACAACGTACATCTTTAAAGTTTCACTTTATATCAACATTGAATCAATATTGAAAATCTTACCAAAAAAAAGACAATTCCGTTTCAACGCTGATAATTTACAATTATGAAGTGAAAATGGTGAGCAGTCGGCTCCCAATCGTGTATAGTTTCTTCCTTGCACAATGAAAAATAGTTCATATATCAAAAAAGCACTTGGTTAGCACTGTCGCCGCACAGCAAGAATGTTTTGGGATCGATCCCCGGGTCACCCAGGGTGCCTTTCTGTGTGGAGTTTGCATGTTCTCCCCGTGCATGCGTGGGTTTCCTCCGGGTACTCCAGTTTCCTCCCACAGTCCAAAGACATGCAGCTTAGGTTAATTGGCTACTCTAAATCGCCCATAGATGTGACTGCTCGTGTGTGTGGCTGTTTGGGTTGGCCATGTGGTGGACTGGCGACCTGCCCAGGGTGTACCCTACCTCTCCTCGTGACCCAGATGGATTAAGCAGTATAAGTAATTGATGGAAAAGCATAGTCTTACATAAAGTGAGAATTTACAACCATCATGCAATAACTTAATTGTAAATATTCTAAATTTGAGATGCCTGATATCAGAATACGCGTATTAGTTGCCTTAAGGGAAAACGGGTTTTCAGTAAGACTTGCTAAACTAGAAGGCACTGTATTTAGGCCACAAGGGAATAATATTCAGCCCTCAGCCATGCAGCCCCAGTCTCCTTTTCTTTCCCTCCTTTGATTCACCCACGTGTGCCCCGTCCTGTCAGCCCGTGTCACCCGAGTCCCCAACAATATCGATGATAACCGTCAAACTAAAAGATAAACCATGTGCTTTTTAAATGTGATTATTAAACCTCCATCCAACAGGTGTGACTAGAAAAAAATGAATGGGCGTTGGGGAATGAATGAAGAGGTTGTAAACGGGGAAGTGACAGGCGACATGGAGCAGGGGGTAACGGCGCGAGCGCGCACGCGCCCCCACCCCACTCAATTAAAAAAACTCAAGGTGTCGAAGATGGCGACAGACTGAGAGGGGATGGGGTAAAACGAAAACTGAACGAGGAGAAGCAAATGCCGCTTTTCCCACAAGAGAAGGAAGAAAGAACGAGGAAAATGTTAGTCATGCGTGACGGCATTTAGGTAAAATCGCGATTTTGTTATGGGTTTCTATTCTGCTGCTAGGTATGAATTTCGCTAAAATGACGGGTGTAGAGGTACGATTACGTTGTTCTTTCCATTGCGATGGATATTTTGCTGATCATTAGACGCTCCTCTTAAAGTTTGACTTCTCGATTCAAAAGAGAAAAAATGTAACCTAACATAATGATGCAGATAAGGTAGGTGACATTGTTTGGATGAAAAATTGGAGAGGAGGAAAAACAACTGGAAAACATCTTTGTGTACTCCTAAAATATGATCAGGGGTGCTTGGATGTATCGAAGGGAAGATGATGCCGTGTTAAAAATCTGTTGTACCCCCAAACAAAACGACAAACCTTGCGCCGATTCCGAGAGGGCACAGAAATGGCGAATGTCTTTAGCATCCTTATTATTTTTCTCCGTCCTTCTCTCCGATCACCTATGGCTGTGTGCTGGAGTTAAGCTTAGGTCCAAGGATAAGCACAGCCGGAAATACTGGAACAACGCGACTGATGGGAACCATGCAGTGCCGAATAAGGGAAACTGTGGTTATCTTCTAAGCAGCTCGACCAAATCTGCTGCTCCAAGTCCACATTGCACTGAAGCGCGAAACCACCAACATCTGGAGTCAGCCTGCACCACACTGCTTTGGAAAAAAACAGGCGCTGACTCATCACTTACAACTCACAACAGATCATCATTGTCACCCCAGTTACTATTGACTTATTTTAGGAATTATAGTCTTTCTTTTTGTGGTTCATATACAATTTCAGACCTGCTGGTGGGGATGGCAAATCCAGACGGTTTGAATTGCAGCCTTCAGAACTTGATTTGGGATTTGGGTAGTGGAGGTGTGGATGAGGAAGGTACCTGCGACAGCTGCATCCAGACGTACATGAGGCTGGACCAACACGCTCAGGAAAAATATGAGGAGTTTGATTTCCTCTTCCTCAAATATTTATCAGAGGATTATTCAGTCAGATCACGTACAGAGGACTGTAAGGTAAGTATTGCGCTGCTTATCGCTGAATCTGCTGGGCCATCATAATGAAGAACACTAATTTCTTTAGTGTGTTCATGCATTGACACAAAAGAAAGTGTAATTATTTAAACGAGAAGCCTTTTTTCTCATTATTACTGTTATTGTGATTTATGCGAGTACTGAATTTAAGCAGTATGCATATCGGTGTAAACAAAGTAAATACCAGGTGTCGGATTAAAGTTCTGTTGGGTAGTATTTTTGGGTAGTACTGTCCAAATTTCTGTGGAAACAATATTTAACTGGTCCCACTCAATTATTTTAAGAAAGATTACATCTTTATCTGTGTTTCGGGGTTAATTCTGTGTGTGTATGTAATATATATATATATATATTTAGTGGCTCAGTTGGCTAAACCAGTTCAATCCCAGCCTCGACGCCTCTGTAGGTCCTTGAGCGCAACAGGTGGCTGCCCTTCACAGACAGCTTACTCTACAAAGAGCATGTTGAGGGAGACGTAAACACAATTAATAAAATACCTATTATTATTATTATTATTGTATGTGAATGCATCTGTTTTACATCATAGGTGTTGTTTCACATGAGACAGTATTTTGTCTTTGTTGCTTTAAATCTTATATATTGCTGTAAATCTTGTGGATTGGGATGTGCCTAAACCAAACTAAGAAGTTTACTTCAGTATCAGAAATGTACTGCTGCAAAGGCTTATCAGAGCACAGGCCTGTGTCTCCCTCTGTACTCCCTGCCCTCATCTCCAGGTTATAAACTAACATGCCGCGGACCCCTGGTATGACCCCGAGGTGAAATCTTTAGATTTTTGATAGGGATGCACTGAAATGAAAATTCTTGGCCGAAACCGAAAACCAAAAAAGAGGAAACCAAGGCCGAAGGCCGAAAA
>JAODUD010000038.1:4380320-4397966 GCA_026784285.1 Stomatorhinus walkeri
TACTCTCATATCCAGCATGGCGATTGGGATGTTTGGATTTCAGGTGATAAATTAAACCCGACGTGGAGAAAGTCTTTCATGTTTGCATAGTCACTGTGTTGTCGTGCGGTTTCCTCTGGGTACTCCTGGTTTTCCCCAACAGTCCCCAAACATGCTGAGGTTAATTGGACTTACTTGATTGTCTGTAGGTGTGTCTCTGTGAGTGAATTGTGTATGAGTGTGTCATGCAATGGGTAGGTGCCCCATCCTGGGTTGTTCCCTGCTTTACATCCATAGGATCTGGACGTTTAGACATTTGGATACACATAGGAGAAATGCAGAATGTAATTGTAACAGATAGTATTGAGAACACAGCCAGCTGTTTAGACAGAGTCACATGGTTTTGACGAAACTCTTTTTAAGCAATTACATTAATAAGAACCCTGCTGTCACATTGAAAATGTCACATTGAGAATGAAATAGGTCAGTGCTGCAGCATATACAGTAGAGCTGTCACGATGACATGATTAAACTCGATTACTCAAGTATTTAAAAGCATTCATTAAAATTTTCCTTCTTGATTACTCAGCAAAATGGAAGACAGCGCTTTGTGTGTGTGGAATTTGCGTGTTCAGTCTGTGTGTGTGCGTGTGTGGCTTTTTGGTGGGGCTTTGTGTGTGTGGAGTTTGTATGTTCAACCTGTGTGTGTGTGGGTGTGTGTGGCTTTTTGTTGGCGATTTGTATGTGTGCAGTTTCCATGTTCAGCCTGTGTGGGTCTGGCTTTTCAGCAAATCCTCCAGTTTCCGTCCACTGTCCAAAAACATGTAACTTAAATAAAAGGACTGGAATGCCTATGACCACATGCATGACTGAGTGTGCGCCTTGCAGTGGCTGGCTGCTTTCTGCCTCATGCCAATTGCAATGTTTATATTATATTATATTATATTATATTATATTATATTATATTATATTATATTATATTATATTATATTATATTATCCGTCCATTCATTTCCTGTAACCACTTCTCCAGGCGCAAGGCAGGCAACAACCCAGGATGGGGCGCCAACCCATAGCAGAACACACTCACACACCATTCATTCACAGAGGCACACCTTTGGGCAGTATGGAAACTCCAGTTAACCTCAGCATGTGTTTGGACTGTAGGGGGAGATCGGAGTACCTGGTGGAAATCCCACAATGACACTGTGGAGAACATGCACACTCCACACGGAATGGTATATTATATTATAATGTACAGAACTATGCAACAGTCCATCATTTCAGTTCCCAAACCTTTCCTCATGGGCACCCCAGCCATTCCATGTGTTCCTAAAATTTTTATCACTAGCTCAATTAATTAGTTAGCTTAATTAGTGAATAAAATGAGTAAGGTATTATTTAGTGAAGCATGCCCACCATGTCCGGCTGCCTCTCCTGCCTCCTCCCTCGTGTGGCTCTAATCTGCCGCACCTGCTGCTCATTTGTCTCACCTCTCATTCCTGCCCTCGTGTTAACCACTCCCACCTGCCTATCATCTGCACCCTCGTTAGCGTTTCAGGCCCATGTTCCCCAGCCTTCTGTTGCCTGGTGCCTTCCTCCCTCCATTCCCCCTGTTTTGATCTCTTGCGATCTTGATTATTTCTAGCTGTTTAATAAAATCCACTTTTTGTTTGGAAACGAATGCTTGCTCCAATGCTGAATGCATGTCATATCACCCGTTTATGACATAGGACAGGTTTTGAAATGACTAAGATGACAGATAAAATGTGTTTTACACCAGCACGAAGATTATTTGCTTTGACTGGATGAGACTTTTGCACAGTGCTGTATGTATTTGTCATTTATGAGTTGGTGGTTTTGTGTCATCACTGATGAGTGATTGTGGTTTTGTGTTGAAAGCACATGGTCTGCTTAACGCTGTGGTAAAAAGGCCTTATCGACTGCATAATGTGCTGAATGTTCTTCTGTTTAATAAATGCATAATTTACAGACAAAAGCAGCACTATCAGGAAAGCACTGTCTGTGCAATAAACAGACTGCAACAAAGAGTCCACAACAAAGGCGGTTTTATTAATTCAGTTTAACACTGGCATTTGAAACACTGGATTCACATATCCCAAGTTCATATCTGTTCAGATGTAATTTTAGCCATTTTAATTTGAGGTAAGCTAAGATTAGCTTCTGTATACCTCTGCGTGTGAATACACAGTTGCTGCCTTTGGATTGTTTTCTGTCATTTTTAGTATGCTGTTGTGTACCTGAGAGCTGAGTTGTTAGAGGTACGAGTAAAATAGATACATTTAAATATATTCAACTGAAATGCTAATATTTCAGTTAAATGAAATGCTAAGAATATTATTTGTAGTACTCTGCTGTATTAAAGACAAGCCTGAATAATTAGGACAACCAGATTTATTAACAGTAGCTCTTACCATATTCCAGTTTTGATAATTAGCTGGAAAAAAGTTTTTCTTTTTGAAAATCACTGATAAGCTCTGAGAAAAAGAAACCATTTCCATACTTTATTACTGTAATTTATTTTGCCACGTACCCTTAGGGTTTGCATGAATGACCTACAGGGGTGTACAGTTATGTGGTGAGGGGTCAGGCATGATCCTACAAAGATCCCAGTGAAAGGGTCCAAGAAGAACAAGCATTCCCTGCCCTGAATAGGGTTACTGGTAACCAGTCCTGGAGCTGGGCCTGAGGATGGTGTTCGCCCCCTAGTGGCCAGGATAGGACCCAGCAACTTACACAATGTACTAATTTTAAACAATAAGAAAATGAGAAACATTGTTAAACTGTTGATTAGGAACAATGCTTGATAGCACACATCAGCCTGTAACATCCAGAAATGAATGGAATTCCAACCAATCATATGGTTCTTTTAAGAATGGATGACTCATGCATGGTTGATTGAGTTAGCAGAGTACACAACATACTACATTAAGAGCATTTACAGAACATCTTCAGAGTAACTCACCCCTTAAATAATTTTTAAGCACATCAGATTCAGGGAAATCCTACAGGAATACTGCAGCTGATTTTTCTTTTGGATATATTAGAATCAGTGCCATTGGTGGCAGGTGTATGCTACTAACCTTTGCTTCTGAATGTGTCTGGTTACTGGTTGCTTACGGTTACCAATGGCTGAGTGGCTGGAGGCTCCAAAAGCCAGAGGAGGCAAAGATATCCCAATTGTGTGACTCATTTTATTCAGTCTTTGGATTACACAATACGGGAAGAAAACCCAAGTATCAAATGGGATCAGAAGGGAGAAAAAACAGTATGTACTGTGTAAAATATCCAAGAGAAAGGCATTGACTATGATTACCAGACATCTATAATACCTAACAACTGAAGTTAACAAGTTGCTAAAAGTATATTTTGCTCAGCAAACTTCATAAAGATTATGTTATATGTTTGTATGGTGATATTCTTTTTATTTTTAATTTAAATTATATGTTTTTTTAATCAAAATATGAATTCAAGATGCTGATGCAGTCATTTATATTTTCAAAGTGCTTCTCGATGAATCGCCACTTTTTCAGGGTGGAGGGATCTGTGTGATCTGTGTGATCCTACAAGCAATGTTATTGGGGCATTTGTCCCTGGTAGGGTCTCCCAAGGTAAACTGGGGCATTTGTGTGGTTTTTAAAGAGACACAACAGTTGGGTTGTCAAAAAACAGTTAGAATTTAAACTCTGTGTTAGAGAACATATTGTTTTTTATTGCCTGGAAGGAATGGTTTAGGGGTGGCATGGTGGTGCAGTGGTTAGCATTGTTGCCTCACACCTCTGGGACCAGGGTTTGAGTCTCTGCCTGGGTTCCATGTGTGTGGAGTTTGCATGTTCTCCCTGTGCTGTCGTGGGGTTTCCTCCAGGTACTCCGGTTTCCCCCCACAGTCCAAAGACATGCTGAGGCTGATTGGAGTTTCTAAATTGCCCGTAGGTGTGTGTGTGAATGGTGTGTGAGTGTGCCCTGTGATGGGCTGGCCCCCTGTCCAGGGTTGTTCACTGCCTCGTGCCCATTGCTTCTGGGTAGGTTCCATCCCCCTGCGACCCAGTAGGATAAGCAGGTATAGATAATGGATGGATGGAATGGTTTAGACTGCTCTGTAGAGGAGATGGATCACAGCTGATCAGACGATCAGCTTTTAAACAGTACTTACCTGCTGAAGAGCTCTTTGTGGACGAGGGGTCTTTACTGAGTAATGCCATTCAAAAGCAGACATTAATCTGCTGTGAGTCTATAATTGCTGTTTACATTTGTTCCAGGCCACTCACAGCAGCCTCAGTTTAGCAGCACTTGTGGCTAGCTGGCTCCTTGACAGTTTTATGTTTGTAATGTGCTATTTGCCTTGCTCATATGTCACACTAGACAAAAGCATCTGTTAAATATGTTTTGTAATGTAGTTGCATTCATGTGAGGATTCAGGGCTGTAATACAGATGTACTTCTAATCACAGGATGAATCTGGTATGTAGTATGAATGAGTATTAACTATTAACATGCCACCTGATGAAGCATGGCAGAATGGGGGGGGGGCAGCTCCTACTGTGCCACAGGCTATGGCAGAGTATTCAGTGATTCTGTAAAAAAAACAAGGTAAACAGAGTAGTTCATTTAGTAAGCACTGCAGCCAGATGGACTCATACTGCCGTATGGAGTGATGAGTTTTTCAGTATAATAACTTGAAAGTAGTAGAGAATAAATTCCAGAATGTTGGGGGGGTTAGGTACTTTAATCAAAACGTTACATTTTAATTAAAAGAAAAACAGTATGTACTGTGTAACATTTTATCCAAGGTAAATTAAACAGAGGACATGATATGTCTAATTATAACTTGATAGTCTATCATGCTCTTGTTTGCCATATGATATTAAGTCTTTCCTGGAGGATTAATGCCTGGTAAACGGTTGAATGCTTATGCCATATAGCATATACTGCCATCAATTCATAGGACAAAAAGGACTGTGTTCCCTGTGATTGACTAGGGTGTCCCCTTCTTTGTGCCCTGCACTGGATTACAGGTGTGGAAAATCAAAGGATGAATGTAAATTTCTATTATACATATTTAGTAGACACTTTTATGCAAAGTGACATACAAGGCTGAGCTTCTAATGAATGCCCAAGTACAGTATTGTATGAATGTAAGCAGTATTGTAAGAATGAGTAATTATATTTGAATACCGTGCTGTCGCGCGAGCAGAAATACACACAGGCAACATTTGGTGCAATATTTGGTTTAACACCCTGGCACTACTGAGGAAGTTTTAAAAGGATTTTAGATACTAAGAGAAAAGTGTCGGCTGGTGCAAGCGATTGCCTGCTGCCGTTCATATTTAAGATGATAAAATAAACTTCAGTGATTTATAGGTGTGGTTTAGCGGTTGCACACCAGCCAAGTGTGAAAACAGAAGACCTGCAGTAAACATGTGGCCACCTGCGATCCATCGATTGGAGCTGAAAGTGTGCAGAGGTCCCAGAGCGGACATTCTGACAAAACGTACGTGGTACTGAGCATTACTGTTATCTGTACTAATATTTCACAGATTTATATTAGATAATCAAATCAAATTTATTTATAGAGCACCTTTAAAACAGCCAATGCTGACCAAAGTGCTGAACAATCATAAAATGTATGAACTAGAACACCTCAACATTTATAGCATTAATATCATAAAATATGAATTTAAATACATGCACTATGAGCTCATGCACAGATAAAAAGCCAATGTTAAATCAAACAGCAATAAAACAAAAGAAAGGAAGGAAATGTCTCACTCTAACCCCTGTTCAAAAACCAACATGAAAAAGTAATTTTTCGAAACGATTTAAAGGTGACTAATGAGCTAACCCTAATCCAGCTACTGAAGAAGCTCCATTTGCATCTCGATGGTGGAACCGGATGGTGGAGCAACTGGCTAGTCAACCTAAGAGCTCTAGTTGGGTTGTAACTCTTTAAAAATTTGATAAGTATGGAGATGCTAATCCATTTAAGCGTTTAAAAAAATAATAATAAAACTTAAAAATCTATTAGATATTGGATTGGAAGCAAGTAAAGGGAGGCGAGAACTGGAGAGATGTGTTGACATTTACTGGTACCAGTTGATAAACGAACTGCAGCATTCTGTACAATCTGTAGATGCTGTCCACCCGAGTAAGAAACAGCATTGATATGTTTATCAAATTTGAAAGAGTTATGAAAGATCACACCTAGATTTTGGTGGATGGAGTCCTATATGAAGCAAGAGGGTCAAGAGCATCACTGAAAAAAGCAGAAGGTTCTGCGTGCCCAAATACCAACATTTCTGTTTTCTTTTCATCAAGCTGAAAGTTGTTTGCCATCCAGGATATAATGTAATTTAAACATTCTTGGAACCGGGCCCGCTGAGTTGCCCTGTACTAAAATAACTGGCAAGTAAAGTTCAGTATCATCGGCATAGCGGTGAAAAGAAAAACCATATTTCCTAATAATGTGACCCAGGGGTAGCATGTACTGTTAAAAAATGGCTGAGACCAAGAATGGAGGATTGTGGGATGCCAGACGTAGCAGGGGCTGAGGAGGATGAAAGTTCACCAAGGCATACAGAACAATTTCTATCTGTTAGATAAGATCTAAACCAATCAAGGGCATTACCTTGGATGCCTACACACCTCAAACGTGATAAAAGAGCTATATGATTTACAGTACCAAAAGAGCATTATATTTTATTATTACAAAAGAGCATTATATTTTTACCTTTAGAAGTGCCATTCCTGTGCTACGCTGAGCTCTGAAACCAGATCCACAATAAAATTTTCATCAAAAAAAGTTTCTAACTCCTTAAGCACAACTGTTTCGAGAGCTTTAGAACGGAATGGCAATTTTCAGATGGGTTTATAAGTAGACTAGGTTGAACAATCGAAGTAAAGCAACTTTTGTGGTTTTTGATATATGAGGTATCTCATGGATGTACTGTACTTAGACATTATTATTATGAGCAGACAGAACTAAGGGTTTACTTGTGATTTCAAGAAATTAACTGAATGCAAGAAGGCAGGAGTGGCAGGTGGTGAAATTAATAGAAAAAACATGAAATGAAGATAATGTTCATTTGATTGTCTTTAAAAGCCCCATGAATGTTACACTGCTCTGCTTTTAATACTAATCTGGTGACAGACTGAGGCTATCACACCTCCCAGCACACAGTCAGTCCTGCTCACAGTGGGAGCATTTTCACATGGACACAAGCCCACTGCCATAGCACTCTGCACTGCCTTATTATGTACCAGCCACATATTATATACCTACGCCCCCTGCCCCTATGAGCCTAAATGAATGAAAGTGTTCCCCACGAGCCCTCTTTTGATCAGCAACAATCAACACTCCACCGGCAACAGGTAAAATACAGTCGGCCGTGCCCTCCTGTTACAGCAGCTGGTCTGTGCACGCCACTGATTCACACACATTGTGAGGAGCAGTCCACTATGTCCATGAAAATGCATGACATGTCTCTAACTTATGTGGGTAGGTGTGACATGAATAGGCACATATTGATCATAAACTGAGAATATAACATCGCTCTTTCTAGGGAATAGCCAGCCATCTGCACTCATTTGTAAATTACAAACTGGGATTTTTGGGAAATAGAAGTGCCTCTACACTTATTTTTATTTTTTTATTGCCTGCTATCACCATTCACTTTTACTTTAGATGTCATCTGCAACAGCAGAGATTTAGAGAGCCGTTCTGCTAATATATTTAAAGCTGTGGTGAAACTTTACTGAACGGTGCACAAAAAAATGTAGTATTATACTAATACTTGTCTATTAACCAAAAACTGTTACATGCTGATCTCCATTAATGAATCTTCATGCATGTTTTATCTGAAGCAGTTACTGCATTTGTGACTTTATCTACTGAAGAACTACTGAAGGAACAAGTCATGAATAGCATAAGTGAAATACTGATTTCATGTTTGTTCATTATTAATGAATTGTGATGCATCATTTTCTCAAGTAGCAACTATATTTGTTTATGATTTGTACTTCGGTAGTAGCTGAGTTACTAAATATTTGTGCCCCACCAAGTAAAGTGTTACCAAAGTTGTATCTATAATACTTACAAATGTTTCAGAAGAACCTATATTTTTATACATATGAGAAAAGATAAGTTACAATTATATTCCAGTTATATTCCAGCTTTTGAGATGTCACTTTTGCAGCTCATCTTTTTCTAATTAAAGGGCTTCACTTCCCGTTGGTTTCCTTGGAAACTGTGCCATGCATTTGATTGCTGCCAAATGTTCACAAATACAATGGGGAGACGGACAGGCAGACCGCTGTTTTGATGTTCTATTAAAGATTGTGTCAAAGGAGAAAAATACTACTGTGGTAGCAAATATGGCTAAAGTTTTGATGTCTAGACTATTCTCCTATTTTCTGCATTCAGATTCAAGGTGATTATACCTTCACTTTTGCTGAAAAGGTAAGAAGGATCTAAATACTGTACAATTAATAAAATCATCTGTGTTGATTTTGTGAAATTTTGTGATTAGTGAATATCTCTGATACTTGACGCCTTGATATTGAAGATCCGAAACCTGATCCCTGGACAGTCTTGATCTGGAACCTTTGTAGTTCCTGGCCACACAAAACAGGAGCTGGGACATTTATGCTAAATAAGTATGGGAGTTTTTAGGTTAAACTTCACAGAATTTGAGCCATACCATACACAATTTATTAAAAAACAAATATTAAGTAACACTGCACGTTACCCAGATTGCTCTCACTCCAACTGCGAACTCCCACAAGCCTCTCTCGCTCCTCCACACAGCATACTGTAGCCAGGGGACTGGTGAATAGATCGCACAGTTGTACCTGTTGTTATTTGGCCTAACCCCGAACTATTTAAGATCAGGCACATTGACAAACAGCTAAGTGTTGCTTGGGGTATTTAAGTTAGCAGGCACCTGGTTAGTGGTGAGTGGTATACAAGAACAACTGACAGGAACCATAGCTGACAGAGCAGATAAATGAGAGAGCGACGGCATCACAGTTGATTTAGAGTTTGTTGCATTGTCTTGGGTGTCAGCCATTCTTTTTGGGGATATTTTACATTTTGTATTTGCTTTAACTATTGTTGGTTCATTTTATCTTTAACCAGAGCCAATGCACCATTAAGGTTACCACGGGGGGGAACAAATATTTATATACCCTAATTGAGATTATATGTTTTTTTTTGTGTGTGTGTTGTGTGCTTATTAGAACATCAAGCAATTAGCTGTGTAATCAGTCATACAAAAGAGCTTAGTTATTGTATTTGAACACAATTAGTGAATCATTATGGTAGCGGTACACATTAGGGATTGTAAAACAGCACATTTAATTGAAAAAAAATATTGAATGTGAAAGCTTGTCATTCAGATGTTGTTACATTGACTAGTTTCTATAACATTGATTTATTTTTAATTATTGTTTTTAATTAGAATAACCCTTTATTATTCTAACTATTGGTAACAATGTATTTAAATTTACTGAAAAAAGACCCAAATAACTTTGTACTTTAAGGTCCCATTTGCCCTGGTAGTCTTAGAAAGCATCAGATATGGAATCACCAATACTTTCAAAGTACTTTTAGAGAAAATTTTATTTTTTTTCACTACAGTAACCTAACTCTCAAGGTACCCCAATATGTGTGAGCAGACACAGAGACTTTATTGGGGACGTTGTCAAACGATGCCAGCAGTTATGTTCCTCTCTACAGTTTGCAAAGTGCTATTTGCCTTGTTTGTGTATTGCTTTGGACAAGGGCACGTGCTAAATATGTAAATTTACATGCAAATTCAGCTTCGTAAGCCTACAGTATACGTTTAAGTTATTGAGAACAATAATCATTAGTCATGCAATTAAACTAGTGGCTTATCATTTAGATCTTTGTCTGCTTGTGTTACGGCCTCCAGCTTCTCTTGGGACATAGCATTAGGGAAAGAGAATGTAAGGAAAGCAAAACGAGCTAAAAGTCAGCCTCAGTTAAGATCCCTACCACCAAAGCTAAAAATAAAAGGTTTAAAAGCCACTTTGTGCCTAAGCAAACTCCCACAACTAGTCAATGTACATTTTCCTGAATTAAAATTTAAAAAAAAAATGTGAAGTGAACCCAAAACAAAC
Organism: Stomatorhinus walkeri; assembly: GCA_026784285.1. Lineage (NCBI taxonomy): Eukaryota > Metazoa > Chordata > Actinopteri > Osteoglossiformes > Mormyridae > Stomatorhinus > Stomatorhinus walkeri. The sequence continues at coordinate 4,390,456 of JAODUD010000038.1, forward strand.
AATATCGCATGAACAATGTGAACTTTTCCCAGCATCGCTCAGCCCAAAATACACAATACGTTCACAAAAAATAATTAATATTATATGGTTGTGTTCCATATTATATCAGGTGATGTGGCTAAGCGAAGGGCTAACCTTTGCTTTAGCAACGATTATCACAGAAAGTAAATTGAGCTGATGAACAGTCAGGTGAGCAGGGAATATGGATAATTTACTTGGGCAAGCAGGCAGACAAAGGACCAGACGGAAAACAACTTACAATGTCAATGACAGACCTAGGGAAATATACTCGAGCGCGGACTGAAATACACAGGACAAGCCGGAAATAACATGAAACAGCTGGTACCAATCAGCGTTTCACGCGAGGTAAATGACAGCGTGTGGCACACACTCTACGGGGAACGGAGAGATGGGACCGGGGACAAGACGGACCAGGAGAACAAAATAAGACCTGGAACAGGACAGACACACAGAACAGGCACAACCAGGATACTAATGGACAGAAGCAACCAGGACACTAATGGACAGAAGCAACCAGGACACTAATGGACAGAAGCAACCAGGACACTAATGGACAGAAGCAACAAGGACACTAATGGACAGATCGTGGGGAATGCAGACAGGCAGAGGGGCGCCAGAAAAGGAGACATGGGGGGGGACACCAACAGGAGGAACGAAAGGGCCAGAAGTGAACACAGACAGAGGGACGAGGAGCAGACATAGGAGGCCGGAAGGTGGGGACCCGGCCAGGATCGACTGTGCTGGGGCAAAAAATGGACTAAATTAACAAAGTCAGTGAACTTTTATACAGGTAATTTTTCTGACATTCACATCATCCAGGCACAAACCGGCCATAGGGAAGTTTGGGAACTGTGAGGGCCAGTCTTTCTACCCCAACCTGTCGGGTGATCTCTGCATATTTGCAGGTCAATTGCAGGAGATGATTAATGTATAATGCTTTATTTCATTGGTGGCCAACCAGTTGATCACAATTGGGTTGCTTTTTGTTGCCAGTCTACCCCTGACATCATCCCACTGTGAGAGGGTTTTATTTTAATTATTCACAGTCTGAAACATTTGGATAGTTTTCTAGTCATAATTTAGATGATCTTCCCAGTTGATTCTGGGGTTCATCAGGGGTGTGTTCTTGCTCCTACTCTGTTCAGTGCTTGGGTGTTGGGCAGGGTCATGGGGACCAGCGACTGCGGGGCATCTGTTGGTCAGGAAAGATTTACTGATCTTGATTTTGCCAACGATGCTGTGATCATCACGGAGTCAATGTAAGTTCTGATTGAGGTTCTTGAGAGACTGAGTGAGGAATCTGCATGTCTGGGTTTGTGAGTGTCCTGTATAAAAATGAAGATCCAGGCCTTTAATGACCTCTTGTGCCCAGCCATCGGTGTGTCTGTCTGTGGAAAGAATGTTGACCATGTTGAGATGTTCACTTACCTCAGCAGCAGCATTCCTACCTCTGGTGACTTCATGAAGTCAGTAGACAGGATTGAGAGAGCATAGAAAGGGGTGGATGGCGCTCCTGATATCTTTGTAAGGGGATGAAGGTCCAAGTCTTTAGAGTCCTAGTGCTCCCTCTCTTGCTCTATGGTTATGAGACTTGGATGCTATCCAGTGACCTCAAACAAAGCCTGGACTCCTTTGGTACTGTGTCTCTTTGGAGAACCCATGGATGCTGCTGGTTAGACTTTGTGTCAAATGAGCCATTGCTCAGAGTCCTGAATGAGACACATTACCTGCATTGTGAGGGAGCGTCAGTTACGGCACTACAGCCAAGTGGCGCGATTCCCTGAGGGTGATTTAAAAGTTCTTATGTTTTTACTTAAATACCAATACAGTTTAAATTTAACCTACAATGGCAAATGTGTTAGAAAATTATTGAATGGTTCATCACTCATATCTCTTGGGATGCACGTAATTCAATTTCCTAGTGAATTAAATTTATGTGTTTTGCTTGTATGTTTGTTTCTTGAATGTTAAAATTCATGAATATTTACGGTTGAATGTAATATTAAGTCCACTGTAGAAAACCCTGACTTAATCTTTGAACAAGGTGTAATTACAAGGTATCTGCAGTGTGTTACAATGTATCAGTGATTAATTAGTATAGTAGTGATAAATGTATTAGAATGTATTATCGGTAAAATACGTCAGCCTAATGTTTGGTGGTGATTTAAAATTTTACTGGTATATTTTATGTCTGAAGTTCCCCAGGGTGATTTACTAACTGCAGTAAGCATAATAATCAAAAGATAATTTTCCAAGACTGATTTGTATGAGGTACTTACCGTCCTTAACACTGTGTTATCACCTTACTGGCTGCAAAGTCTCTGTATTATCTGTATATTTGAAATAAACACTTCCAAAACCAGATGTAGAATCTAAAAACGAGGAAGCAGTTACAATTATATGAAACATCTGAACTATCTATCTACTTATTTATTGACCTACATTGCTGATATGTACGTACTTGCCTTAGATCTGCACCTTGTTGCCATATCACCAAGTACTGGAATACCTGTCTGGGAAAGCATGAATAATAATAATGACATCTGCTTTTTCAGGTGGAACTGTGCAGCCAGTTTTGTCACAGAACTGATACATTCACAGCAGTCGGTAACAAAGCAGCAAAGTGAGTTTTAAGCGATTTTGTGATTTTCAATGCATTGTGTTACAGGTAATAGGAATTCTGGGCAAAATACTCTGACAGCATTAATTGTTATACATTAGATGCCTTTTCTTTCTTAATATTTTAATGTCATTGTAATTCTCAGTAAGGAATTGTTATGACCTAGTGATTTTGCAGCTGCTTTAATACAAACCAGTTTCCTTTCCATTTTGCATATTTTGTTGACAGTCCTCAAAAGTACAATAATTTTTTTTCTACTGTAGAAATCCCCAGTCTTCTGGAAATGTAGCTTTGAATATTACATAAATTTATTTTCAGTACATGTAGGCTTACACATATTTCTGTTTTAAATGGAAACTGGAGAAACCTTATTCCACTTAGACTGACCTTCTGTTTCCTTTGATGTGGTTTATTACATTAATCATATAATGCAGATTCCGGCTGGGAAAGAATGTGTCTACTCAAAGGCAAAATATGAATTTTTGTGTAAAAAGCAATGTTGTTCACTATGGACCCTTTTTATTCCTTGAAAAAGGCTTTTTCTGGCAGTTTCTCAGAAAAACTTTATTGCTTCCCTATGGCTAGCCAGCATTTTACCTGCTCTCACCATAGTGTTCCAGGAGAAAAGGCCTCCTTTACAAATAATAAAAAAATTAAGCTGCTAATTGTTTAAGTTTGTTGTTGATCATTAAGCCCCCGGCGAATAAGCACAGAATAATGTAACAGGAAAATGCACTAAAGGTTTATATTATGCATAGTTCATCAACACAATTGGCAAGCAAAGTCATTCCATAATAAAAGTTTGGACACTTGTTGGTCTAAAACATCTGGAATGTTTGGGAAAAAATTATTAAGAAATTACACCTCTCACAACACAATATTTCAGGTAAACATTTACCTGTATGACTGAGTTCAGTAGGAAGGTTTGTATTGTGATTTGGGTAAATGACTGCTGTACGATAAAGACTAATGAAGCCCGAAGAGAGAAAACACCCCCACATAAAAGCCTGAGACTCAATGTTCTCTGATAATAGCTGCATAGGATGATGCCTTTTAAAATGTTCACTTTCTTGTCCTGAATTATTGCTCATTCTAAAATGCTGTAATGCTACTTTAAGGGAACTAGATAGCTTATTACTTCTGTATAAGTAATCTAACATTGGGTTGTCATAACATTAAATTGCTCTGTCTGCCGTAACAAATAGTAACTGGAGTGTTTGAGAGGATGTCCAGTGCTTTGATTATGTTTTCATCCATGTACTATAGCATATTTATGTATATAACAGGTTGGGAAAACTGTGCATATAACAGATTTTCAAAAGCTTCAGTTGAGAAGCAGCTCAACAATGACAGTTAGACCACTGGAAAATCTGGGTCTGTGTCATGAAGCCGAGGTTATTGCTTAGCTGCATAATTTGTTAGATTTAAGGTAGTCCAGGCTAAATGTAAGTGAAGGAAGACAGTCAGTTTAAACAGGATACCTTAAATCCAGCACGTTATCCTGCTAAGAAATCCTGCTTCACGATACATGCCCCTGCTGAGGTTTAGAGTTTGTTTAACCATGATAATCATGGCATGACTGGATCACCTGTTAGTACTCACCTTTATGTAAGAAAGATGTATCCCTTATTGAGGTCCAGAATACAAACTTTTAAACTGAAACTGGCAGTGCAATCAGCAGTCACTATTTTCATTTGATATTTTCATTGTGTAGTTCAGGTCAAAGTTCTGTTGTTTTGGATAGCCAATTATATTCTTTTCTATAAGTTATATTCTTCTCTGCAAGACTTTACCAGTCCGTCAAAACCTTTTTTGTCTCTTCTAAGAAATAATTAGGAAAAAGCCACATATATTTTGTGGCTGGATAACCATTGAAATATCAGTAACCTTGTGTTACCTCCACTGCTACCCACACATATATTTCTGCCACACTCTCTATTTAATTAATTAACAAATTAATATTCTATTATTTACTTATTTATAATTCACTGCATCATTACATTCACTTGTCATCCTGTTGTCTAGCCGTCTTGTTGTCTATGTTCACTGTCTGCAGGAGCATATGCAAGTAAGCATTTCATTGTGCACGGTACTCATACTTGTACACATGACAATAAAATTAAAAATAAAATTTAATTTAATTTAATTTATAGTGCCCTTTTTAATTAAAATTAAAGTAAAATTATATAATAAAACGTTTGTCTATCAAATATTACAGCAAACAGATATAAAGTCATATGTATCTTCTCAAATACACAGGATTAAATGTGTATTTTCTCTTAGACAAATGACTTGACTTTTGATTAGTGCAGACTGCAAATCAAGAATCCACAGAAGGGGTACATCTGCAGACAATCACGTGGCATTTGTCAGCAGAGCAATTAGACTGATATGCATGATATGGCTGAAAAGTAATTTGTCACAGTGGGGTTTGGAACAGACCAATGGGCACATGTACTTGAAGGTACTATTTGAGGAACAAAATTAATATGTAATTAATAGTACATTAATGGTATTTAATAGTAATAGTACATTTATGCATATATAAATAAAAGACATTTCAGTATAAGGCCCATAAAAAGTTAAACATATGAAGGGTTTTATTTGACTTACTGTGAGGGGTTTTATATGGGATAATCCTTTTTAGTTGAAAAAGCAATTGCTGTAAATACCTAAGTTTTTTTTTTTCCTTCTGATACTACCTTTGGTGACTTCATGTGCTTAAGTGAGTCAGTCTGGTTGTCAGTCTGCTGCAGGCTGTGTGTGCTGTCACAATTCCAGGATTCATTTATTGTCATTTTAAGTAGGTCAACAAGATTAACACTATATACAATAATCGCTATTATTAACACTATGTACAATGGAATTTCACTTAAGCAACAACTAGCATCATTCTAGTAAGAGAGGCTTCAGTGTGAAAATAATACATATAATAACTATTTCCATTGTTTCAGATGCTGTCATGAAAGGTCAAAGCACCCCCTCAGATCTCTGCCAAGGCTGCAGGTGCCTGCAGTATAAATTAGAAACTGCCATAAACTGGCAGAAACTGGTTGTCCTCCGCAAGACTGTCTAGCTTTAACATGGCTGACCTCACATACTGTGGTAATCTCTTATTATACCCTATATGGTAAAAGTATGTGGACACCAGCTTGTCCAACATTTCATTCCAAATCCAAGGGTGATAATGTGAAGCGGTCAACAAATAAGCTTCATAACTTAAGGTTAATACCCTCTGCTCTTCTGGGAAGGCTGTCTATTTGATGCTGCATTGATTGTATATTACGTATAGGTGATTAGGTCCCATTCGGTGAGATTATGTGATTTACCGTTTTGCAACTGAATTTGTTCACAGGCATTTCCACTTCAAATTACATTTCAACTGCTCTAGCAGTGCAGAAATTTGGCAAACTGACTTTACTGAGATTAGAAAGATGGCTTTCAAGGGTGCCAAGTCACTAACATCTTCTGCATGACCACCCGTGCTGCTACCTAAGTTGAAAGCCTCTAATGACTTCCACATGATAACCCATTGTAGTTGTTGGTCAGCAAAGGGTCTGACATAATTCAGCAATTACTCTGTTTACTTGGGGCGTCCACATACTTTTGCAATTTAGTGTATGTTATGTGATGAGTGCTCATCTTCAGTATATTCTTGTTATATTTTGGTTTCTTTCCTTTTTGTCTGTCCTGTAGTCCAGTCTGGCTTTAGCGTGGTGGCCCTACACTCTCTAATGATGTTATTCACTCTCGGTGTGATCACCTTGGCTATATACCATAAATTTTGCTACTTGGCTAGCTCTCTACGACAGAACTATAACGTCACTTCCCATGATTTCTCACATCAATAATGTTCCTTTGAAACTAACACTGTGATTAGGAGGGAACAGGCAGAGGAAAAACTACGGGACTGGTTTTCTGTGGACTGGGGCATGTTCAGAGGTTCTTCATGAGATCTGAATAAATATGCAGGAGTTATCACAAACTATATTTTAAAAATGGATTGGAGATAAAAAAAAAAATGATTAGCACAAATAAAAAGAGCTGGTCTATAAGGGTTTACCTGGATGCACCTAGAAAGCTGAAAGTGTTTTTATGGACATTTTGATCTCTCTTTGATGGTGTCCATACTTCCTACTTTTCCAAATAAAATAAAGAAAATGTTACATTAGACTTTCACAAACAAAATTAAAAGAAAAACACTTGACTATTGGTTTACACAATTACTAGACAATCAGAAACTAAGTGGATTTTCTCTCTTCACCATCAACATACAAAATAATGATAAACAGTTTTTGTTATTTGGTATGTATATAAGAAATAACTATCATTCTGTACAGTCCACTTAACCAGGTTCAATGTCCTGTATAGCCACCTTTCTTCTCAATGACCATCATGGGCCTGTTGTCCATTGAACAAATTAAGTTTTTGATTTGATCCCGTCCTATATTAGCTGAGGCAGCTAGAACCGCCTCCCAGAGGCTGCTCTGAGAAGTGCATTGCTTGCCATTTTGGTAAATCTCACACTTTGGTAAGGCACAGTAGTATTCAATGGGGGTTAAGTCAGGTTATGATGGGGGCCTGGTCATAATTCAGTATGGAATACATTTTAATAATAATTCATTTTATTTATAGGTGCCTTTCTAGACACTCAGGGACACTTTCATGCATGGGAAGGGGCATTGTCCCATATAAATATAATCATTGGAAGGGGCATTGTCACACATAAATATAATCATTGGAAGGGGCATTGTCACACATAAATATAATCATTGGAAGGGGAATTGTCCCATATAAATATAATCATTGGAAGGGGAATTGTCCCATATAAATATAATCATTGGAAGGGGAATTGTCCCATATAAATATA
>JAODUD010000038.1:4401254-4421009 GCA_026784285.1 Stomatorhinus walkeri
TATATTATATTATATTATATTATATTATATTATATTATATTATATTATATTATATTATATTATATTATATTATTACGAATATTGCCCCCTGGGGTATATGAAAATTATCTCTACTCTAGTAACTTTAAAGCATACTCTGTTTTTTTTGTCTTCCTTCACTTCCAATTGGACTGGGATCGTTTGACAGCAGCTAACTTTTATCTGGTGTTTGTGTAGGATGTGTTGGACAGGTTAGGTCACCCGTAGGTCACACCACAAAGCTTGCACAGATTGGACGTTATCGGACACCTCGGTTCCTTCTCCATAGTGCGTTCCTTCCTGATTTTTACTGGTGAGACCATGGGAACTGAGAACAGTGAAGTTTTAGTGTTTTTCTGCTTTTTCTTATCCAAATGTCCAGTTTTGTAGGCTGTGTATTAATTTGTCACATCTCACTCAGGATAAGGCGACCAGCTCAATGGATGTGAATGTTTCTTGTCCAGCTCATGTTCATATCATTGTTGTAGGGTTTATTTGCTTGTTTCATGTGTTAGTTAGTTAGTTAGTAAGTTAGTTAGTTAGTTAGCTGTTAGTTAGTTGCACTCTGCAAAGTGTCCTTTGCTAATATCACTCTACTAAGCAAAGCTTAATTGTTTGAATTAAATGCTTCAGTGCTTGTGAATTCCCCTGGAGTGTGATCTGCAGAGGTCTCATGTTGATGAGAATAATCCTGCCATTCCAATTCCATTATAAGAACCAAACCCATTACAGCACAACCTTGAGCAGAAACTTCTCACTTCAAGAGAATATTCACAGCAAGTGAAAGCTGACTGCTATGCATTACAGTTTATATTATACCATGCAGTGTTTTAGTTATATCTATCATGAATTGCTAAAAATGGTTCAGGGTCTGCATATTTCATACATGTACTTAAAATGTAATTATGAACAGCAGATGCATGGTCAGTCAATGTACAGGTTTTTCTGTGGTTACATTCACCATGCAATGATAGGAGTGTAGCTTAGGGTTAGTGTTAGGGTTACAGTTAGGGTTAGATTTATGTTTTTCATGATTTAGAATTTCGGAATCAGTGCCTTATTCATTTACGATTTCCAGCAACTGACTGACTGCTTCTTAAATCTTTTATGTTTTCAGATGGCCTACAAAGCCTGGTTATGTTCAGAATATTTCAGTGCCACCCAGAGCCAGTGCTACCACAGGATTCCCTGCCAGCAATACTGCCTGGAGGTCCAAGCCAGCTGCCCCTTTGTGCTGCCTGACAATGGGCATCTGGTTTATGGGGGATTATCCAGTTTCATCTGTACAGGTGAGTGTCAGTGACCTGCTTCCTTGCTCAGGTAGCTGCACATGTTCGTTGGTGAGTCAGGATTTACGCTTTTGGTCATCTACTACTTTATATCCACTTAGCCTTAATATTTTTATATCCACTTCTGGTTTTGTTCATGCTCAGATACACAAATATACAAAACTGCTTGAATATTATAGGTTCAGATCATGGGGCATTTCTTCACACAATTTGAAATGCTCCAATAAAACATATTTCATTGTGTAAATGGTTACAGACTTATAATTAGTTACCATTTATTCATCTTCCATAACTGATTGTCTAGTAGAGACATAGGTAAGTACAACTGGTCCTTTCACAAAATCATACCGTTTGATGAAACACCTATGTATGTATGATCTGGATGATCAGGTGATGCCAATGAGGACCTACGTGCTGCTTCCTCATCCCATACCTGATTCACTTCAAAGGCTTAGGTGGAGAAAGGGTTGGTCCTGTACGTGATGTGCGGACGCCTTATCACTTTGCGCATGAGCACGTCCATTTCCTCGGCTGAAATCTAATCTGGTTTGCCAGGTAAATACACCATTATACAGTGAGGGAAATAATTATTTCACCCCCGGGTTGCATTCCTAAATATACCTATTTATTAAAAAATGAGAAGTCTATCATTTCAATGATAAGTTTATGTGGCTCAGTGGGCTAAGTCGGTGTGCTTGTAATCACAAGGTTGCTGGTTCAAACCCAGCCTCAGCCTGCCTGTGGGTCCTTGAGCAAGGCCCTTAACCCCCAGCTCCCTGGGCGCCGCTACAGGTGGCTGCCCCTTGCAGACAGCTTGCTCTACAAAGAGCAAGTTGAGGGAGGCATAAAAATAATTTCCCCACGGGGATAAATAAAGCATTAATATTTATTATTATTAAACAAACAAGTAAATAATCATTACATAGCAGATACAAATGAATTTGGCATGTATCTACAGAAATAATTATTTGATCCCCTACAAGCCAGCAAGAAATTAGGTCGAGTAGTGCACTAACACAACACAAGTAGTATTTGATTAAGTATTAGTAGACACCAGGCCAGTATTCACATTTAATGGCATTACTTTGTTAAATAGTATTCTTGGGTCACTAATCTGTCTACATCTTCAACCTTATTACCATGGGAAATACCCAAGAACTGTCTATGGACACCAGAGACAAGATTGTTGACTTTCACAAAGGTGGAATGGGCTGCATGGCCATCAGCAAGCAGCTTGGCGAGAAACTGTTGGTGTAATTATTTGCAAATGGAAGAAAGACAAAACCACTGTCAATCACCCTCGGTCTCGGGCCCCAAGGAAGATCTTATCTCATGCAGCATCAATGATCTTAAGAATGGTGAGGGCTAACCCCACTACACGGGAGGAGCTCGCTAATGATCTCAAAGCAGTAGGGACCACAGTCACCAAGAAAACCATCACTAACATATTATGGAGTTATGGTTTGAAATCCTGCAGTGCTCACAAAGTACCCTTGTTCATTGCATGGTATGCACAAAACACACCACTGAATAATTAAGGCCAATCAATGTCCAGTAAATTGCAGAGCTCCTTCTTCCTTATACAGCTGCCCTTTCCCTCTGGTCAGTAGGTACTGGAGTCCTAGCGGTACAGTACCACTCCCTTGCTTGTCTTCTGTGGGTGGCAGAGCCTTCAGTTGCTGAGCTCCACAACTTTGGAACTCACTACCACAAAGCTTCCATATCTTTTTACTCAGTGATTAACTTCCCATACTTGTTCCTAATGCTGTTGCAGTTTTTCTTGTAAGTCCCATTCAGTGTGTTAGCTTATGGTAATTGATCTGTGTTCATATGTTCTTCTGTTCATGTATTTCCACTTTCTGAATTCCTCCCAATGACATATCTTGGTAGTGTGCTTGGCCCCATTATTGCTGCTTGCAGCTATATTTATTATTATTAGTAGTAGTAGTAGTAGCAGAGGTAGTAGTAGAAGTAATAGTAGTTGTAGTAATATTAGTAATGTTGTTGTTGTTATAACAAGAACAACATAGAACTTGACCTCCTAATGTTTGTGTGAGTTTCCTTCAGTTTCCTCCAAAGTCTGCTACCTGCGTGGGGTTGCGTAATGTCATGGACTGCCAACTACCTGACTCAGCCCTGACCACGATCAGTTCCTGGAAGATGAAAAAAAATTACATATTTTACTAGTTTTTCTTTTATTATTCAGATCAATCATTTTAAGTAAGAAATACTTCAATACTCCAAAAAGAAAGATAAAAGAAAAGGTGCTGCTGTGATCTCATCCATCCACTGAGTTTCAAACAGAAATGTGTCAGCCTATACAAATACTGCCCTCCAGTGACAGTATTAGGCAATAACAACAGGCCGGGCCAGACTGGAATTAGTTCAATATGAAAAAATACATAACCATTTTCAAAATACAAAAGTAAATAAGGCTTGAAATTATTTTTAAATATGTGACGTCGTGAATATTATGTGATTATCTGTACTTCTACTTTGTAAATGTACTACATCAAATGTTCCCATTATGTGACACTAACCATTATCGAGTCATTCTATGACATAATTACATGACAGCAGGTTGTTTTTATGAATTTTACGAAATATTTACTTCAGGCAGTTATCAATTATATATTGGGGCACATTTCTTTTAATATAAAAAGTAAACAGGTTCCATCATTTATTTCGCAGAAAATACACTGGAATTCACAGTCCAGTTTGCTAAACGTTAAGTTAAACTCTTCAACTTCAACTCTTCAAAAACAGGATTTTGTATATTATTTTCATCGTTAATTTGACTCATTAATATAGATTAAGTTATTCATATTGTGTCCGAGAAATCTGTCAATTGTGTTACCCACTGACAAAGCCCCTATAACTCAGCAATAGTTTGCTCCCAAATCACATGACCGAAACCCCATGATGTCACTTCCTTCGGTGGAGGGAATTTTAAATGCAGTGTAGCAAGTTTCTTTTTCAGTATTTCATCTATATTATATGCACATAGAGTGGGTTAGTTGATTGTCAGCTGTGTTATCAACGTGTTCTTGTGTACTTGCTTTAGATTTTATATTTATAAAAATGTAGAGAAGGTTGTTTAAACATGAGTTGAGTGATTGATGAGGTGACATGTTTGCACCTAGCAGTTAGCACAAGGGTTTAAAATGAAAGAAATACCTATTTCTGAACCTGAAAGAAATATTTACGATCAAGTATAACACAGATGACAGTGTTGGCAGGGTATATTGTAATAGTTTATGCTTACATTGAGTGTTTTGATTTAAAAAAAAATCAGTAACTTTCTATTATACACAAATTGCATGGTAAAATATGAACAAGTGCAATTACTTACATTTAATTTACAGGTATGCTTCGTACAACATCCGTTCAAACAACGTTTGTATTAATGTCTATGGTCCATAAGGATATAACAGAAAAAAAATCGCGATCTAACAAGCGGACGTAGCGAACTCAGGCAAGAGCATCACGCACATGATCCTGTGTACGTCACGCACGTGTGCGGTATGTAAACAAAGCCCTGAGAATTTAATCAGGCATAGCGTAACCTTACGCAGTACGTGTTCACGTAACATCCAGTTTCACAGAAGATGACATGGACGTTAAGTGCGGTACGTCTGTACTTGTATCAACAAAACAATGATTTCATGAAGTATGGATAATTTTGATATGATTCAGTGGTTTGAAAGGATGTGTTCCTGTTGACATTTGTGTAGTTTGACCCATGAGAAATGGTGACAGATCTCAGAAATGTTAACTGTCTAAAATAAAATAAAAAACGTGAATGAAACGAACCAACTGGAAGATAAACTATGAGTAGGGTGAGTTGGAAAGGACGGTTTGTGACGGAAAATAATTCGGTATTAACATCATAATTCAAAATTAATGAAATGTCTGATTTTTCTATTGTTTCGTGAGTTATTTGTTAAATAGAGGTTTCTCTTTTTCTTGTAATGCATCCTGCCAATTAAATAACTCCTTTTAGCTGTGTTACTTTGTCAACTGTGTTACCTCTGAGTTCTGTGTCATAAATCTTTTAAAGTTTGGCTAAACTGCAATAAAATCGATGGGGGAGATTTTTAAAGAGTCACGGAGGCGGTTCTAGTTTGTGCAGCAGGGTAAGAGGTCGCAATGCATCTAACCATAATGCATTGCGTCAGGATCAGAATGCATCGCTTTAAGCCAACGCTGTAAGCAAGTCGAACACACCCAATGACCGAAATGGGTAGACAAACTGGAACGCGGACTTAATACAGAGGACTAATGACGACAACCAGAAACAGCTGATCACATGCGATCCCACACAAGGTTAACGTGGGGGCGTGGCACACGGAAGGAGCAGATGATCGGGGCAGGACAGGGGTAATGCTGAGATAAGATCTTTATCGTTTTGGAAGCCATTAAGAAAAAAAAAGCTTTTCATGGTTTATCCTATTCATTTTGTGTTTAAATGCTAAAAAACAAACATGTTTAGGGGTAATTTTGGGGGGGCGGGAACCAATTAATTGGTTTTCAGTTATTTCTGGGACAAATTCGATCAGATCTCAAACTTTTTAGGAGTCGATCCGGAGTCTGGAACAGATTAAGTTTGAGAACCGAGGTACCACTGTATTTGGGTTACATGTAAATTATAAAGGAGAAATTATAGAGTTTTACTTCATTAATTTCTTTCACTTTCTCTCTGATTGTTTCATGTCACAGGGCTACTAGAAAAGTGGGTAGGTGGCACGGAACCAGAGTGCTGCGACGTGAGGTGGAGCTACTGCCGCTCAGCGGTGCAGACTGCCTGCGGCGGCTCCTTCGTACCCAGGCGCGCCTCGCAGCCAGCATCAGCAGCCGCGCGGCTCCACGGCAGTCGCGTCAGGCTGTGTGTGCTGGTGCTCATCCTGCTGCACACCGTCGTCACCTTTTCTACCGTCACCGACCACAGTGGGGTCAGCTTGGAGGCCCTGGCTTCCATGGAGGACAACTCAGCCCGAGAGGAGTGACCATCACCTAGTGCCATTTAGTAAAAATGCCGTGACACAAATTAAGAGCCTGAGGGATGTGGCAGCTGTTTGGCAGGGAGGCAGGGGGTGGATGATGCCCCAGTGTTCTCCAAAAAATGGTTGGTGTTCAGGAAATGTTTGAGTACAAGTGGCCTTTGTTCAATCCTTCAGAAAGTTAGACAGGTGGTACTGTAATAAAAATCTTCAGAAAAAATGTTTGAAATGTTACTGATGGTTTACTGTCAACTTCCCCAGCTTAAATAATTTTTGTTATAACATCATATTACCAGTAAAGATCTCCAGTAAACACACTATTGTTTTTTGTGAGTACAGGGTACAGGAAACAGTGGATGGGATACCAGCCCCCCCAATGGGCATGCAGAGGGGTATCAGAGGGAAGTCCATATGCAGAATCCTGTGGGAGTGAGAACACAGTACTACGCTCTGAACCTACTCTCCTGCCGCAAGACACTTTAGCTGTTTTAATATGCACTCAAAGTCTCCATCTATATGGAAGAGTAAAGTTGATTGCATGTCATAATATAATATTTTTCATAATTATTTGAATGCCTAATAAGAAAAACTGGATAGAAACAAAGATGCCAAAAAGTTAAAAAGGATATATGTTAGAAAAAACATTCTTTAATAAAATTATTTATCTTGTGGCTTATGGCACTCAAAATAATGTATTTCACCAAAACCGGTGTTCTGTTCTGCGAGTATGTGATGTAGAGGATCTCTCTTAGCATTTTCCCAAAGTAAGAAGGAATTGCAAGGCCTAACCTATCATTTAAGGAGAAGGATCTGCAAACACTCACTGGTAGTTTGTAAGTAATCACTCCTTCAATTTAAGACAGGGTCATTTCTTGGGCTTATTGTGTAACATTAAATGTTTGATTTATGCCAGGGGTGGCCAATTTTATCTGCGGCGTGTACGCAGGTTTTTGCTGTAGCTCCCTAATTAGATTACTATTTAGAGGACTGATTGGCTGAAGTCCTCACACCTGGTTTGAACAGCTGACCTGAAGGTTACCCCAAGAACCTGCATACACACTGGCCCTTTGCAGATGAGTTTGGCCACCACTGATTTATGCACTTACTGTTCAAGTTAAAATCATATTATTGTGATATGTAATATAAATGAAAAAGAAAAATGCCAATATTTTCAACATGACAGGCGCCTTTTTACAACGCTATACTGAGACATGTTTATACATGAAATAAAATTAATGTGTTGATGCATATAATTTATGCTGAGTTATAGGAGAGTTTTGTAAGACCAAAAAGGCCACTTCTACTCTTTTTTCCCTAAACATCATAAACGGATGTTTTCCCTCTAATGGAATAGTGGACTCTCTTTATTAAACATTCACCTATTGTGGTGAAAGTATGGTACTGACCTAGACATCGTCGCTAAGCCTGTATTCTTTAGGGGAACACATCTTGTGCCATTTAATACACTGTGCTTTAATGTTTATAACTTTTGCACTAGTTCTAATAATGTTTATTTTCTCAAATGGTTTGGAAACTGCTACTTTATTCAGTTGTATATCAAGTATTACATCTGTGTTTCGAGTCTTTGTATCTGTTTTCTGTTTCTGTTGTGTTTGAGCAGAACAGACTCTGCTTGATGTTTAATCTCAATAAATAAAAACAAGCTTTCATTCTATACTTACAGCTTCCTGTTTTCTAAGAGGGGAAGGTTAAGAAAATTAACATTTAGCATTATGTTTAACTATTTATACGTTTTAGTATTTTACCTGTTTATAAAAATATTCAAGCCAAATGGTCTGAAAGTATTTTGATTTAGAAATAAAATTAGAACGAGAATGACTGACCCCTAGTTGTGTTCTATTCTGCTTGTTTGCCTTGTTGGACAGCCCACTCTACATATTTCCCTGTGGTAAACATTTCCTGCACTGTATTTCAAAATAGCAACATAATATTGAACACTGATGTGAGGTCTTGTTTTTGCATGCACGTGTTTTGGTAATGTTTTGCATGCATGGCTATATTGTTTGCACTTTAGTAAAATTACCAACTTGGGTTTACACACAATATTATTTCTGGCGAACTGATGCATAGTAAGGGTGTAAACCCATTTTAGTAGAATAAAATTCCAGCCCCAAAAATTTCATTTTCAGTCTCCTAAATTAATTTCTCAGTCAAGCCACTTCTCCCGACATGTAACTACATTAAAACTGAAGCTTATGTGTAGATTAATGGTTTCTTAAAAAATGTTGTTCACATGTGATCTTGCATTTGGATTGTATGACGTTATATATGACCCTTCTATCAATATCTATTTATCTAAATAAGACTATTCATAACTTTTTTCTGCATTACATGTATAGCTGAATGTAATACAGCATCAAAATAACAATTAATAAATCAGCCAATCAGTCAGTCGCATCAGAGGAAGGGAAAACTCATAGGCAGCTGTACAGGGAACTGAAAAGGGGATTTATAAACCAAAATAAAGATACAGAAAACACAGGACCAAGAGGAGTAAAACCAAGGGACTGAGAACACTAAAGGGGGAGGCTAGACTAATGCTGAAATATGGAAAACACTCACTTAGGGAATGACAACAATGACCAGACAATGACAAGCAGACACTAACATACATGGACAAACGAAAGGCCGAGGAGACGCCGGTGTGATTGGTAGACCCAAGCAGAAGGGAATGGAAAGGCCAGCAGTGACCTCTGCTGGCCACTTGGGAACATGACAGACAGATCCTGACACAATCAACCAATCAGTCAATTTGAGGAAAGTTCCATGAAACTATGAAAATGTATACCTGAACTTCCCAATCAGCCCACAACAAAAAGCAAATAAGAGACAGCAGAAGGAAAAATCTATACAGTTGTATATCCTCTTCTACTGATGAACTTGTACACAAGTGCAATATACAAGACATACAGTACAGTCAACAAAGCTGTAACCATGCTGGTTTAAATGGACATTTGAATAAATAATATTATTACAGATAGTGTATTATGGCATATACAGACTGTAGCAGCAGGACAGCAATAAATAGGACATAAATAAAAGTGCAAATAATACCAGCAGCAGGACAGAGTGTGCAGTATATAATAAATGTCATATGAAATACAGTTGTGAGTCAGCTCTTATGCAGTAGTCTGACGACCTGAGGAAAGAAGCTATTTCCCATCATGGTAGTGAAGGCCCGTATGCTGAGGAACCTTTTACCAGATGGAAGGATAGAGAAGAAGGTGTGGGAGGGGTATGTGGGCTTTTACACAATGCTGGTGGCTTTGCGGATGCAGTGTGACATGTAAATATTTGCAACAGAGGGGAGATGGTGATGGCATCATCTGTTGAGTAGTTGGGTCCAGTGAAGGGGGGAGATGTGATTTATGTGCCTCATGACGAGCCTCTCGAAGCTCTTCGTGACGATGGGTGCGAGTGTGATGGAGCAGTAATCAGTGAGGCAAGACACCGGAGACTTCTTTGGTACGGGGATGATGATGGTGGCTTTGAAGCATGTTGGAATGACAGTGGTGCTCAGAGATACATTGAAGATGTCCATAATGACATCTCATGAGTGCATGACCAGGAGTGTTGAGTCAAGGGCCCACGAGGACTGGCTTAGTTTGATGTTTATAGCACTGGATTTTGGCTGTCATACTAATCACAGCCTTGCCTTGCTCTCAAAAAGTATCTCACACAAGCACACAAGACTAAAACACAAAGCAAACACGTCATAATAGATGAATTACTGTAGGTACATAGACATAAGCATTATTGCCACTGCTTTCGTAATTATACCACTCATCTTTATTAATAACACTACAGTCACAGACCACTCAGGTAGACAACAGTACATTGGTGTTTCTTCCAGTGCTCCTCGCTCAAAATTCATTAGATAAGGGTCTTTTGGTGGACCGATTACAAAAGCTGTTTTTTCCAGGCTTGAGAAAATTATTGCCATTTTCTTTTATAAACACAATTTCTCAGTCTACCCACAAACACATTCCATGACCTTGAAGTCTCTACGCCTTTGCACTCTGTGACATATACTGAGATGTATGAATGCTTTCTTGCCTTGCCAAGAGTTGTTATTTTGAAAATTATTTTTAAAAGGAGCCAAACTTGGAAGAGTAACAGTGACTGCAACATGGAATTGCTCAGTGCTTGATAGAGTAAAATAATAATATGGATTTTATTTTGGTCATTACTGTCAGGCTTTCTGAACCTTAGTCCAGTGACACTTATTGACTGTTTCATTAGGTACCTAGGACCCAATTTTCCCTCTAGTTAGACAATTTCACTCAAACTCAATGCCAATGGCAAACTGTTTCGGATGCAAATGTACTATGTGATGTTTAATAGAGCAAGAGCTTCTACGGCAAAATGTAGTATCTGTCTGATAAAGATCATTGACAAAAAACTGTGACAAATGTATTTTTTAAAATACAGTGAATGTTGCTACAAAGTGACTAATGTGCTCACTAAAATCACACCAAAATACTGCACCACCACCTGATTACTATCAAATGCCAGTGCATGGAACAAGGGGGAAATACTGGAGGTGCTAGATACTGAGCCACACAACCTGCCTTGCCAAGCAGACTCTGCTACCCATCAACCTTGTGCTGGAGCAGAGTCAGCCAGCAGAGAGCATGCAGTAGAAGAATCAGTGCAACACGACACCCACAAACCGCTTTACCGATGGGCCGAGGTGTAGATGGTACATAAGCTGAGTGCTGCAGCAGAGTCAGCCACCAGAGAGCATGTAGTAGAGGAGCCAGTGCAACACGACACCCACAAACTGTGACAGCGGGTCGTCTGTCACTACCTGAAGGTGAGAAAGGTGCCTTCCACCCCCTCACACCTCAGAGCACCACTCCCAGGAGGACTGCGCCACCATCTGCTCTCGATCCAGTGGGTTATAAGGGTTGAATAACATGTATGAGGGTTGTTTAACACCTACAGGAAGACGGGGTTGTGCCCCAATTTGTCCAAGCGGTGGATAGGAGCCTGTGAGGTGCTGTGGCAAGTGTCAGTATAGTGCACTAGGCTGGGGTACAAGACTCTTATGGTCTGCTGGGACAACTTAGCTCTGTGCAGCCCCAAGGGACCTACAAAGGGTATGGCAATGACACCAAGGGAACCCAGAATGCCTGGCCCACGTGATAACACACCCTCTCCCAGCCAGGCTCAGGGATGGCATGCTGTAGGACTTCACAAGAACTGTTTTCTGGGAAGTTGCCAGGATGACTGTCCCTTAAGGGTGGTGCTGTGTAACGTTACATGTCATCAGCTTCCCATCATGCAAAACGACACCCCCTTGTGTTTAATGTAAATAGATCCCCACCGTAAACGGGTTTAGTTAAGCTACTACTTTAGTTATTCTGTGAAGCTTTTTGTCAAATGTACCGTAACAATCCGCGGTAGCTGTTAGGGGGGTCAGATTTGACCTTAATGTTCTCCAACTATTAGAGCCAGCATTAGGAGACAATAGACAATTTTTAAAACCGATGTTATTTATGCAACGCTTTGCAGTAAAATTGTAACTCGCTCTGATTTCTTGTTTAGACTATCTTACTTCCACCAGTTTTATCATTTTTTTTTCTGTCGGTAACTTCGCTTTCCACCATCTGAATTTTCGTCAACAAAATGTGCTAACGTTTGTGTTTCGCCTATTCTCAGCGCACAAAATGTTAGACGACATTTATAACAGTAGCAGTAATACATTTATTTCGGACCCAAGTTGCATACGTGTTTATAGGGGCCGCGTTTCGTTCATAAAATCGCTCTATGCACAGCCGGTGCTGCGATCCTCGAGCATTGGGAATCACCTCGAGCTATCGGTGTGGGAGGAGCTTGAATCTGTTGTGCGTAATCAGCCGGTGGCCAATCAGAATCGAGGGAGTTTGTCCTCGCTTTAGGGTCGCCGAGCGGCGATTGATTCGGCTTGCAACTGCGTTATTCAGTTTGACTACGGGAGGATATTAAACTTGTTTTCATGTGCTATGTGCCTAGATGATACTAATCATTTTTAAATTAAACTGTATAAAATATACCATTATTACTTAATTTTAATTTAAATGGCATCTAAACCTTTGTCTGAAGAGTTTGCAAATTTGGACGAGAAAGCAATGAAATGCGAACTTTCTTCAACCTGCATATGCAAGAAACAATGTAGCAATTGTAAAATCTTCCTGGCTTTCTTCGTATTGTCGCTTTCTTTGCATTTGATCACGCTTTCCTGTTATTTGGATCTCCGATATGAAGTCAAACGCGAGATTTTACAGAAAAACAGAAATGAAGGTTTAACAGCGGGTTCAGATGAACTGTTTCCCCCGGAATTCCAGAGGGTGGACGTCGGCTACACTACAGCGGACACACAGGTAACAAAACATCAAATATACAAATAACGGCTGGTACGGAAATTAAGCTACATTCAGCATATTCATTTCTACAGGATGGATAATTTTCCTCTTCAACTTTAAATTGGTTGACTAAACTTTAAGCGTATTTTTTAATTCCCGGACGGGGCGGGGCGAAATTCCCGATGAGGTTAATGAGGTCAGTTTCGGAGACCCTGACCCTAGAACATACTCGCACAGGTTCTGATAGGCTTTTGTATTTCTTACCTTGAACAAACAGTGTAATAGACAGTTATTTTCTCCTAAAGCAGCGACGTCCAATCTTATCCGCAAAGGATCGGTGTGAGGACTCTTTAGCCAATCAGTCCTCTAATTAATAATCTAATTAGGAAGCTGCAGCAAAAACCTGCACACACACCGGCCCTTTGCGGATAAGATTGGGCACCTCTGTCCTACAGGGATGCATTAACTTTACTTAGACAATATTGTCGTGTCAGCTAGTGGTGTAAATACTGAGATCATTAAAAGATAACTCAATGGCTTAGTGCTGCAACAATGAGGTATTGGTGTAGAACACTGTTGTATTGCCTGAGGATAAACTAACTTTATTATTATTATTATTATTTCAGGCCGATTTTTTCACCACGGCTATAATGGTTATTTGTCACCTTTTTGCTTGATGATGGCATCAGTGTTTTAACAATAATAAAATACATTACCACAGAGTTCTTCATTTTTCAGTTTCATATTTTCCTTATAGCTGTTATTTTAGCTAAATGGGCCCAAAGCATTTGCAAGACATTAATTTGTGGTTCTGTCTCAGTTTCTATCTCTTTATGTATTTTCAGGTCCTGCTAACCCCTATAGGGTCATTGCTGCTAAATGTATCAATATATGCCATGATTATCTCCATCTGTCTATAGTAAGACTCGACTCTTACACTGTTGTTCACTATTTATGAAATGGTTGTAAATGAAGTATAAGAGTAGCTCAGTGTCAGAGGTATTGCATTCCGTTCTGGAGTTCAAGGATCATACTCACTTTGGCTTGGTTTGTCTTTTGTCTTTCCTTTGATTATATACTGGTTACTTAAAATATACTACCTGAAGTTTCATATTTTAAGAAGGTATCAAAATTTACTGCAGGCTCTAATAATTACTTCACAGCTGATGATGAAGTAATAATAATTACTTCACAAGTAATATACCTTGTCCTTAGGTGAAACTCAAAAGTAGTTGCTTGTTCTACAAATAGTTATTTTTTTTCCTGGACAGTGGAAACTGGATGGTTTTATCTCATTCAACAGATGCACTTTGTGGTCTTACAGTGAACGGCCTGGTGTTATGTGCTCAGACAGGCAGCAAAATCGGCATGGGGGACAGCAGCATTCTCCTCTCCCATGGCATGTGTACATTCTGCACCCTTCCTTTAACCAGCCACTTCCACATTTAACTGTAGCCCAGCCTGGTTTTGGAGCTGTACAGGAGAGTAAACCTTCAGGCAAGCTTTTTATGCTCTAGGAATTTAGTCAAATATAATGTGAATACCTTCTCTCAAGTATCGCTACTGTCAAACTGTCAGTATGGACTTCGTGGGAAAGGCACCAAACCTACTACAGGTCGGGCATTGCCTACTCGGACAATAAGAAAATGATGGTACGATGCCAAACCACGGGCTGTAAAACCATGGAAAGTGCAAACAGCAAGCCACACCAGTTTAAGGTGAAGGGGATTTCTTTCAATTACACGTGAATTAGAAGAATTTAGACAGGAAATGTTAAAATTCCGCCTGGCTGCTGTCGGGAGGATAATCAAAGGAGACGTATGAAATGTCATGGTTTGCTGCAGTCGTGTAGCTGGTATGAGTTCAGACTCCTCGTCACAGCCTGCAGTGTGTGCAGTCACACGGCTACTATTCACTGGAGAATTTCCAGCATTAGTTTACAGATTTCACGGGTCCGTGCATTGCTCATTTATCATTTGACATGCCACAAGTAATACTGTTGTTTTTCTAAATGTAATAATTTGGATTGAAGATGCAGTGCTTACAGACACAGTCTGTGTAAAAATGTTGCAAATTTATTGGTTTCATAACAAAAATCTGTTGACAAGCAATGTTTAACATATCTGTACATATCTTTCACACAGAAATGTTCTTTTTAAGTGTCAAAGGCACACAGAGAGACTGCTTGTTAATGAACTTAACTCAGAACAGCACTTTTAGAATTACAATTTGGGTTTCCGTTTATTACTACTTGAAATGAATGTTTTGCTTAAAACCACTGGTTGTTTCTAACGTGATAATGTTTTTGTAAACAAATGAATAAAGTAAGTAAGGGTCCCAAGACACTCTGTGAGCACCATATAAAATCAGCTGTATTACCTTATCAACTGTATTATGTTATCGCACTGAAGCCAGATTTCTTTTTCTTTTTTTTAATGCAGTTTTTCAGCTGACTGTGTGAAACATCTGAGTAGGTTGTACTTAGTCGGCAAAAGATCCTGTGCCCTCCCTTACCTTTGCGATTAAATCAAACCCTCTGCTCTTGAAAAATTTCATCTGACAGGAAATGACTCTAATTACTCCTCAGTGGGATGGAGCAGTTAAACTCCTTAAAATAAAGACCATGGAAGAGAGTGCAGGGCAAACACAGCCACTGCCAGCTTAATTCTTAATTACAATCAATTTATTCTCAGCAAGATATCCGGACTCCTGTATATCATCAAGTAGTGTTCATCCGGGTATGCTGAAAAAGAAGTTAAACATTTGCAGAAAAGCTTTCAAGCCTCAGAAATCTCAAAATGCACGTCCAGGAATTAAAATGCCAAAAGGAAGGTTAACATTTTTGCAGGTTTTCTGCAGACAGTATTTGACAACTTTGAAATTAAATATTTGTGATGAATGACCAGTTTAAGATGAACCAAGGTATATGATGAAACATGCTATTATTTACCAACAATGTTCGTTGTATTCAGGGCTATAATATATTTGGACAAAGTCATTGAATAGTTACTGAATTTGAGTCTGTATCAGTCATCAATATCACACAGGATATTTTATATTGTCTGTTTCATTGTAATTGTTTTGTGATTTTTATGCTTGGAATTCTTAAGCAATACTTATATTTATCTTATGTTATGTTTTTCTGTTTCCTACATGGCATAAACTACATTTTATACGTAAACAGCTGTGGGGGAGAATTCATTAAAGGGAAGTAACTATGCTTTTAAAAGAAAACCCTCAGAGTCCCTTAAGTGTCTGGACTAAACTTCTTAAATAGTGCCGCTGGCCCAGACATTTGCCTTGCTTTTTTTCAAAACATGCAATCAGTTAGTTTTGCTTTTTTTATTATGAGTTTAACTAACCCAAAAGCAGCACCAACATGGTGATAAACAAACAGGATGTGGGGTGTTGGAGGGATTAACACAACAAACAATGAAAGCAGAAAACATGATACCAAAGCAACCATAATCCAGAAAGTGCTGGGTAGATTGTGTCTAATCATAGACAATGGCTCTTTCCCACTGCTACTAAGAAGTGAGCCTTACTGAGCAATACCACGAACTGGTGGTTTTCCACTGCAATGTATGGGAACTGTACCCAAGCCATACCACAAACTGGTGATTTCCTTTTGTAAAGTATGCAAGCCATACTCGAGCAGTACCACAAACTGGTGGTCTTCCATTGTAAAGTATGCAATTCATACTCAAGATGTACTACAAACTGGTGGTTTTCCACTGTAAAATATGCAAGCTGTACCCAAGCTGTACTGCAAATTGGGGGTTTTCCATTGTAAAGTATGTGAGCTGTACCCAAGCTATATCCATGCTGACAGAGCCCTGCTTACTAGCATGATCAAACCAAGCTGGTTGCATCACCATCTGATTGGCCGAAATGCACAGAGATACCGGTGTTCTGTGCATGGATTATCTGAAGGAAAAAGCGTACTGTCACGCGCTGGGCGAAGCGGTGCCTGGATGTCGGCGGCGTGAGGCAGGCAAGACGACAGAAAGGCAGGTAATCCAAGTTAGCGGGGTTTATTCGTAGGACTGACAGGGTAAACGCCACAATACATCACAATGACGGATCTGGGGAGACTAAATCAGACGCGGACTAAATACAAAAGACAAGCATGGGTGGATAAGAGACAGGTGGACAGAATCAATCACGGATTGACAACAGGTGGATTCCAGCAGGATTGAACACGGGGTAGCGAGGGGGGCGTGGCACACACGAGGCTCGGACGGACGGATCATGACACGTACTTTACTCAACAGCTCAGAGAAAACATCAGGAATGCACATGCAAGCCTATATTGGCAATGAAGAAAAACTTGAGCTTGAGTTCTTGTTTCAGTTGTAAACGTTTTGCAGTTTTACAGCAATTCAAAAGAAAATTATTTATTTTCTGCACAATTAAGTTTAGCTAAACCTTTCAAAATAAAGCGCATTTATGATCATTTGTCTCTTATGGCCTCTGAGTGAAATCTGCAAGCATCTAAATTTGTTTATTGCATATTAAAGCTCAGTGTCTTGCATGCATACTTAGTAACACTGGCTTCCATTTATTTATGAACAATATCTATTAAATTCTACATGCATCTAAATACTTTTTGTTCCATCATGAGATCTGGTTTAAAATAAAATAAAAAAATAAGAGTTTCATTAGGGGGTGACACGGTGGTGCAGTGGTTAGCACTGTTGCCTCACACCTCCAGGGCCTGGGTTCCATGTGTGTGGAGTTTGCATGTTCTCCCTGTGTCGTCGTGGGGTTTCCTCCGAGCACTCAGTTTACCCCCAAAGACATGCTGAGGCTAATTGGAGTTGCTAAATTGCCCATAGGTGTGCCTGTGTGAGAGAATGGTATGAGTGTGCCCTGCGATGGGCTGGCCCCCCATACAGGGTTGTTCCCTGTCTCGTGCCTATTGCTTCTGGGACAGGCTCTGGACCCCCCGTGACCCAGTAGGATAAGCGGTATAGAAAATGGATGGAAGAGTTTCATTATGTGGCCTGTTTGTTTAGCCTATGTTTACATATTTGGTTTAAACTCATTCTTAGTGGAAATTATAACACAATTTTGTTTTGGGTGAAACATACAAAGGTAATCATTTGGCAAGAAACAATATGTTACTTAATGTAGACTTTTTGCCTCTACCACAATTAGCGTTGTAACAGTTCATAGATATTGGCCTGTCTTTTAAGGTCTACCACCTTAAAAGATTTACTTTGTTCCTCACTTTTATTTGCAAAGCTTCTATATTAAGATGTGTATAAATAATTTACACAGTGATTCTGGGACATGTATTCAATATACTTATTTTGTGACATCTGTAATAACTGCTGTTAATCTCAGCTAAAAAAAATTGCATACATTATATTACTAAATGTACAGTACATCTACTGCCCTGAGTACTTGGTGATTTTAAGGCTGCATAAATTGTAGTATCACAATTATCATGTGCATTGTTGAACTGGAAGTATATTTATCATAATATGTCCAGCACCAGTGTCCAGTGTAGAGTCTGTCTGATCTAACAATGGAAAATAAGGTACAAATCAAATCTGATTTCTGTGGTATGTGTCAGTTATTCAGGTTTAATCCAATTTGTTCTTTATTGTTGTATAACATTTCTTCAAATTTTATAATTGTTATTGCTTGAAATTGCGAGACGAAAACGCCTATTTCTGTTTTGGATCTTCCTAAAACATTTAGAAAGGTCTGCAGTCAGCGTAGTACATTCTTCCACCAGTACAGTGAGACTAATCAAATTAAAAGTTAATCAGCAAATCCGTGCACATACTCACTCTTGGTCATGATTTTACAAATAGACGTTATGTGCTTAAAGTGTACAGTCAGGAAATTACATTAAAAAACTAAATGCTTATAAAACAATAACATTAACAGGGTATTACAGTAAGCAAATATAATGTCTATAATAGTCTTCAGTATTATATGAGTTTTGGAGACATTAGTATTCAAAAGTCTATCCCACAGAGGCAAACAGGGATTTAATATCAAAACAGGAATTTAGCTATTTAAAATTACAGTAGGTTTAAATTTGGTGACTTAATGAATATGAGTACTTTAAGGGCAATATTTGCATATTATTTATGAATATTACTTGTGATAGCTACAAAAAAATATGCATGTATAACAAATTATGCAGACCTAAAGTTTTATTTTATGTACTTATAAATTGTCACTAGTTCTGTTAGGACAGTCTTGGTGAAGATGGATACAAGGGCAGTGAATATTTGAGATGTTAGTATAAATGTTGACACAATACAGAGTAAGGGATGAAAAGCTGTATCAGATGTAAACCAGGAGATAAATTCTCTATCTTGCACTGTATACCACAGTTGATGAAGAAAGTAGTGAGAGTCGGTACATCACTGCAGACCCAGGAGCACATTTATGAAACACAATCACAGCAGTTTTCTGCCTGCCCTAAGTATTTAAAGCCATCATACACAGAAACTGTGTCAGGCAGGAGCACAGCCTGAGCATATGGAAGAACTGAAAGTAGCAGGTGGAAAAGCATGTCCTCCTAATTGCTGACAGGTGCTCCTTTCCCTCTTCTGAGTACCAAGTGGAAAACTCACCGTGGAGACTTGGACAAGCATTAACAGTGTTTGGCCTTCTGCCACTAAAGCAATCTGACTTATCAGCTCTCTCCACAGGTAATCGATTGTTAGATGGTCTTTAATGTATACTCTATGTTATGACCATTCTTTGTTTTAATGAAAAACACTGCTGTATGCTGATCATAAAGCCTTTTTTTCTGTATAGATTAAATGGTATATAGAGCCAAATTTAAGAATTGTCAAATAAATGTTTGCATCCAGTTATTGGGGCGATATAATAAATATTTAATACAGTGGTACCTTGGTTCTCGAACTCACTAGAACTCGAATTTCTTGAAAGTTGAACAAACTAGTTTGACCTAGAACCCGATCTGAATAACAGAAGTCGAACCGTGAACGCCGACCTCATATAAATTGTACGAGCCAGGAAATGAGTCATACTACAATGCAATTCTTACTTGAATGCCTTCTTCACAGACTGGACGATTAACCAAATAAA
>JAODUD010000038.1:4443684-4471317 GCA_026784285.1 Stomatorhinus walkeri
ACCATAACACTGACATTACTCCCAGCAATAGAAAACAAAAATCCAGTAGGGGATTTTATCTTTGGTTCATATTGCCTGCCACTTCTGCTTGATCGCTGACTATTCTGACCCTGTCCTGTGAATGGTTGAATGGACACAGAATTCCTGTGCTACTCAAACCTACTATCAAATAAGAAAATGGTAACCGTCCAGGCACAGCAGAGGTATGTAAGCTTTATACACAATTTGTTGAATGAAACTTTCTTTTATTTTATAAATATTGTTTAAAAACATTTTTGTTCTGGACAAGGTCGACAAACAGCCGTTTTCTTCATTCATGAGAAAGCTGTTCTTGCATATTGTCTAATTTAAATTGCTTAAAAAAATTTGAAAGTTATAAACATTCGCTATAATCTACTGGTGGAGAAGCGGCGATGGCAGCTTTTGAAGATGTGCAGTGTATGCATGTGCATTGGCATGTATTATAATGTGCATACATACACACACAGACATACATACACAGACACCCATACACACACTCTCACATGCACACAAACACAGACACACACACACAGACACAAAGAAAGCTAATTTGAAAATCCCACTGGGCCAAAATATTAAAAAATGCACTGCCCCTTTTGTCAGTTTAAAATTTTGTTACCCCTTATAATAATTCATAGACTGCAAATTATTTTCCTGCTCTATTAATTTAAGTTAAATTTGCAAAGTTGTCATAAAATATCTCCAAATCCTCAGATAAAAATGAGTGGAAAATTGTAAAAAGACAGCTTTTAATTGCATAATTACAGCGTTCTGATACAGGCTCAATTGTACATTGTCTTGTATTATTTTAGCTTAACCTCTAACTTCTGTGAACACATAGTGAACATCCATGGTTACAGAATTTGTGTATAAGAATCTCATTTGCAGTAGTTTTGTTAAGATGAGAAATTTTCAGAAAATTAAAGATACAGTATTGCACTGTTTATACACCCAAGAGCCAAAAGGCTAGGTTCACATTACAAGCCTCATTGTCAAATTCCAATTTTTTGCTTAGACTGGATTTGCCTGTTTTGATGGTTTGCATTCATAATTACAAGTGACCTGTATCTATCTGTAATGTGAAGGCATCTGTCTGCTGAAATGGTTCACCTGCGCACAATGGTACATCACCAACAAAAAGGAAATGCATGTATACAGGCAAAAAACCAGATGAATACCAATCTGGAAAAAAACAGATTTGATTCACATTCAGGCAAGAACCGGATTTCAGTCACTTCAGCTTGTTAGTGCAAACACAGCCTAAGACTATCTTTCTATGTGGAATTTATAATGTTGACTATCTAGTAAAAATGGTGTGTGTCAAGGTCTGGAATATATTAGATGGTAAGCTAACATTCAGGACTCGTGATTGACATATTGAATGCAGAAGAAAAGGTAAAGATGAGTGACTTTGATGTCCTACATCATTATCGCCAGACGGCTGGGCTAGAGAAATGGCAAGGCGTATGGGATGCTGATGGTCAGCCATGGTGAGCACTTCCTAAGGGTGGTCTGAGGAGAGGAAGACCACCAATTGCCAACAGGGTGTTGGGCTGCCAAGATTGGTCAGTGCAAGATGTAAATGAAGGCTGTGTGGCAAAAAGCAGCTTAAGAACTACTGTGGCAGAAATGGCAGGTAATTTTGATGAGGATCCCTGGAGTAATGTGTCACGTCACACAGCACATGGAGCCCTGGAGTAATGTGTCACGTCACACAGTACATGGAGCCCTGGAGTAATGTGTCACGTCACACAGCACATGGAGCCTTGGAGTAATGTGTCACGTCACACAGCACATGGAGCCTTGGAGTAATGCGTCACGTCACACAGCACATGGAGCCTTGGAGTAATGTGTCACGTCACACAGCACATGGAGCCTTGGAGTAATGTGTAACGTCACAGAGCACATGGAGCCCTGGATTAATGTGTCACGTCACACAGCACATGGAACCCTGGAGTAATGTGTCACGTCACACAGCACATGGAGCCCTGGAGTAATGTGTCACGTTACAGAGCACATAGAGTCCTTGAGTAATGTGTCACGTCACAGAGCACATAGAGTCCTGGAATAATGTGTCACGTCACAGAGCACATAGAGCCCTTGAGTAACGTAATCACGTCACAGAGCACATAGAGTCCTGCAGTAATGTGTCACGTTACAGGGCACATGGAGCCCTGGAGTAATGTGTCACGTCACACAGCACATGGAGCCCTGGAGTAATGTGTCACGTCACACAGAACTTGGAGCCCTGGAGTAATGTGTCACGTCACCCAGCACATGGAGCCCTGGAGTAATGTGTCACGTCACACAGCACATGAAGCCCTGCTGTGTCTTGTAGGTCCAATACAGCCCACAGATGCCCGACACGCACCTGGTTGTCCACATGACGCAGCAGAAAACGCAATTCATCAGACCAAGCGGCCTCCTTCCATTGCTCCAAAGTCCAGTTGCAACCCTTGCCTGCCCATTGTAGCTGCTTTTAAGGGTGGACAGTAGTCAGCAGGGGCAAGATGCCCTTAGTTCTGTGACACATTACTCCTGAGACCATCATGAAAATGATCAGCTATTTGTGCCACAGTAGCCCTCTTTGTTGGTTTTACCACATTAGCTTTCTTTCACAAGCCACATTGATGAGCCTCTCAACACCCTGTTCATGATTCGTGGTTTTACCCTCCTCAGACCACTGTGAGCAGCTGCTCACCATAGATGCTGCTGGTGCTTGTCTTGTGGGCTGCAGGTGCTCACCATGGGTTCTGCTGGTGGTTGTCTTGTGGGATGCAGGTGCTCACCATGGGTTCTGCTGGTGGTTGTCTTGTGGGGTGCAGGTGCTCACCATGGGTTCTGCTGGTGGTTGTCTTGTGGGGTGCAGGTGCTCACCATGGGTTCTGCTGGTGCTTGTCTTGTGGGGTGCAGGTGCTCACCATGGGTTCTGCTGGTGGTTGTCTTGTCAGCTGGGCCCCGCAAGCCGTGCCATTTCAGAGATGCTCTGATCCAGTCATCTGACCATAATGATTTGGCCCGTGTCATAGTCTTTCAGACCATTATCTATGCCCATGTGTTCTGCATACAACATGTCAACTACAAGTACTGAATGTAAGCTTGCCGTCTAATGTACCCCAGACCTTGATATGCACTGATAGTACTAGATAGTGAACATTATTCATGTCTTGTGGGGATGGTCATAATGTTTTAGCTTATTGTTCTATGTGTATACATGTATATGAATTATTATGAAGACACCTCACTGTTTATAAACAGGTAACTTTATTGTTTTAATGCAACAGCGAAGTACAGGTTTATAATTAAGTGTCCTTGTCATAAGTTCGGCATATTTCACAAAATGTGATGTAAAGGAATTAAATAATGAATCTGACTTGAACTATTCTCTTTTGTTTTTTTGACAAACTGCTAATATGACTAAATTAAACCATGAACAGATTTTTTTTTTTTGCTAATCAGACCCTCAAACCAAACCCAATGTCGTTGTCAGTTCTGGTTTCACAGAACACCTGCAATATGCTAATAATGGCAATTATCATAAGGATAACGGATTCATAGATAATTTCACTCAAATGGGTGTCGGAATTTTACTTTCAAGCTGTATAACTTTTTGTATGTCTTAAAAGCTGAACAATATTTTTGTTGCAGTCTGGAGTTGTAATATCAATTTCTTTTATTAATAATTGGGAACGTAACCCACAGCTAAATTATGCTTTTCCATTCTTAAGCAGTATTTCTTGAAACATACATCCATGCTGCTTTTTGGGAAAATATACAATTTAAGGTTTTCTTTTTACAGTTCCTTAAAAGTTCATTGTAGCCACTTTTGGAGTCCTGTCACTTCACTTGAATTATGTAGTGAATCTTTAGGAATGTCATGTACATTTTTATAATACTGTGATTGTATATATGTATATAAAATAGAAAGTTCTTTGTAAATGGATAATTTTCCTTATGTGTGGAAATAAATTTTTTTCTTTGCGGTATTTTTTAACCTCTCTATAGGAAAATATTTTTTTAATTATTTTCCATAAAGTTCTATGCTATAATTTAGAAAATGTTTCTCAAATTAGTGAACATTTATTATTACTAAAATTAGTCTATTATCTACAAATGTTACATATTTTGAAAAATGATCTCGTGTCAATATGGATTTTATCGAACTAGTGTGTATCATGTAATCGTGTAAAGTGTTTTTTGAATATCTCAAATCTGTCAGCAATTGCCTACTGCATATCCTATAACGTTGCTAGCTAGGTGTCAGGAATATAAAATATAAAATCATCTCCGTAATAAGCGGTCATAAAACTGAAGAGAAATACAAACATTTCAACAACTACAATATTCTATTTAAGTAAATCGAATAAATGAAGTGATAAGCTGCCATTCTCATCATCTGCTTATAAAGTTTTATTTTTATTTTCAAATTAGATTTAACATGCCCCGCGAGCCTGTATAGGACAAGGGGTTTGAGAAAATGGCTTTATGGATGGATGCAACATATAGAAGTAACATCCGTCCTATCATTTGCAGTCATGAGACATTGTTTTGTGTTTGGTGTCTGTAGATTAAAAATATAAAATATTCTGATGCCTATTTCTGACCACACTATAATTAGCACTATTCTTTTAATTAATACTAATTTTACAAACTAGCACATCAAGCGCGGGAAAAAATAATTAAATGACAGAACACTGATCAATTTGGAACACAGAAGAAAATCAGTTAATCTCTCAGAACTATTAGTAACCGTTACTTTTGCTTTTAAGAGAAACGCGGACTCAAATTACACACTTTAAGCAGTGAATGATAACTGATCACTCAAGATCAAAACTGTGGTGCTACAACCGAAAAAAACCGAACAGAAAATACAAAGAGGAAGCTATTCTATATTTATATAGGGCTGTAAAGAACACATACTGCACACACCAATAAATCAAACAAATTTGATAATCAAAAAACAACTTTAATGGGTAAAAAAGTAAAATCCCAAAACCTGAATTAGTATCAATTGTACTCGCGATATATACTTATGCTTAACTGTTTCCTCATTGTTTCATCTTCCATGAGCTTTTTTTACATATAAAATTATGGACTGGTTTCATTCAGGCTTTGTACTTGGATGCTTCGGGGGAGCGTATGGAGTGTTTTTCAGTTAGTTAGTAATTATTCTGTTGCATAAATGCCACGATCATTTCACTATAAAATGTTAAACGGGCACAATCGGCACAATCTCATTGCGAATGAATATTTGATTGACCTCATAATTATTTCATTGACCCTCTCATGGGTGTCAGAAGCATTTTGAATGTTGGGGGAGGACAGTGGTGGGAGACCGTCCTCCAGATTTTTTTTTTATGAATTAGATGCCATATGTGTATTCTCAAATCGATCAAGTTTAATGGATTCTTTTGCGAAGCAATAGAAACAGCGCTGGGTGAACTAATATTTTATGCTATATGATGGGGGGTACAAACGAATCATTATGAAATGTGAGGGGGGACACGTACGTTCCTCTTAGATTTAACGCCCATGGACCCTCTGCGGGCAAAGACGCAAGAAATCAGTCTGTTTTCAAAACACTGTAAAGCAATTGCGATTATTCGCTGAGCTTCCGAGAGGGGGCGCGTCTGCTCCCGTGACGTCCGTGATCTTAATGGTCACATAATTTTTGTACGTTTTAAACAGATACATCGCACATATACACAGAAGTCTGCTTACTTAAACAATTTTGGTGATGTTACAGTATTTTATGTGGTACTACTGGGGGTGTTTGGCTGTTTTCAGGGGGAGATTTAGACCCCTCCCCTCCCGCGAGCCCCTGACAATGGATTATTTAAAAGAAAACATACATCAGGAATAATTACTAGAAAAATATGGGCATATATGATATTTAAATAGAATTAAAATGTGACTTGCGCTGGTACTCAGTAACCTTCTAAAGGTTTTTTCTTTGTTTCCATAATGATTCTGACAATTGCCGTGCCACCCACACAGACTTTCCTGCAACGGTAAAAGTCTTGCAGAAGTCTTTCCTATTTGTTTGTTTGTTTGTTTGTTTGTTTGTTTATTATGTGTAACATTCCCTTGTCTTGTATTTACATTACATTTACGTTGGCTTTGGTCTGGTGACCCCTTCCAGGGTAAGTTCTTTGAAAATGTATAAATATTTAGGCAAGCTTGAATTATTGTGCCTTAAATTTGTAGTTAGCAGTAGTTAAACGTTATATGCATTCATATTTTTAATATGTGCTACTGAGTGAACTATACCATGTAACATGTGACCAGGTGACTAGTTTCTTTGTAGCTTCCTGGCAGAGCCAGAAATGAACCTTTGCTTCTATAAAGAAAAACACAAGAGATTTATATCCTCCATGTGTAAGATAGATAGATGGATGGATGTATTTTTAAAAATATTTTTATTTACTGCATTTTTTCTCAGGATTATAATGTCTGAAATACTAATTTTATCTGGTCAGTAAAATTAAAGCTCGTGCCTTTACTTAATGTATGATGCCATTAAACTCCACTAAAGATTCTAGAAATTATGATAAAAACAACACATCACAGAAGTGTGACATGACCGATACTGTCCTGCAGCAGGGTGCCTAATACAGCCATTGCTGTGTATTTCAAAGAGAAACTACTCGCACAGCAAAGACTTCAAACAGCTATCTGTGGAAGTCACAATACACACAACTATATCGTGTGTATCCATTTGTCAAAATGGTTAATTTCTATTGCCACGAATAAGCATTGTTGGTGGAATAAGGGGAGAGACAGGAAGGATGGACTCCTGTATGCAAAGTCAGCCCCCCTCCCATCAAGTCTAGCTTTCATAAACATGAACATCATCTCACCTCTTAACAGTGATTACACCCAGTGTCAACCTGGAGAGCCAACAAAAGGAAAGACTCTACTTGATCAGTAACAGTTCTAACAAGAAAGAAGTCTTGTGCTGGGAAGTTTCAGTCAAATAAACACCCTCAACATTTAAAGCAACCCCCAATCCAAGGATGCAGATACATGACGGATCTTCTTCAGAAATGAATGCTACACATAACACATGCTCACTAGGTTGAGATGTCAATACATATTATCACAATCAAAAAAAAAAAACAAAGATCAAAAATGTTTTGCTTGTGATGTGATGTACAAATGATCAGTCTAGTGAGTTGACACTACAAAGTCTGATCATAAAGAAAGGTTCCTTACGGCTTTGAATTCTCTGAAATTCAACTAGGAGGCACCTAAGAAACAGAAGACTCTCAAGTTGTTAGGAACAGTGATATATGCCAATACAAAGAACTTTCAAGTATGCCTACAGTTCCGGTGAAAATTAGCATCCATCAACAATTTGCTAACATCATGAATTTCGATCATCTTCTTCACATACTGCTCAGGGCCTGGTTTCTTGAAACCTTCTTAATGCTACATTATTCATAAGTTATATCTATTAACATATATTCTTAGTTATATCATTTCATTTTTAACTCTGTTGCTAATTTTGAACTTAAATGATTAAAAAAAGATAAAGCAAATGTGATTGAGATGAGAATTAGAAGACAATGGATTTGTATGTAGATTTAAGAAAAGCCCTTTGTTTTTGTAAAGCTTAAATGTTTTTTTTCTACAGCAAGTAGCATTTTCTGCATTCCTTTATTTACCTACATTTAGGTTTTCATATAATTACACAGATCTCTGAAACTTAATGGCGGCCAATGATATTTAAGATTTTGAACTATAAAACTTCTCAGATGAAGTCTTATTTCTCTGTAACGATATTCTTGATTCTATATGTAGCATTTCAGAGGTATATGGCACTCTGTCACTCCCCTTTGCCAAGTGGCCACATTTAGAAGGTATTTTTGTGAAATAAAACACACACACACACATATATATATATATAATTGGACATACAAAATATAGCAATGATACCACACAAATATAACTAACTACATAATTTTGAATGGTAAGCCACTTTTGTGCAGCTTGGCTTTTGTCTGTAAGCTGACGTCTGCATATAATTCAGAGGCTCTAAGCTCATTTTAAGGATTTCCATAAAACCTGCATCTTCCATAAGAATTTAGAGAATTTCTGGTTGATTTATTTGTCTCATTTGGGTAATTTGAGAAACCAATGACTCAAATGAAGAATGACATTGATTAACTTAAGTACTAAGCCACAAAATGACAAAAGATTTCTAGAAATATTTGGTAAACGATGACTGATAAAGTGTATAAGATATTACATAGGCTACATCAGTTTAACATTGGTGAGATCAGATTTGCATTTTGTATATGAGGCAGACGCAATAAATCGATCTGTTTCCCAAACAGAAAATGAAAGAACGCCCACTTTTCTGTAACTTTGCAAAAGATGGTTTAATTGTGTCATTGAAAGAGCCAAGCTGCCCTTATTTTGTTCAATTCTATCAAGTGGGTTGAAGGCATGGTACAAACTACCGTGACATTTCACATCACCATGATTATTGTCTCAGTAGATGCTTCCTTGTCATGCCAAACATTGGGAGATAACATTTAAGACTGAAAGGGCATTTTGGGTTCAGGGTTACCAGTAATTATCGGTCATCTTAGTACAGTAAAAATATATTGTGAATTCAAATTAAGACATAATTTGTGCTGAACAACTTACTAGACCCAAGCTAGTTTTTTAAAAGGCCATTTGTCTTTCAATTTATCAAGTCCACAAAGTTCATTTGGGCAGCAATTAAAACCTTTCAAAATCTTCAGAAAAATACTTAAGAAGAAAAAGCTACCATCTCTGTAAAAGGACTATAATGAGGACTAGATAAACAGTAGGTTAAATTAAGCCTTTACTATGACCCACTGATATTCCCTGAAAAAATCTTTCAACCACTAATCCTAGACCACATGCAGATAATTAACTACTTAAAATCCCTCAAGTGGCAATACCTCTTAAAGGTACCTCTGGTTGTTTTATCATCATGGATTGGTTGTAATAAATGTAATACAACAAAAGAATAATTCTAAAGCCTCTGTAATTCCATTACAAGCTGGAAAAAAAATCTATATCAACAAAATGGACTCAAAAAAGCAACTGCAGAACACCGCATAAACACAATGTCATTGTACTTAATTCACTCAAAATTTCCTTTTGATTTTAGGTTTAGAAAAATATTGGCGCAATTGCTGTCTTCTGATAATTGGATTATTATAATCAGTTGCACGACTGAGTAATGCTGGGAAACTTCTTTTGTAGATTAAGCTGTGTTAATCTTAATTAACCACTAAATCACTGATTTAATTGTTCTTTCTGCAACCACGTTATATCTGCCGTCTGATCTTTTAATGGCCTGATTATAACTTGTTCTAATTTCACACATCGGGATGAAGAGTAGTTTGTATGGTTGAATTGAAAATATTTAGAAAACCAAAATTGTCCACATCTTTCTCTGGCAGTGGGTGAAAATGTGCGGTGTGTTTTTAGGGTGACTAACTCAAATAAGAAAGTGCGAAAATAACAGGTTTACATGCATGATAATCGACTGACGAATGCGGGACTGTGGCGACAGGATGTGTCAAATTATGACACCTGTAAATTTGTTACCAAGACACCAGCAACTGCCTTGAATGGCATAAAAGCCATAGTCTGAAAGTTTTCCGTGGCAAGTGTTTATTGACTTTCGCCTTTAGGAAATAGAGGCTGTATTAAAACAAGATAACGATTTAACTAATATCACAGTGCCCTTTGTCTATGATTTACAAAGGTTTACGGTGCCCGTAGTATAGGCCATATTATTGATTCGTTAGATATATTAAACGTTTTAAATAAATATTTCGGCTATTCCATAGCGTTTTTATTTTGAGCATTTCTTCATGTTGTTCAATAGTATTGCTCAATTGCGTGTCCCGTCAGAATGTTCTTTCAGTAATAATTGGATAAAAATCAATGCTTTTTGATTATGGATACTTTTATAACCGTAAGAGAATAAAATACAAGGGCTCATCCGGGATTTGAACCCGGGACCTCTCGCACCCTAAGCGAGAATCATACCCCTAGACCAACGAGCCAAGCAGCGATGTAACTTTTTGTCCACTTAGACTTTTTTTTGTTTAGGAAACAATTCTCAATTTAATCAAAATGATTGTACAAATCAGTCGTAATTGATCTCAGTTTATTTAGGCCTACCTGTATTTAAGTATAACTTATGTATCATTTTATGCTCGACGTATTTTTGCTAGGGGATATTGCAAATTATATTTAATTTTAGAATGTTGTTTTTTAGAAAATGTTTGGCGTTTGCATAAATTAATCAAATGTGATATTTTGGAACAATTGCGTTATATAGTGCAATAATCACTGCGAGTCAAACTAAAATTTTATTGGGTTACCAAGTTATTATCTACTTAGTATTTTGTATAGATGGACTGTTATTGACCATTTTGCCTCGTATTTTCTGAATATATAATCAAACACAACATGACTACGGCTTTCGGGCGTCTCTGTTTTCCACCGATTTACCTATGAATGTGACTTGTTGATATTCACGACTGGGGAATGTAAGATGCCTAAGAATCTCATTAATCTACTTCGGGTCGATGGGCGTGGTTTGGGGGGGGGGGTGTATATAAGGCGACAAGGGACACAACATGTTATAGCTGGGTGTACTGTACCCGGGGCGGTGTGTCAATCGGATAAGGAATCACTTCGTCTGGATTACAAACGAATTTCGCCATACCTCGGAAATATACTATTCTCAATATTTTAATCCACTAGATTTTTGTAAGGTTTTTTTAACAAAATTTCAAACTGAACTATAATGAAAACCATTAACTTACTTTTGCTGACACTACTCTGTATATACCGTTGCTCAGCAATCCATTGGCTGTAAGTATGGGTATTCATTTTATTTTTTGGATTGTGTGATTTACTAGTTTAATTACTAAATGTATCATTCTGACCTGTTTATTCTCTGATTTGGTATTTGTACGAGTTAGGTTTTGAATGGTTAGACATGAAGAGAACTTTGCTTCCTTTTGTAGCGGACTCACGGTAAATGGTAGCTCAGTTGGATGGAATCAGACGCATCACTGCAAGCTTTTGGATGGCCTGGTCCCGGATCAGTTACAGCTCTGCCGGCGAAATCTGGAGCTGATGCACAGCATTGTCCATGCAGCAAAGCTTACCAAACTCACTTGTCAGCACGCATTCAAGGACATGCGGTGGAACTGCTCATCGATCGAGAGCGCGCCGCATTTCACACCGGATTTAGCAAAAGGTAAACTTTAGTTACGCATACGTAGAACTATTTTTACTGCATAAACCTGCATTGACAAGTGGTTTGTTTCCAGATTTTTTCATGTAAATTGCAGATATGCATGTTTTGCACAACCGATTTGGCTTACATGGTGTTTCCCTAGGTACGCGAGAATCGGCTTTTGTATTCTCCTTAGCCGCCGCGGTGGTGAGCCACTCTATCGCCCGAGCCTGCGCTTCTGGAGAGCTGCCCAGCTGTTCCTGTGCGCCGGCGCCGGCGGAGCAAGCGGGACCCGATTTCAGATGGGGCGGCTGTGGCGACAATCTTCGCTACGGTCTTCAGATGGGTTCTGCATTCTCTGATGCGCCCATGAAGAACAGCAGATTTGGCCCTCAAGCCTTTCGGCTGATGCATCTGCACAACAACGCTGTTGGAAGACAGGTATAGCGACTATTGATAGATTTTCCCCCCAAATATTTATTTTATGGTTGAAAACATTTCTTCATAATGATAACACATTTTCTCCATTTTAAGTCTCTTGTAGATTCCATGGAGACTAAGTGCAAGTGCCATGGTGTATCTGGGTCTTGTTCAGTCAAGACATGTTGGAAGGGGCTGCATGATATCAGCCACATCGCCGCAGATCTCAAATCCAAATACCTTGCAGCGACCAAAGTGATCCATCGACACATGGGGACCCGTAAACAGCTTGTGCCTAAGGAGCTGGATGTCAGGCCAGTGAGGGAGACGGAGCTTGTTTACCTGCTCAGTTCCCCAGACTACTGCGCACACAATGAGAGGCACGGCTCAATGGGCACACATGACAGGTATTCTCATTTTTTCGTTCAGGTGATACACGACAGGCCCAGTTCTTATAAGTTTTTTGCAAGCAACCTTAGTGCTATTAGAGGGATGATTAGATAAATTGTGTGATCAGATGATGTGAAAACCAATGTATGTAGCAGCTGGCTAACCCCAAGCATAGGAATTCCATTGTGTGACTTAGCAGCTGTAGGTATAACACAAGCTTAACAAGGCGTGTTCTTCTCATCACCCAGGCAGTGCAACAAGACGTCTAATGGCAGTGACAACTGCCATCTAATGTGCTGCGGCCGAGGATATAATGCGTACATGGAGAAGACGGTTGAGAGGTGTCACTGTAGATACCACTGGTGCTGCTATGTCACCTGCAAGAAGTGCGAACGGACGGTGGAGCGATACGTGTGTAAATAAAGTCGAACTGGAGTCATGGTGATTAACGCACAGCACTATATCTTTTGCTAGCGAAATTTCCTTCTCCTTATATGTTGAACTAAGACTGGTGCAGCCCCCCTTCCAACTTTTGGGGGTTCTGTGAGCGAAGGAATCCTTCTGACACATGGGTGCAAAGTGGCCATTAAGAATGTGTGCTGTCCTGTGCTGTAGATGCAGGCAGCTTTGGTGGGACGGGCGGGGGCGGATTTCGGGCCCTTATGCTTAGACTGGTTATAGCTCTGTCAGGCGACACGGGCAAAAGGGGGGTCTGTGATTGATTGGGAGCAACAGAAGTGCGAGCTTTAGAGGTAAAGATTTCTCCCTTGAATGGAAGCTGCTTGAATGGGTAACAATGGCACGAATCACAAAGAGGTCTATTCCAGTTGGCTCCCTCTTCCCCTCCCCCAGGCCAATTGCTCAATCAGCTTTCAGGATTCTAAAGGGAAATGTTATTAAACACATCAAACAAAGGTATCGCAGTTAAAATTGCATGTACATAAACTTACTGCACAGTCACAGGAATCTTCCTCCTGGAGGCAATTTTTGCATTTAATAATTTCCTACAGTAGTACTATATGTGTTATTTTTACTACTTGACGCATGGTACAGAATTTTTCTGGAATTCCATATTTTGCATATTAAGTTGAACATGAATATCCTGTGAAAATGTATTGTAATATTTATTTTTGAATAAAGCATTTTATGTAACATTTGTTTGGCCATTTTTAAATAAATGAGTACAATCAAAGTTAATAAAGCCAATAAAGTCATCTTTTCCATTCTTCATTTTCATAATTTTAGAATAGCAATATTTATTTATTAAGGGAGTGCTCCAAATTCACTCTTCTAGTTAATATATTGAAGAGTATCAAGTTTCAAAACTTTAAAAATTAGACTTAATAATAAAAATAAGAACTGAGGTGTAAATATGCTCCTAGCAAATCTAATGAGCAAGTTAACGGTAGACTGGCCACGACCTTCAGAGGACGAATAGAAGTGAGCTATCTACAGCAACTGTCAAACAGTTGGTGTTTGCCCTTGAGGTCAGGATTTAAACTGTTGAATAAAAGTGACACTACATAGCATATTGGTTGTCTTACCAGATTATTATTCCAAACAGGACTTTAGGAATCATAGGCTGAATAATGCCTGCATCCAAATATATATGCATTTTATTCTCAGTCTTACTTATTAGCAGGCTTGTACTGCATGAAAACAGGATTTCTCAATCAGTTATATTTACATTTTACCCATTCAAAAAATAAATAAATAAAAATACTAGTAGTACTATGTGAAATTCCTAGACATTTTTGAACTAATTAGAAAGTTGTTAGAAAATTCACTTGTCCTCCTCATTTTTTGGTACACATTTTCCCACCTGAATCACAATGGGCCACAAATAATGGACACCAAAAATAAGATCTGAACAATCAAAGAAAACAAGGAAGCATTGCTTTAGTATGTATCAAGATGTATAAAATCTTATTGTTTCTTTCAATAACATTAGCTAATGGTAAATGAATTTGTGTTTAGTGGTTTGATCTGAGGTTTGCATAATTGCCACAGAATGACATTTAAACATTTACTGGAAACTGCCTACAGAAATTTAAATAAAGTTCCACTTCATTGCATTTGCTTGCAAG
Organism: Stomatorhinus walkeri; assembly: GCA_026784285.1. Classification (NCBI taxonomy): domain Eukaryota; kingdom Metazoa; phylum Chordata; class Actinopteri; order Osteoglossiformes; family Mormyridae; genus Stomatorhinus; species Stomatorhinus walkeri. Next base: position 4,457,845 of record JAODUD010000038.1, read on the forward strand.
TCAGAATGTAGTACTTGTCAGATCAACCTGTCAGTGTCAATAAAGATAAGACTCTGGTACAGCCAGTTTGCCTTCTTTTTCAAATTCTTGTATATTTCTTACAGTGTTAACGTGTGATATTTTACCTTGGAAATGAACTATTTCCCTAAGTGGCAAAATCCACAAATCTTGATACGGAAACATAGACCCAGTTATAATAAAAGGTGAGTAAGTATTTCCCCAGACAATTTAAATTCCAACTAACGCTTAACATTATAACAGGCTCAAGACTATACAGAATACAAAACAATACATGCATATATTATTTATTCTCTGTCTTTAACATCCTATAATAATATAGTTAGATTCTTGGATTAAAACAGGTATTTTTCAGTCTGTTAGGCTCTTGTTCCAAAATACGTCAGTTTAATTCTTTGCAAGGAACCAGGGAGAATTAAAGTTTTGCTACTTTGTTAAGAGCCAAAATACTAAGCTCATTTAAAATGTAGCCCTTTAAAACAGGGTTGCTCTCCTTGGGTGGTGCGTATTAGACTGATCCCTCAGCAAGTATGTGAAAAATGTCCCCGCAACAGCCAGGAGCTGGGTGGCTTTTCTCAGGCAGAAATAACTGAGGAGGTGACATGAAGATGGAGGACTTCCCCAGGACGACTCAGGACCTCACGATATTATGATCTGTACCCAATCGCACTTATTCAGCAAGATCTGGAATACAAAGTGCTGAAAGAAACCATACGTGACCTAATCAGAACTATTCCTCTTAATTACTTTTTTGAATTTAATGACATAAAGATTACATTTTATTACTAAAACATTACTATTTAGCTATATGATCACTGTATGAATTTCTATAGAACTGTTAAGGTAATATATGACAACAGACAAAAAATACTGATTACTGACAAGCACTGTCTTAGGGGTAATGATTGATGGGGCTTTGCAAGAGGACTTTCACATAGGTGTCAGGTATTTAGGGCCGAGGGTGATTTACAACAAGCTAGGCATATTTTTCTCACATATGTTTAGAAAACTTCTCAATCGGGTCACTGCTGGATGGAACAGGTGTTGAAACTGTTTCAATTTTCAAAATATAACACATATTCTGGCACATTTAGTCTTTTTGAGGCTAGGGACATTACACAGGAAAAGGAAAGTATGGAATTTTAAATTCAGGCTCTGTGTAGTGTATGCACTGAACTGAACATACCGACCATGGGGGTGCAGTCTAGCTCAGCGGGATAGGAAGCCTTGGTCATGATCGTCCATTCAAATCTTGTGGTGGACTGAGTGATTTTGGGCATCTTAACCCCCAATTCCTCCCTGGACTGATTGACCCTGTTTTCTCAATACATTGCTTTGGATGAAATATAAACAAATATAAGTAAATATGTAAATCATTTACTCAGCACAGGGTCTCCGGCAAACCTCCAGCTTTATTCCAAGACATACAGAACACCAGGCAGGGGACACCATGGATGGAAATCCAGTCCATTGTAGGACACACAATCTTATACAAAGGGCAAATCATAGACAGAGAGCGACCCAAACGCATGTCTTTGGACTGTGGGAGGCAAACTGGGTGCCCAGTGGACACCCAGAAACAGAGAGAGAACTCACAGACTCCATACATTCAGATCCACAGTAGAAAACAAATTATGCAGACAGGAGATGTGACAATAGAGATACCCAGCAAGTCGTCTCCTTTCCCATGTCCATTAAGTTCAAGGAAAATGCTTTTGCTCCGAAACCAAAGCTGTACTTTGCTTTATCATTAGGCACAATATATAAGAGCATAAACAACATAAAATATTATATCTAAAAGAGTTACTACCCATTAAAAGTTGTACAAGGGAAACAGCTGAAGGTTCTTGTTCAAAAAGGATTATCCAGAAGCAGAGACAAGCTGAAAAGGGGACGGGAAATGAACTTGACCCAGTCTGCTGACCTTCTGCAGTAAAAAAGAAGAATGAGTCTTCAAATTGCTGGCACTCTGTAGATCCCATTACTGCTGCTAACAGGACTCTCTCCTGGGAGAATTTCATTGCTTCTCCACCTCCTGAAAATTCACAGATGGATGAAAACTACTCCAAGATTTACTAAGATGTTATACATTCCACCTTCCATCTTTTTCTGCAAAGTACAAATATGTTTAGGATCTCCAAAAAAAATCTATTGTATGCTACAATATAGACTTCAAGTAGGTAAATAGTCATAGTCCAGTTTGTTGCACAGAAAACAGGTCTGCGGCGGCAGTGGAGATGCCAAAAAGGATCATGATACAGCAAAATATGTGAAAAATTCAGTGGGTTACCAAGTTTTTGCCACAATTTGGCAAACTTATTTAAAATGAGACTACAATTGAAATTCCAGAGAATAGTAACAAAATATCTATCACTCTACGTGCACCACAGTAAGGCTTAAAATTTCAGCAAAGCCAAACACTCAATTGTGTTTTTTTAATATCTACTGGGATAGATATTAATGCATTATGAAGTACTTCTGAAGTGTTTTGGCAAGCTAAACAAATCTATTTCCAAATCTATTTACGACGGAGCCTGACATTTTGTAGTTATTTACACCGCCGCTATTTCCCTTAGCAGGCCATGAGATAAAATGAATATAGATGTCTTTAACTACGCTCTGAATCATGAAGGAGAATTAACAGTGTCCATGCTGAATGGGTTCAATATCCCAACCAGGTGTAAGGACCAGTAATAAACTATAAAATTAAACTAACTTGATCCCCTCTTCCTTACAATCCCTCCCAAAAATTTTGGTGGGGTATAGTGCATCATTTAGTGAAATTAGGTTAAATTGCACTATTCTGCCAGCAGTCATTGCTGTGTGAGGAAATGCTACTCACTATTTAAACACCAGTATAGAGAAACTGTAAAGAAATTGCAGTTAAGTGCACAAAAAATACATTAATTCACTATTCACAACAGTGCTGCATGCAAGCACTTCAGAACATTTTTATTTGACTTTAAAATACTACAGTCAAATGTGATTCTCAATGGAAGTCACAAAATCTCACACAATTTGAATCATGTAGGTCTTGATTTTGGTTTGTACAAGTCAGGACTTCCATTAAACATGGAACCAAAATACCATGCACAATTGTAAACATGTAACGGTAAGTCTAATTCATACAAAATACCTCACAGACATTTGGGTAGAGGTGGTCATACTCTCATACTTAACATGAAGTTGTGGATTATTAACAAAGCAAAAAAGGTTATTAATAAGCTATACTAAAATACATATTATGAGGGGAAAAGTGCTATGAAAACACATAATCTGGGAGCAAGCTAGGAGATGGTTAAGAAAATGGACTCATTACTGCAAGTTACCAGTTCAAATTCTACGAATATCTCAATAAACAATTGCATGAGGAAGTGAGTTTCTATTAAAATTATTTTGAATGCAATCCTTTTGATTTAGAGTAGGGTACAGCTTCACCAGAGTTTACTGTCACTGGATAGTTACTTAATAAAGCAGAGTATAGCATTGTTTTAAGATTGTTTTAAGCCAAAAAAAAAGTGTTCATCATACAAATAAATTCCACTTTTGCATCCATTTGGGACTAATTGTTAAAATTAATCATTGTAAATGCAGACATTATCACACCCTGCCCAAAGGGATGAAGGGAGAATTTTACTCTTTGCAAAAGGGCCCATAGTGGAAGAAGTCTGTCCCAGCAGTAGCAATACATATGCAGAGAGCTGCATTTACAGAGTCAGCTTGAGCTAGCCTTACTGGCTTCGTTTTTTTGAAGTCACTATATGTGCGTAAGAAAGACAGTGTGTGTGAAATCTGGTGAATACACATATAAAAAATTGACTAAGGATATGAATAGAGCAAAGTGCAGTGCAAAACAAACATTGCACATAATACTTGTTTAGATTGACCATCAGAGTACCAAACAGCCATCAGTACATTCCATTTATATGTAGTATTTTTGTAGCAATTAGGACAACCTAATTCATACATTACATTACTGAAATGAAGAGAAAACACTGCCACATTCAGGAATGCCATCTATTAGCGAATAAAAAGCAAAGTTAAACCTACAAAAGCGAGCAGAATGATTTTTGGAAGGAAGACTTTTCAACTTAATTATTTCATGAAACACAGCTTGTAAATGCAGGTCTGCCATTGTGTGTGTTGGAACACCAGAAATCCATCATGTTCAATTCTTTTCTGTCGTTACAATAACTTTAGATTACTATTATGATCCAAAAATATCACAATCATTAGATACATATTTACAAATTATATATTTATCTATATATAAAGTATAACATCCTTTCCTTACTCATTTGAATATTTTTTGCTTTTGGCACACCATGTCATATATAATTACTCTCATACAAAATTATTCTTTATGCTGAAATGCAAACACTGAGCTTTCTTGTCCATATTATTATTTGAGATAATATTACTATTTAGCTTTGGAACTGAATTATATCACTTTTCAAAAATGTTGGCAGAAAACTTGAAATAAGGGTCATTTTAGAAAATGTTAATTGAGAGATGATTGAAATAACCACTCAAATTGCTTTGTCAATTAACATATCCATCCACTGTGGTATTTTGTTATTGTGATGGTAATTGACAATGAACAGTGGTGTTGTGATACATTGCAAGTTTTTAAAATATTGTGCAAAGAATAATGTGCTTCTCTTTCGGCTGACCTCTATAGTTCACACACTGAAAATACATTAAAAAGGGATTGAAATAATCACCTTTCAGTTGTAGTCTGAGATTAACACACAATTCCACAGTTTTCCACAATTCCAAAACACCAACCAAATCTACCAGAAGATTAATTGCACTTATATGGTGAGATACATTTCCTTTTCTGTTTTTATAGATATAGAATAGAGTAAACTATTTTAGAAAAGAGTAAACATTAGACCTTTAATTACCTCCCAAAGGGCCAAAAAATTGGACAGATCCAAAATAAATTATGCTTTTACTTTGTGATTGTAAGAGAAGTCGTTCTGGCTCAAGAACAATGACACAAAACAGCCTTGCACTAAATACTGATGATTTAAAGTTTAACACATATCAAAAATACTATATTTCATGGGCTAACCAGTTTTTTCATTAGAATCAATTATCAGGGACTGTTATAAAAAAATCCAAACTGAAAGCGATTGCAAGGAGCTTTCAGTCCATCACATGACACTTTCTAAAATGTTGTCATATCATTAGAATGTTGAGGAATCAAAATGCACGTTAGTTAAAATTTAGTTAAAATCTATAAAACTCAGCCAGTCATATTTCATTTGTTGTTTTTGCTGGCATTCCAAAACATAGCTATTTCTGTCACTTAAATCTGCAGCGGTTGCTAAAAAAACACAAAGACTAAACTAAGCTCAGTTTAAGGGAAAGGAGGTGAATACCCAAATCCTACACAAGTTACCAACTTTTACTGCCAGCTTGCCATAAGAAGGCATTAAGTAGAAACTTTAAAACAATGGTTTCATTATTTTTTTTCAAGTTACACTAAACCTTCATTGTCATAGATTAGTTGTGGTAGACTGCACACACATACTTGTGCAAGAGGTCATATTGATACATTGTTTGGAAAGTTTTATCACCCTAACCAAAAAGGGTTATGTAGCTCTGGGTTTAGCATGCGCACCGTATGAAATCTGGTGGAGAGTCATGAAGAAAAGAAAGAACTGGAAACATTGCGAAATTGGCAATGATTCTGTTGGGACTGATAGTGCTACAATTGTTCAAATAAAATGTTCAAGAGAGCCATGTGAAGACAATTCTCATATATTATTATGAGGTATACCACAAGAATTATTTGTCATTCCACATGGGGGGGAAAAAAACAGAAAGAGCAGGGCTTTTGTTACCATTGGTGTAAGGCGAAGGGGTTTCTTGGAGTCTGACGCCAAATGAGAAAAGAGTCATTAGTAAAGCAACCCCCTAAAATGTCAGACCATGACCCCAGTGGGTTCTTAATGTCTGAAATGCAACTCACAAATGCAATCGTTTGATCAACCTTATAATTCCCAGCAGCTGTTTTCACCTGATTCAGAAACAACCAGCTGGAATGACTGTGGTACATTGTCACATCACCTCACCAGACAGGACAAAAACATGATGTAGAAGTCACACCCACTACAGATACTCTGTAAATAATATCCCTCTTCCCAGGTATTTAGCAAATCCCTCAGAAATGTTAACGATGAGTAACACCAAAGGAAAAAAGCCCCATTTATACAGAATATTCTATCCACTCATCCTTTTAATTTTATCAAGTTGAGGGACAAAATTGCTATTTACCACAGTATAGAAAATGCTGCAGTTTGAATTTTCAGTGCAATGGTTGTTGAATAGCAGTTTGCAATAATAATAATAATAATAATAATAATAATAATAAAAAGCTGAAAAAGAACAATATGTTGGATTTTTAAAACCATAAGCAAGTGGCTTATGAACAAACATTAATATTTCTGCTTAAAAAGGCAATGTTTTTGCTATATATGAGTCAGATAATAAACCTGCACTGCTTGCAGTCCCACACTACCTATGACCAGCATCCGCGTGCCCATCTTTCCTGACTGCTTTCCCAGCAGAGGGTCACAGGAGCCCAGAGCCCTTCGCAGGAGCCCATTCATAGCAATGTGCCAGAGACCACCCCCAGTAGAATATCAGTTATGATTTACATCAACTTCTAATCCAGGATAGGGTCAGGAAGCCTGGAGTCTATCCAAGGAAGCACAGAGCACTTGGGACGGGAATACCCCGGATGGGATAGCAGTCATTTTTTTTTTACAGTTCATTCATATTTAATATCATATATAAATATAATTTTCTACATGGGAACATAATTCTTAAATAAGGCAGATGAGGTAACCTCAAATGGAATGTTGTATAAAAGCCTTCTAAGAACTCTTCAGCTCATTCAAAAAAAATCTAACAAAAAAGTTTTTTTTAGTATCAAGTTTTTTCCCAAAAATTTTTCAGACTCTTCGCATACCAGCACTCTCTGTGGACATCTTATCTAGTATTTTGACACAAAATGCATTAAGTGACTATAGCTTACTAAAGGTCTTCACCTTATGTTTAGCTGAGCTGAATCAGATGCAAAAGTATATTTTTCTACAAGTAAACTTTTTATACTTGAGTATCTAAAGCCTTTGTCCAAAATGACTTACGGCAGAGGGAGGGCTTACAGTTTATGTGCACTGCGTTGGCTTTGTTACCACAGTGCTCTGCTTGAAATAAATAAATCAATTGTCACACCTTAGAATGGCCAGTATCATTTAGGTGGACAGCAAATTCCAACATATGCTAACATTTATTTAGCAGATGTTTTGTCCAAAATGATGTACAAGCAACAACCTGAGATCAGGGACACACTGTGTCCCTGTAGTACCCGAGGTTAAGTTCCTTACTGAAGGGCCTAACAGAGAAAGGGTTACCATCTATGCAGAGAACAACCCAGGAGGGGGCACCACCCCATCACAGGGTACAATCACATACCATTCAGAACCTTAGCATGTTTTGGACTATATGGGGAACTCCCAGGGCAAGACAGAGAACATGCAAACTCCATAGACACAGAGCTTTGAACCCTGATCATCAGAGTTACAATGCAACCATGCCAGCCACTGCATCACCATGCTGCACCAATCAGAAAGGCATCACATCCAAAGCACTCTCACATCACTGCAACCCAGAGACTGTCAGGTTATGTATAAAAATTACAAATTCAGAACAATTTTGCTCCAGCAGGAGGAACAGGAAGGAAAGGAGGAGTAGAACCGAGACATGATGCCTCTCAGCATGAAGGGAGTGTAATATCTCAGGTGAAATTACTGCAACTAGAACCAACCATGTTTTAAGTCATGGCCTATAAGTGAGACAGGCTGGCCTGTGGGTGTATCCTAATCTCAGCCATTCCACAGGCATGTCTATGGCAAGAACTACAAGATAACCGACATGTAATATATACTTCACATTCTACCAGTTTCTGCTGCAATACAGCAAAGTGATCACTCCAGATCACTGCTAATATACAGTTGTTTTTGTTCTATCACTTCAATTATCTCCTGTCTTGGATGACCTGAAGGTGTGGCCAAACGTGCAAATGTGTGTGATTATATGAGGCAGTTACAGCATTTCACCATTTCAATGCCAAAACAAGGTGTGATGCAGATGTTATATGAAACATCAGTACCCTGCTGTACCTTAGAGATCAAAATTAAATTAAAATTTACATTAATGTTTTTAGGCAATGGTGTTCTGAAGGAAAATAGGTGCATGTTACTAGAACTGTTGGATAGAATAATTTTGATACTTTTGCAGGCTTTTGGCTGCTGAGTTTTCGACAGGAAATTAGTTAACAGTTGCATGTACAGTTGTAGTGCTGTATGAAATGTTTTGCAAAAGTGAACTTTGTATGGAAAAATGCTTGTGAGCAGTTATATAAAACTGTAATACGCATTGATATATTTTATGTTAACAGTATTACATAAATAAGCATGAGGAACCTATGAGCCCCTGAGTGTCTCAAACCTGAGTTACGATGAAGGTGCCCAAACTGCATTCGGTCCAGCTGTCCGGGGCTAATGCAGTTCCCAGCAACCATATAACATTTCCTCTAACCCAGGAGAACAGAACGCAAAAATGGAAGAGACCCAGAAATGGAAAAATGGCAGAGCTCACTGCAGTTCACTATAGAAATAAGATAAAACCAGGAAATAACGTTAAAATGCCAGCATTTTTTAGCAAGCAAGGCAGTTTTAGGGCAGTTTAGCTACAGGGAATCTTTCCCTTTTCCAAACGAAAAACTGTTTTGTATAGAAACAGCTACAAATCTATGCTGCTGTGATCTTCCATTCTACACACATTAAGATTTTGTCATATTTAAGTGCTATTTTGTGCAACAAAGAAATACAAACAGATCCTTCTTCCATCAACTGCATTGGCATTTTCATTTCACTCCACTGGGGCAAACATCTTGATCTGCTCCGTTGGGCCAGAAATTTTATATAATGATTTTTTGCAAAGGTAACTTCCCAGGAGTGTCACTGGAGATTTATGAAATGGGGGGGGTCCTGACTTTAATTAAAACAAAAGACAACAGACCATTTAAACCAGGGGTGGCCAATCTTGTCCGCTGTGTGTGCGGGTTTTCGCTGTAGCTCCCCAATTATTTTACTAATTAGAGGACTGATTGGCTGAGTCCTCCTCACATCTGGGTTTGAACAGCTGACCTAAAGGTTACCCCAAAAACCTGCATACACACCGGCCTTTTGTGGATAAGACTGGCCACCAATGTACTGCTGCCTAGGTACTGAATTAGCTTCCCCCTGCTATGTCACATATAGGTTAAATGCAGAAGACACATTTTTTTCTTGTGCACTGCGGTGTGTGTATTTGTTTGGGGGGGGCGGAACTGGTAACACCTGGCCATTTCCTATGATGTGCCACACCACTGAACCCCCGTGTCAGACCCATTCTACTACCAATGTTGGCTGCTGCAGGGTTGTGCACATTTTCTGGTTGGATGGACACTTTATTGATCCCATGCAGCAAATTCTTAAGGACCCCCCCCCCCCAAGTGTAACCCTCCAGTCCACAAAATATTCCACGTGCTGATCCACAGTCATTAAAACACTGAGAACCCCTATTTTTAAGGTTGTATTTACTCAACACATGTCATACAAGTACTTAAAACACTCCATATTTCGCTAAAAAACATCTTTCAAAAATGAAACTTATGATATTTAGTTATATTGTGCAATGTTCTGCAATTTTGAGATACGTAGTAATTTTAAGTCAAATTTCAGAATTTGCTATCCTCAGGAATTCTTCATTTAGATAAGGACTAGGCGGAAGTCACTGAGGTCACACCCACTGAGTGGCATCATTAATGTTCTGCTTGAATGGATTACCTAATATTGGATTGGTGTATCCCTATTTCATACATATCAGAATCTGAACATGGCAAAAGTACCCTCATAAATTAAATGTTCAGGCACTACAAACAGCAAATGTTTATTTAAAACTGACTTTATGGAGCAACATTTATGTAAGGATCTTTATTAATCTTTACAAAATTACATGCATTCCTCAACAAGAAGTCTGGATTAACTTTAAACATGCATTTATATATTCATTTTTATCTTATTTGATTCAGATGCAAAATTCAGCAAACAGCACAAAATCAATCAGTTAAGAACTTAGAAAGAAGGAAAAAACATTGATTGAGCAGCAGCTCAGCATGACCTGAACTATACTGCAGAGTGCATAAAAAAAAAAAAGAAAGATTTACGGTACGTTGCTGCCTTACATAACAGAATTTTTTTTATCCCTGTACCTGGATCTCTGTCATACTCATCTCAGTGCTGCGGTATTCTACAACCTAGGCAACTTCTCTCTGGACATTCTTGTCTTATCCATCATTGAGGCCTGTAACAGTGATAAGTCATAACACAGCATATTACTATTTACAGGTCACTTGGTTTATCCTCATTAACTGCAGCTATCTATCCACCCATTATAACCAGGGCCTTTAACATTTAACCTGCAAATCAAACTTACGTCCATTTTTTCCAGTGTTTTTTTTTTTTTGTTTATTTTATTTAGCTGTTGCAGAACTATCCATCCATCTTCTAACCACTTATCATGGTCAGTGACACTGGGCATGAAGCCATGGTGCACCCTGGATGGGATACCAGTTCATAACAGGACGCATACATGCACGCATGCACACACACGTGTACATATGACTTCCAGCATTTTCTGAAATTTTGGTTGCATTCACTAGCATTTTCTGCATTTTTGATTGGCCTTTATAAAACTGAAGTTATCCTTTTGGGGACCAAAAAAATGTCCCCAGGGTTTTAAAAGTTAAAGGTTTTTAATCATATTGTAGGAAATTTCTGTACACGCACACACAAAATCATAAAATATGGGCAATTTAGAGATGCCAATTAGCCTAGAGTACAGAAGACAACTGAGATACACAGAGGAAATATGCAAAATGGATCCTACATGAAAGCTAGATACAAGGAGTCATGATTCAGACACTGAACAGGATGCCAGCTCACTGCAGAGCACAGACCCAGTGTAGGTGCTGCTGACCGTCTGAAAAAGCTTTAAGCGCATATCCCACACATACAGTGCTAGTGAGATGCTGTAGCCTGTGCCAGTCAGTACAGACCGGAGGCCTGGGGGACGCACTGCACAGGATGCCAGCTCACTGCAGGGCATACACATAGTGTCAACCATCAGTGGTACCCATTCAATTCTTAAAGACCTTCTTATATTTTCTTGGAACAGCAAAATGCTTCATTTGAATGTCCTATCAAGCAAAACAGTTATAAGATCAAGGAGATTCTACAGTGAATATTGGCATGCCATAAAATGAAAACTAAGAAAAAAAGTGAGAAGTGACGAAAAACAACAAAAAAAAAAAACTGGCAGCCTATCCACAGTGCAGCTCAGGCTGATGGTCCACATGCCTGGCACAGTGCCAGGGCAAACTGCCAGGTCTCCCAGTGACACTGGCCAGAGTAACTGATTGGAAGATGGATGGATGAATGGAAAATACTTACTTTTCCTCAAGTTTAGGCTTATTATTGAATGATTGGCATGTCCACACAAGGCCAATCTTGTTGACAGGGAAGCACTTCTCCTGAAAAAAGTTATTAAAATTAAGCGGGTATGGATGAATTAATGACTGCTAATGAATGAATGATTGCAACTTTCAAATTAATGAAGGCAGCTTGGGTCAAGGCTAAGCAAAATGTTTAACAGTAATTTTACAAGTAAATGTGTTTTTGGTAAACATGAAAATAACATCTTCAGTTAGAAACGTCCAAGCCAAATGTGTAGTAAAAGTGACTTAATGTATTTCAAATCATGTATTATAAGTTTTTAAACACAATCCACAGAGGCAACTGCCCTCCACTGAGCATTCCTTTGCCTCTACAGCCATACACTTAAAAAGGTACATACACAACATGAATAGCTTGTACTACACTAACACTCACTAATTTATACATTACTTTTTAGATAAATGTGAACTATAAATGGAATACATTATCTTAGAAACATCATGGAGAAACATATACCCCCTTGTATTTGTTCTCTTAGTTTTGGTTTATGTTACATATCTGTTAGATATTTGTTTTATGTCAACAAATTCTTATTAATGGGAATCCCTATTTTTATTCCAAAGATTCTGAAAACTTCCCAAACAGAAATATCATTCTGCATTTTACTGCAAAAATATACATTTCGCAATAGAATTCCCAAGCAAACAAACCTCATGCCTCCAATCTTTCCCTTCTCCAAGAAAAGCTCCACCATCACTTTCGGCTCCTGAGGAAACAGCCTTGCAAACAAGGTCCTATTATGTACTTTGTCTTTAAACCAGCAAACTGCCTCTGGAGTCCAGTCTTGACCATCAACTGGAGAAACCTGTATTCATAATCAGAACCTTGTTGAAGTAAAAAACAATCCCACAAGACACATCAGAATCATAATTTACTTTACTGGCCAGGTACACCTGAATTTGCCTTGGCAGTATTGGTGCAAATATTAAAAGACAACACCGAATATACATTAGTAAAATAAGAATGAAATATTAGATTTAAAAAATATATAAATAGTGGCAAATAAGAACAAAACTCAATCAAGTATGGAATATATTTTTCAAAAATAAATCCCTTACATTTGCCAAAGCAACCTGCAGGGCTTGTTCAGGTAAAGCAGCTGACAAATCATCGAGTTCTTTTATATTCTGCAAAGGGATGCAAGCTATGTCACCATAGTCAATCCTTCTGACCTCCAGGTTGATATTTTGCACACCACCTGCCTTCACCAGGTTCACTGAAGCTCCTGAAAGCGATGAAAAATTTCAGCTAAGAACAGGGAGGACCACATAAAAAGGGCAAGATAGATTACAAAATGACTTTCAAAGTATTTAAAACAATAACTGAATAAATAATGAGGCTAAAAGCTTACCTTCTCTCATGCCATTTATCTTAATCACCTGACCACGGCACCACATCTTCTGTCTTGGAAACCATCCCAGAACATAGGTTCCAATATCCGGAATATAATCCATCTCAGAAATAGAGCGACTGCAGTGCAAACTGCCAGACAAACAACCAAAACACAAACATATAATGAGAGCTGTACCACTTACAGCCAGTAATGAGCTGAAAGCGTGCCTAGCATGTTTCAGAGCAATGTACAATTGATAACTGATTAAGCAGTTTACTCAAGGAAAAGTGAAAAGTTCCTGGACAAGTACCTAAAATCAGATATCCTTAATTGAATCATCAAGTAAACGGAATTCTAGTTGATTATTTATTCCAAGTACTCAACCAGCTTCCAGTAATGAAAATAGACCTGGAAAACCCACAGAATGTGGGTATTGGGGGGGGGGGGGAATATAACAAACATTAAAAAAAAAAAAAACCGGCACAAAAA
>JAODUD010000038.1:4474218-4486552 GCA_026784285.1 Stomatorhinus walkeri
GGGGTAAGCGCCTTATTAGGCTAAGCTTATGTGCCCATTATCAGAAGGTTGCCAGTTCAAGCCCTAGCCTCAACGGAACAGTAACACTTATGTGGGCCCATCAGCCAGCACCCCCCCCCCCCCACACACACAGACACACACACACACACATCTGCAGGAGCACCATATGTTGGCTGACCTTGTATTGTGACCACCCAGGCTATGGAGAGCAAGATTGGAAAGATGAAGAGAAGGATTTCAATGTACTTGTGTAAATGGTAAATGAAGGGTTATTATTATCATAAAAACATCTTCAAATGAAAATGATCTCCATCCACACAAGCATTTTCTCTTCATTTTACATATTTCCATCCACACTGAAATGAGTAAAACATATCTGATATAGCTATTACCCTACATTGGGCATGGGTACATTGATGAAAAAAGGACAAGTAAATATCACCTACCCAGGCGTAATTAATTTATGATGTCTCACTCTTCTCCCCCTCAGTTTCATTTCAGATAAGTGTCAAACATATTACAATAAATGTATAGTGAATAGAACTATTTATTTCAGCAAAAATCACAGCAAAAGCAGACAGTGGTTTAGATGTGAAACATCATGGGTGAAGAAATGTAGTTAACACACGTCTCACTTTCTTCCCCTCAGTTTCATGGCAGTCCTTCCTAATAGTATCCCACTTAGTGGGTGGCTGGATATGTCTGTCATATTTAATAGCTGCACTTATGTCTTGTTCAGGTATCATTTCTTTGTGAGTTTCACAGTAGTTGTGCAGAACAAAACAAGCATAAATAACGAATGGAAGGTCCTGCATATTTATGTCCATCGGTCTCCTGAGTACTGAAAACCGTGCCTTCAAACGCACAAAAGCACATTCAATCACCATGCAAGCCCCACAAAGGGACTGACCAAAAGATTGCTCCTGTGGGGTTGCACCGCCATTTGGGTAGTCTTTCATGAGGTATGGCAACAGAGGATATGCTGCATCACCCAAAAGAAAAATAGGAACAGCCTCTTCCCCCTCCACCAGTTCTGTTGAGCATGAGGGAATGCGTCCATCCTTTAAATCTTCACTTAATTTTGAATTTAAAAATATTTGAGCGTCTTGAACACTACCGGGCCATTTCACAACGACGTCCATGAAACAGTACTTGTAATCACACAGTGCTTGCACATTCAATGAATGCTTACCCCTTTGGTTCATATAGTTTGTGGATTTGGCCGACGGTTGCTTGATTTCAATGTGTGTGCAGTCTATTGCTCCTAAGCACTGTGGCATTCCATGACATCTGTAAAAGTTGGCAACAGCATCCTTAACTTCTGCCTCCGTTCTCGGTGTTTTGATGTAATCAGGACCCAAGGAAATGGTAATTGCCCTGCAGACCTGTCTAACAATTTTCGAAACAACTTGCCGAGACAACCCAAATGCGTTGGCAGTTTCCCGTAGCTGCCCTTCGTCAGCCAAATAGTACAGGGTACAAGCAACCTTTTTGACTACATCCACAGGTGACCTCATTTGCGTTTTCTTTCCTTCAATATTAGGACGCAGTTTTTCACTGAGAATGAGCAAAGCTGTTCGAGACATTCTAAAATTTTCTTGCCATTCTTCAGGAACCACAGATTCATTTACAAAATTGTCCCACCAAGCACTGCTCCGTCCTGGTCTTACCCAAAACTGGCGCTCCTTAAAGGGATTGTGACGCTGCCGGTAACGAGTTTCTTTGCAGAACAACAGTGACCGGTAAACTAGTTTCTTTTTGCGCAAATATGCAGCAGTCATAATGTGTAACATGCTATTTAGCTGTATACAGGTCAATAACAGGGAAAGTGCCACTGGAAGCAGCTCCTCCATATCTGCCATCTTGGAATACTGTTTACTTCTGTGTAGGGTGACCAGGTGACCAATCAGGGTTTAACTCATGGGATCAAATCAAGGAAGGGCCATGTAAGTCTGCGCTTTTCAAAAGTCATTCATCCACAATGCAAAGCTAAAACAAAGTTTTCAGAAGTATATGACTCTGAAGGGGGTTTTCTAAAGTCTCAGATTTTGGGGGCTGAAAACTTAAAGGTAGAATAGACAAAAGCTGACAATGGAAACTTCTGTCCGAATTTTTAAATGAAAGTAGCAATGTGGACATAGCCTGACGTTCCCCAAAAGCCCCTCAAACATATTTCTGAGGTGGTCCTCTAGAACCTCTTTCATTGACTAAGCCTTCTTCAACTGTGGAGCAATCTTCTACACTTTGTTCTTGGGTGCCTGTTTGAAATGAGAGAAGAATATTTCAGATTTTATATTTGTGTGTTACATTAAGCACTTTAACAATTATACTCATAAAGGAGTGTTTCTACCTATTGAAAAAAATCAGGAAGGAAGACTGGCATTTGGGGTAAAATATTTGGGGCCAGGGTTTGTGCTACTCTGAACTTCCCGTAGGCAAATTTTGGAAAATGTTGAGCCACTACAAAGTCGCTTTTTTCTGTACTACTTTTTATTGTTTTTAGACAAAGTACAAATAAACTTAATAGACGTAACTGAAATTGACACTGACATGTTGTTTTGTAGACTTGTTGTTATGATGTCAAGGGTGGATTTTTTTAATGCTAGATATAAATAGTGCTTCAGTTTCAATCAGCACCACCTGGGGTAAAGCATGTCAGGCTACAGTGAAAGTTACGGCACAGGGTCCACGGCCACGCCATACATATGCCATTGATTTCATCCTGAGAAATGGGTGTTAGAAGACCAGTTCAGAAGCATCAGAACTTTCACCACTGGACTTAACTGATAAAGAGCATGCGGGCTTGTGCCACCGCCCACTGCACAATACTGACAAAGGGGGCAAACACCACAAATGTTGCTAAACACTTAAAGGACCAATATGCCACGTAGGTTTTGAGAGACAGCTAGGTTTCAAGTAAAGAGTTTTCTCCATGAGCCTGTTGCAGTTGAAGTAAAGATGCGATGTGCATTTTTTTTACGGGTTCAAATATTTTTCATAGTCTGTTAAACATTTTCGCATCACGACAATGGTTTGCAATCATTTTTTCTCTCTGGGTTGTGTTCATCACTATTTAGATCTTTTGAGGTCGCGTTGATCAATCAGATACTAACTTTTAAATTCATACAATTGTTAGAAGTGTTTGTGTTTTGAGACACAAGATAAAGAAGGCATATAAAGGTAATATGTCTGTTGTATTATGCATTGTAGTAATGATATAAAGTAACATCTAATTTTGAATAGTTTATTTACTGAAGGTGACTATCTCTGAACGTGAATACAGAGAGATTACAATGGCTACTACTGTACTTAGTATCATTATGCTTTGACTGACAATGCAATAAAAAGGTATTTTTCTTAGATTTGGTGACATCAATTTATCAAAAAAAGTTGTAAGGTTTTTACTGCAGACTAAATTGCAACTGAAATTATTTTTTATTGTGTTACATTATATAATGTATTGAGTAATGTAAATGGTACATGTCACACGTACAGAGATTAGTCCATTTTTAGATTCCAAAAGGAAACATCTGTAGAACTTGACATTAGGTTTGAACATGCTGCTTTAAGGAGGGATTTTAAAAGTGGAATGTTTCATATTACAGTCAATTCAGAAATGACTTTATATGAACTTTACTAATCATTTTATTTATTAGTAAATAAAACCAAAATTTAGCCTCCAACAATACTTGAATGCAGAAAACTCAAGTGTGAGAAACATAAACCCACATTTTATTTTGTAACATGAAACAATGACATGGTTTTGTTAATGCTGGTACTTTGTGCACCCAAGAAAAAATACTGTTACTGCCTCAGAATTCATACATAAATGTTACTTGTTGGACAAGATACATAAATATAATAAGAAAAAAATAAGAAGCCCCAGCTGAATTGCGCAGGAATTGCGTATGACTATGAAACAAATAATTCCACAATTAATCTAATATTACTGAGCAATATAAAACAATTAATTCCACCATTAGTCTAATATTATTCAGCATCATAAAAGTCAAAACAATTTCAATGCACATTACCATTCGCTAAATTATTACAATTATTTTTTTTTCTCAATATTTACCTGCCTAAGAGAGCAGACGCGTGGGTGAATGCTGCTGCGACGCAGGCTGGGCTGTCTGATGATATAAGACCCCAAACCCCCGATGAGCCCAGGTCCCTTTACTGACGATGCGTCCCCCGCACATTTTACTTTTATTTTGTTTGTGATGCGTTAACTCCACTGCACTGTATACAGTGTCTTTGCACCTTGTCCGTTTGCTACTAAATGCATGTTAGTCTGAGCTCTACGTACCTTGTTAGAATTTCCTATAAAATTTCCAAAGATGGCGAAGCATAGTATGAATGACCTCACTATACAGAAACTCCAGCTCCACCTGTTCCGCAAATAACATGAAACTGACATAAATTCATGAAATAATACATAGCAGAGCAGCGTCGTTAAATATAATGCAACTTACGCATGCGCAATAATGGTGCACATGCGTACTGTGAATCAGGTAGCAACAACAGCAGCAAATTGTATCCGGAAGGTACGGAAGCCGAAGTCGGACAGTCTGTATTTTAAGAATTTGACGCATGAAAATGGCTGCTGCGGAAGAGTGTAGTGAAATTCAAAATACTGACTTGGAATCTCAGAAAGTTCCTGAAATGCTGGATCGTGGGTGGAAATTATTTGAAGAAGTGGACAACACCAACCAGCCGACTGGATCAAACTCGGTCCAGGTTAAAGTAAAGCGTGGGATTCAGCTGTTGGAAGAGGTAACAGGCATGGTAGCCCAACTCGACTTATTCAGGTAACTTTTGCAGACTTTCGTCATTTTAGACGTTTCAGCTTAGTATTCACTCTACAATTTATTTCACTTAAGGGCATTTCGGGACGCTGAGTCCATGTGGGTTTTGTCAACTTTACATTTAACTGGTTATATGTGCTGCACATGTGTGGGAGAAGTATCTTAGCATTGTTTACAGTGAAGGTAACAGTTTTCTAATTGGTGACTTAAAAATAAATAGCATGTCTAAAACTATAATCTTAACGTTCACTGAGTAAGCATTTCATGGTTTTTATTTTTTTTTTCAGCCGAAATGAAGAACTGGACGAAATTGCAACCACAGATCTCAAGTATTTGATGTTACCTGCTCTTCTCGGGGCCCTTACAATGAAACAAGTCAACCTAGCGAAACGCCTGGAGCAAGTGCAGAAAGCAAAGGTTTATTTTTTAGATTTCTTGAGAAGGTGCAAAGACTACAATATCATGAAGTTTGAACTACCCAAAACAAACGATAATTCTGCAGACTCATTGGAAGAAGCGGGAAAAGGACCGATATCGGCACCTACAATACAGCCTCCGAATTTGATTGCCATGGCAACACAGAGACAGGCTAAAATCGAAAGGTTTTTATTATTCACATCTTCACGTTTTGAATGTTGTACTTAAGGGATCAGTACATAAAAGCCAATATAATCATAAGAGCATTGTGATGATGCAATAGCAACTAAGATTTTATCAAATTATTAAAAATGTGAATTGCTAAATTTACAAAGGAAATGCAATAGCAATTGTATTTAAATTTGTTAATTCTTTAATTAAGCTCATACAATTTTGATATAATGATCGATTCTCTCCTAAAGCTGTGGCATTGAAGGATGACTCCTGGTGCATGATGATTACCTCGTTATATATATATGTCATCATAGCCTTTGTGTCATTATAACCTCCCCTAGATATAAACAAAAGAAAGAAGCAGAAGCTAAATTGTTAGAGATCAAGTCTGCAGTGGAGAGCGGTCACGCTGATGATGAAATGGTTCGCGACTTCTACATTCTCAATCTACGGAAGTGGATAACCATTGCATTGGAGGAAACTGAAAGCATTGACCAGGAAATTGAGATTCTGAAGCAAATGGATTTCCTGAAACAAGAAAAAGTTCCACAAGGAATGGTATGATGACAGTGATTTTATATGCATACATGTTCCCATGGAGTTAAACTACATGCAATTAAATTATTAAATTACGACGTCTTCCCCTTCTTCTAGGGTACAGCAGACCCACTACAGCAGTCCCATCAGAGACCTCGCATGAAACCCTTCATCCTGACTAAAGATGCTGTTCAAGCTAGGTAGGCAAATACACAAATGTGTCAGTGCTAAATGTAGAGATTAAATAATACTGTATTTTAAAGTTTTAACTAAAAATATTTTCAGAGTCTTTGGTGCAGGCTATCCCAGCCTACCCACGATGACCGTCAATGACTGGTATGAGCAGCACAGGAAACGCGGAGCTCTTCCTGATCAGGGCATTCCACGCAGTGCAGGTACTTTCAGTCTACCTCCTAGTTATTTGTATGTGACTTTGTGTTGATTAAGATGAAAACTAATTCTGCAAGCCTTTCTCAAAGCTGATATTGACAGCGAAGAGCGAGAGAAAGAGGAGAAAGAACGACAGATAGAGAATGATGATGAAGAGGCCTTGCAGAAGGCTCGGGATTGGGATAACTGGAAAGACACACATCGTAGAGGATACGGGAATCGCAAAAACATGGGCTGATTCAGCTACAGCCAAAATCCGCAGTGGCAAGCTCTAAGTGATTTGTTGAACCAATTAATAAATTGTTTTAAATACTTAATTTGGAAAATTATATTTGCCCTTGGTGAGGTGGGCAAGCAGCCAGAATGGAAGGTGCTGCCAAACCATCAGTTTGTATAATTGTGGCTGTTCAAACTACAGTTACCTTTTAACAGAATCTGATCATTGACCAGGTGTTTTTCAATTTGCCATTTGCTTTTCTGGGGCTATAACATAAACACAAATACTTTTATTTGCATGTCAATGGAAATTATAGTCTTGTGATATTTATTGTTCTTGTGTTGAAGTAGCACCACCAATATGCATTTGTGAATTGTTCTTGAAACTGAATCTTGCAGTGCCACATAACTTTCTTGGTATGCCAGAAGATAGAAGTATTATTCATTAGAGAGAAATAAAAATCTATTTATCTGCATACGCACTTGCAACAGTGGTCAAATTTGTAACACTACCACTATGTGACCTAGATATCCAGATATTTTTTGAAATCTGTTTTTATATAGCTGTTCATCAGAGTAGCTTAAGTTGCGTATTAGGAGTGGTTATTTTCACACCATCCTTGAAGGAAAGGCCAATTTGAATTTCATGCTTTCAGTGGGGTTATAAGCCTGTCCAATTAAAACGAAAAATATAATGAAACAATTATACAAATGCATCTTTGAATATTTGAAACCTCACCAACTGTTGTGAATGCCTGGTCTTGTTTATTATCAATAAGTAAATAATTCAGTGAAAAAACATGAACTACAATACAAAAAAAAACTTTATGTCCAGTAAATTGTTAGCATTACTTATGTAAATGCTTTGCAGAAGGTTTTCAGCCAGAAAAGCTTTTCTTATGTGATAAAACTGAAATCTGCATTCTGGGTTCTAATTTCTGTATGGAGTATAATTTCATATGTGGATTGTTTCCTTTTGCTGAAATATGCTGTTCAGCTTTTTTTTTAACCTATTTTGGTCATTTGTATTTACATTGTTTCTTGGAATAAAAAGG
Source organism: Stomatorhinus walkeri (assembly GCA_026784285.1). Taxonomy (NCBI): domain Eukaryota; kingdom Metazoa; phylum Chordata; class Actinopteri; order Osteoglossiformes; family Mormyridae; genus Stomatorhinus; species Stomatorhinus walkeri. The sequence continues at coordinate 4,481,816 of JAODUD010000038.1, forward strand.
TAACTGTTACTTATTTTTGGTTTAAAATTTAAGCAAAGCCATAAATTTGGTTAAGCATGATTTTTGAAAACTAAGTAGCAATAATTTTTAAAGACCACATTTGCTGTACCTTCATGATACATACTGTGTGGTAGCTTGGTTTGCATAACAGAAGTATGAACTTTTATATATTATAAATGTGCTGCATCACCAAAATTTACCTGAAAAACAACACACAAACCAAAAATGAAAAAAGTTTAATCTGCTGAAGATTGCATTTACAAATATAACTACTCACCATCTCCTTGTAAAATTATTGCTATTGCAGCTTAATTTTACAATGATTTTGTGAAAATGTAGCCAAAGGCTGGAGCAGCACCTCCTGCATGTTGGGGGGCTGTATGCACATCATTCTTTACATTATTGACCTGTTTAGTCATGTTACTGTTCGCTTGGTTTCTTGTGGGTTTATGAGTCAAAATGGTTTGCTATTTCATAATTCATCGTGATTTCCTCCATTGCGGGGGTTTAGAAGTCTACCCAAGAAAAGAATCGAGTTGGTTTTCCTGTCTTGCACAAAGAAAATGAAGGAATGGTCTGCATAAAAAAGTTTTGGTGTTTTAAGTTCTTCTCAACCAAATATATTCTCATCAAATTCATTTCCTCCGGTATGTATCTCAAAACCAACAGCATGAAGAAAATGTGAAAGGTGCAAGTCTTTTTTCCCTGTTATTCTTGAGAAATCTGCTTTAGATTTGTTCACAGCCTCCACTAATCCAAGTTGTTTCAGGTATTTCTGCAAGGACAGCATTTCATAATGAATTGCTAGCTTATGTCTAATGAAACTTATAAAATCAATTATATTCAAAATCAGAAATGCAAGAATTGACAATCACCTGAAAATGCTGAATAATGGTGATTGGTTATATATCTCAACTAATCAGACATCTTTGGCCAGTTTCCCAGTCAAGGATTAAGCCTAAACCTAGACTAGCTTTGAGTTACGATGGTCAATCTCCATTGAAACGGCAATTCAGTCCAAGACTAGTCTTAATCCTTTTTCGGGAAACCGGCCCCTTATGCTTATTTACCTGCAGTTCATGAGTGCTCCCCACATCAACTTTAGGCAGTGACACAGCCACGGCTTGTTCTTTTGGCTGGTCCATCCACCTGTAAATGTTCTCCTTGGTCAGCGTCTTTTCCAGCCTCTCCAGGGGCTCCATGTGGAATGGCATAAGGACCAAAAGGCTGTTTTGCATCTTGCCCAGTGGAATTTCCAGAAATTGTAGCTGATTGGGCTCATCCTCTAAATATCTGTAAAATCCTTTGAGAAAATAAAGGATTAAAAAAAATTCAATATACATTTCTGAGAATGCATACTGATTAGAAATTTTGTACCTGTACGATGCATCATTTGCACAGACACTGTGCATGTTTGTGAAATCATGAAGCCCCTGTTATCCACCATTTTGTGGCTGAAAGCTTCTGCCCAGTGTGCTGTCAAAACAATAAATGTCATATAGTTAGCAGATACTTTCAGCTTAAGCGACAGAATTGAGAAGACAGGTCCAGCCAGTCCCTGGTGCACTTGGGGTCGAGGACCGTGTTAAAATGATGACGGACCTGAACCAACAGGCTGTCGAACACAGGAATAGCAATCTAAATCACTGAGCCACAAACGATTATGAGGATACGTCGTCATGCTTGGAACTGGAAAACAGTCAAACCAAAATTTTAATTTCACTTACGTTTTAAGTGCATAGCATTAATAAAGAGAGCTCCATCAGTAACAGACAAATCTTTAATGATCTCAGACAGTTTGTTATCTGTGCTTTGGTGAGCCCATTTGTTGATTTCCATGATGGCACTTCTCTTATCTCTGAAATTGATTTTACTCGAGGTATGTCTGTAGTGCACTTTGCTCTTCTCAACAAAGTCTGGGCTCAGGTTGATCCAAGCAGGCCCGTAGAAGTGACTACTGACTTTCCAGTTGATGTCATTTATGGCTTCATCACTCACATCTGTAACTTAACCTGACTGGCTGTATTTTGTTATGACCCCCAAAGAGGAAGTCAACACCACAGGTGAGATTAAAATATTTTCAGATTTCAATGATGCATCATTCACCATGTCTTGATACATCTTAAGGCCCAAATTCATGATGCTCTCTGACAGCATGGTGTTTGGACCCTTTTTGGCTAATGTTTCAGTGCTAAAAAGATCAACAAGAAAACTTACCATCATCAGCTTGAACATCATGTCTTCATGGATGCTCACTGTAAGAAAAAAGAAAAATAACCTATATATATGTTACATAAGCAAAATATTGCATAACAGATAAATATAAATTTTTTTTTAGTTTTTTTTGCTATAAATTTTTGGTAACACTTGAAGGGACATGAATAATGCAATAGTAAATGCTTTCTTAATGCATTATTTAACTAGTAACTAAGTGTTTGCTAAGTACTGATTCCATGTTCATTCATCATTAAACAATCATGACAATACATGTATTTCATATGAAAACTTACATTAGTTCATGATTTGTTCTTGAGTAGTAAATGAGTTCAGTAATTTTTGCCCCCACAAGTTTTAACTGATAGTGCCTGAATGGAATATATGAATTTTCATGATTGAGTAATGATGAACAAGCATGAGATTAGCACGTAACTGACATGTAGTAACTGGTCAATTTAGTAAGCGTGTACTACTACATTATTCATGTTCCTTTTTTTTACAAAACATAAAATAATGCATGTTCCATTTAAACCACATTCCACATTTATAATAAATTAGAATAAATTTGATGCATCCATTCTGAAATACAAGTATACTCGTCGTGCTGTAATGAATACTATTAATTTTGTTAAACATACTCAACGTTCTCCTGTTTCTAACTTTGTTGAGTTACACGTCACTCACATTCCAGGCATATGCGCTGCACCTAGGCAATGTTTGCAAAACAATGCAAATAGAAATATGCGTGTGGGATTAAAAAGTACAGTAATACATTACAGCGTTTAGCCGTTAATTTTGTAAAGGCATTTCTAAGGCGAAAGTAACATGGGTAGCTAAATACCTGCGTAAAAGATTCTCAATAAAACGTGGCATCGATGCAAATGTTTGATGAAGAAGCAGCAGAAGAAAGTAAAAAAGATGCACATTAATTTACCTTTTGCTGTATGGCAGCCGTGTCTTTTTGTGTTGATTGTATTCTGCCGCAAAGTCCGGCCAAGGTTCTGCACAGAAACCTCTGGGGGGGGGTGTAGTAAGTCATTTTATATTGAGCGTAATTGGACTGGAGCCCGCATTGCCTGCTACTGCAAGCCCATCTGTCTACAAGGAGTTTAACTTTGAAAATGGCCATCAATAAACAGAATGTTTGGTTGCACTATAAATTTATTTTCAGTTTAGACAAAGGAGCGCGTGCTCAGTTGTAGTAGTAGTAATAATAAAGTATTAATTTATAAATGATGTTCAGCAATCCAGGGCTGTATTTTGTGATTTTTGTTTACAATCGTTCAGAGCGTGAGAGCGCTCCTAAGGCGTACTGCTCATCACCTAGTAGTCTGTTGGCTTATCGCTTATCTATCTACATGCACATAATGATGGACTACCTCCCTAGACGTGCAGTCTGAACTTTACATTCTGGTTTCCTCAGTTTGGACTCTAGAATCATAACAAGAAGTTAATACGTGGTGTGAAGTGCACTGCTAGAACAGTTTGTATCAAGCTCCTAGAAGCAGGACTGAAGACCCATAAAGCAAGGAAGAAATCAATCATAAATCAATAAGAATCAGAGAAGAACCAGGCTGGAGTTAGCAAAAAATGTACATTTTGCCCAGGTGCATACACATAAACTGAGAAATGATTGAAACAAAAAATTTGCTGCGGTCCCTAATATCTTTCCTGAGCTGTAGTCAACTGCCACTGGGTGGCGTCAAATTGCATTAAATTATAATCTAAGGCTCTGTAACAATAACAAAGTAGTCCTTAATTATAATTTGCTGTGAGTTGTCCAGCTTGTATGGCTCCCCAGGGCGAACCAGCGCCTTCACCCCCCACGTGCGTTTATCTCCAATCCCATGGCAACAAAAAAGGCACCATCCGGCACTGTGATTTTTATTAGATAGATATAAATATTGGTAAAAGTTAAAACTATACTATAAATATAAAAATATATACAAAATCAGATTCATGTGTTATAAAGAAGTAAAGACAAATGGAATGAAATTTTAGCATATAAATATAAAAGAAAACTATTACCCTTTTGCTAAAAAAAACAAATGAAACTAAAGTGCACAAATCTGATATCACACAAATACACACTCATTAAGATAATATGGTTATTACACTATTGCATTTCAGACAAGAAACACACAAACTAATTTGCAAATCTAAACCCTTTCTTGTTTTCATTGATGCTAAGTCATCAATTACATCATCGTAAGAAATCTGCCCAGCTAGTCCCTGAGGGTGCTAATATTTTAGGAGTGCCCTCAGAATTTGCATTGAAATACAGTATATTGGCCTGACACCTCAAATACATTTTTTTCAGAATTGTAATTGTAGGTATAAGACACCCCAAAAGGCTCAATATATCACAAAAATTGAAAATATATATAGATGTTTTTAAAGATAGCCACCAGCATTGTAAATTGCCCTTACTGAGCTCAGGACCTAGTTAACACTAGAAAGACTGACTGGGTCAATTGACCCAAATCAAACAAAATCACTGCTATTTCTCATTGAAGTTCT
>JAODUD010000038.1:4486652-4519279 GCA_026784285.1 Stomatorhinus walkeri
ATTAGTATTTTACAGCAGTATATACCTAGAAAGACTGACTGGGTCAATTGACCCAGTCAGTCTTTCTAGTGTTAAAACAATCACAGAAAACCGTATGATGTGACCTGCAAAGTTACCCAAATCATTATCAGGATGAAAATGTGTGAAGGCTAGCAGGACAAAAAACAGAATATTGTCACTATATGTGTAATTCCATAGTAAGCAATACAGTAACTCAGGCTAACAAACATACTATTGGCTAACAAACATTATAGTGTTATACTCACCTATTTCATTACCTGCATAATATTATATTTTTTCACGTTTATCCTCTTCTTTTCACTTTTTATAAACTGGACACCTCATGGTTTAGACTTTTTATTATTCATTTATGTTAATTTGGCACTCAAACATGAATACGTCACTCATCCCCCAACCAAGAGTCAAAACTACATCAATTCACCATGGAGGTGTGCAGACTGGCTTAATATTATTCTTAATGATTTCACATAAACCAGAAGAAATGCAACGATATATCTGTGAAACTATGCATTCACAGCATTATGAATTGATTGTGGCAGAGGTGGAAACTCGAGTCACGCTGAGTGACTCAAGTTACAAATTTGATGACTTGTGACTCGAATTGGCAAGACTTGGACTTTCAATACGCTGACCTTTCAGCATGCCCACACTGGAACTGTGCAGAAAGGGGCCCTGGCTGCCACAGATTCACAGAACATCCGCCTCCCCAACACTGCCGCCCAGCACACGACTGCGTAGAAAGAGACCCTCCTGTACTCCACCATGTCTCCATCCCTCATACACCCATCTGACAATGTCTGCAGATGGCAGAACTCCTCATTTTGGCTCAGGTCGGAGGAGACATTTAGGTAAATAGCCTTCAGTGTCAGAAGAAAAACTAGATGCTGCTGGAATGAGAGCAATATATTCCTCATACAGCCCAGTCATCTCTCCCCCGACTAATCTCTACTCCTCCCTCTTTAATTTGTAGCCCCTACACACTCTCCCCACAAAGCAGCGTCACTTCAGTTTTGGAGCAATTTGACTCAAAATGAAATCAGTTTCAGACTTTGTCTTATACAAATTAATTGTGAAGTTTAAAAAAGATGCAAAATGTTTTTTTTTAAATATTGCACCTAAGAGAAAGTATGAGAGAAAGTATGCAGATACTTTTCTTTTTGCTACCACTATGCAGCACTGCTTCAGTTTTGATCTTTCAGTTTTGAAGGTGAAACTTGTTGATATTGAAAATACTTGGGGAAGTACAAAGTCGCCTAAATAAATTTTAAGTACAGTAAGGAAGTACAAATACAGAAGGTCATTTTCAAAGTCTATGATCCCTCTTCGTTATGTTAAATTGGTATGCCATTAAAGAATGTAATTTAAACCTCAGAATGATTTCTTTTTCCAGCCTTCTTTTTGTACATAAACATACAGCAATCTGAAAGTCAGCTCTATTGGATGAGTGTCTCATATAGGAATTCTGAAGGAAAATGGAGATCAGTCATTGTGCAATTAAAAGGTATCAAGATATTTTACACATGTTAGAGATATGGATTCTCCTAAGTTTATTTATTCGGACTGCAGGAGGATACCTCCACACATGAAGTCCAAAGATGCAGAGCAGGGGTGATTAAACCCCCCAGGTCGAGGCATTATTCAGCATCTCTGTACACCACACCCTGAGACACGTGTGCCTGCTGTATTTCAATCAAAATCGAGAATTTAATTTTTTGTCTTCACTCACATATACAATATCATTTTGCCTTTCACAGATGCACTTCCTCTGGACAATGGAAGGGCAACATTCACATTTTTACCATGAACATAAAATCATAGATGTTTTCACTGTAAATAATTTCAGTCATAAAACCCTGGTTTATTCTAAAATAGAGGTCATATTTATGAAAATTCAGCAACACGCTTTAATTTGCGTCATTTGTGTTTTATGCTAAATGCTTGCAAATGAGGCACGCCAGCTATGGGCAGTACGTGGACTGCAGACAAGAGTTTGAGGTCACTGGGGGCTGCACCAAAGTGACGACTGGAATAGTTGGCTGAGATTGTGTGTGACGCATTCAGAAAACTGCCACATGCATCACGCAGCCCAACAGTGAACTCAGTTATGTATTCAGAATGGAGACAGCTTGGCGAAAGATGCCTAACAAACTATATAGCCTAACTCAGATCAGTCATCTGCCCCTGTAAGACAGAAACAGCAGATTCTGGACACACATGCCACTGTGCTGCATATCTCTAGCTGAAATCTATGACTTGCATTCAAGTTTTAAAACACTCACATATATTAGCTTCCCAATTCCACAGTATACCTTAAATATTATGCCCTGTACAGTTCTGTACAGTACAGAATTGACTGTGTAAGTGGCAAACTGTTGATTTTGCTGGTCTAGTTTACAGGTGACATGTTAATTAATTCTGTACAATAGTTGCACTCCTTGTGTGTAATTTGTATAATCATTATTGTAAAATAAGTAATGGCAATATGATAAATTTGTTCATTTGAACATAAATAGAAATGTAATAAATTATGAATAATATCTTAGAATACCATGACCAAGATAAATGCTTAGAAGATGGTTGGATGGAATGTTTTAGAGCATAAGTAATACATAATAAGAGCTAATATATAATGCAAAATACACTAAATACTGTACAAAGTGCTGCCTATGATCTTCATCATTATGTTACCAAAAGATATTGAAGTTGCCTTTTAGAATGACTTTGAAGATGTCTGAGAAAAATTACTAGACTGAATAATTTTTTGTTTAAACTTTCTTTTTTATCTTTCAAACATTTCATTTATTTGTCAAAAGAGCATATTGTCTAGTGGTTAGGAAAAGAATTTCTGATAAGTGGTGATATTACTTTGATTTCATTTCATTACAATGTTGAGAACACTTGGACCTTTTCTGTTTTTCTGATCCAGCTTACGTCAAAAGCAACATTTACTTCCCCTGTCATGTCCAGCACAATGCATAATAGAGGACGGCTTTTATGTGTCCACACAGATTCTTTCTTTGGCAGAGGGTAGGCGGAAATCGTAGCGTTTGATTTGAATTCTAAAGAGTCTTGTTAGGCCAAGAGAAGGCTGTCATTGTATGTAAATAGTTATATAAGAGCATATGACTGCTACAGTGCAGGGCAGTGGCTAGTGTCAGGGAATTCATTTGCAATTTTCAAAGGCATGGTGTTCTAGTAAACCAAGCCATTGAGTAAAAAAGCTTACTATACTGATTGTAATCCACCCTTTTCTCGACGTGTTGGGGCACCACTTCAACAGAAGGTAAATTCCTTTTTTTTACTGAACACTTGGGTTCCTGTTGACTTATCCGATATCAGAAATCAATGACTTATACTTTTTGTTTTGTAATTATCTTCAATAATCTTGTTAGGACTTGCCACAACAGTGTTGCAAACAATGACTTGTTTGCAAAGCAATCAGTTATGTTTATTTAAGAAACAAACAGTTACATTTATTTAAATTTCTCCTGCCCTGTTTTAACACAATAATTGGAGTTTGCAGTAAAATTTTGGTGAAAAACAGTAATTGATTTAAAAAATGATGCTGAGCTGACATTCATTTCAGTCACTTGGTAACCGTCATAGTATCATATTTTGTTGGATCGATCTTGGGAGAAAAATATCTTTTGTAAAAATTACAATTAAAAAATTGCAATAGTCTAATCATAGGTCTGCATATCTCAGTAAAAATATAAGTATGTATGAAATATGGATCCATATTGTTCCTTAGTTAATTCTGTGAAGGATTTCTGTAGGATGTTGATGTTGAGCGATAACTGGGTTGCAGCTAGGGCTAGGCCAATAGGATCATTTCAGATGCACTGCAGGAAGCTTGGGGATTTTGGCCATCTACTCTCTACCCACCACCCCCACGTCCTGGCCACGTTGTTCGGGTACACTCCTATCATTGGCTATACCAAAGCAGGTCACGTTATCCTCCCTGTTCACTGCGCCATCGCCTCGCCTTTTTAAGTAGCCTCTCGGCCACGTGTCAGAAGGCTTGCGTTCTCTGTTGGATCGAGCTTAATGTCCATGCTACACTGGTGGGTCAACGTGGTTCTTCAGCCTGGTGCCGCCTATGCCTCTCACACCTCCAGCAGAGCCTGGTAACTCAGCTCACCTCGGAACGGCAGTGATAGCGGCAGAATGGCTAATCGGGCTAATTGTGTTACCTTTGACTGAGTAGCGGAATATTTAACATTCTTTAGCGTTAACTGTGTTGGTTTAATGCAGTCTTGCTTTGCAGTGATCTTCGTGTTTCACGTTTTACACTTAGTCACTAAAACATTTTTGTTTTGTTTAAAATGTTTTTTCTCCAGACCTGGAACCGAAAATGAATTGGGCGTCCTTTTATGCCGTTATAAGCGGTGTAAATAGGCACTCCACAGGTATTGGCCGCATTTGGCTCTCCGTCCTCTTCCTCTTCCGTCTCTTGGTGCTGGTCGTGGCGGCAGAGAGCGCCTGGGGAGATGAGAAGTCTGGCTTCACCTGCAACACCGAGCAGCCAGGCTGCAACAGCGTCTGCTATGACCACTTCTTCCCCATCTCCCACATCCGGCTGTGGGCCCTGCAGCTCATCCTGGTGTCGACCCCCGCCCTTCTGGTGGCCATGCATGTGGCCCATCGCCGTCACATCGACAAGAAGATGCTTAAGATCTCTGGACGGGGAAGTCCCAAAGATCTGGAACAGATCAAGAACCAGAAGTTCAAGATCACCGGGGCCCTCTGGTGGACATACATGATCAGCCTGTTCTTCCGTGTGTTCTTCGAAGCCGCTTTCATGTACATATTCTACATGATCTACCCAGGTTATAAGATGTTCCGACTGGTCAAGTGCGACTCCTACCCCTGTCCTAACACGGTGGACTGCTTCGTGTCCCGACCTACAGAGAAGACTATATTCACAGTCTTCATGCTTGCCGTGTCAGGGGTGTGCATCCTGCTCAACATCGCAGAGGGAATATTCTTGGTAGGGAGAGCTTGCAATCGGCATTTTCGCAACGCTCAGGATTCACCCATCGGAGCTTTGTTCGTGCAAAAGCTTTTCTCATATTAGACAATTAGTCCATCTGACTAACCAAGTTTAACTTCCATTTTTCATTAGTCAAAACTGAAAATATAGTTAATATCAATCTTATTCACTATTTTTGCCTCAGTGGAGCATGGTGAAAATTTGCATTACCATGGATTTTTTACAACAAACTGTGGATGATAATTTATGTAGTAGAGCATTAAAAGATGCGCAAATATTTTAAGACTTACAATTGCCATTTCCTTCAAAGGAAACAGGCAGCAGTGCTAAGGACATTTTCCCCTGGACATTGTGGGGAATATTGAATTAAACGGCACTTGATAATAATTTTGGAAGAAGCTACAGAAGTACATAAATGGTGAACAAATGAACGATTCATTCACTGTAATAGTTTGTGTGGCATGACTGGACATTAAATTAAAAAGTTAATTAGAGGACAAATAAACAAACACAATGGTGACTAACAGAAAAAGTGGTGGAGTCGGTGGCATTAATGCCAGACTTTGTAAAAGCTTTGGAAAGTTAACCAAGTTTTGAACGCAAAATATTCTGCACACTAATCAGGCATCTTCTCTCCCACATTAAACATTTCACGCTTCCACCTCATTCTCATCGTTAGCTAATTCATTCCAAATACAAAGTAGAAGGTGCCTCAGAGGTTAATTTATCTATTATAATGTTCATTTGTCATTTTCTAACATGCAGCTAAAAATATTAGTTTGTGTGTATTTGTTCAATATTTTAAAATATGAATTTTGAATGTACTGATTCTTTTTCACTGATGGTCTTGAGAGTTGAGCTCACCAATTGTGTCTGTGACTTTGACCTCAAATATATTTCAAATAGTGTCTTTGCAATGTTTAGGATGAAATATATGAAAGGGGAGGGGAGATTTAAACTGCATTACTATATGAACTATATTTTCAGTAATATATAACTTGCCATGGTGCAGAACGTTTGGAGAAATACATATTATGGCACAGAAACTTAAAGATATCTATTATACGGTTGTCTTCACCATGTAATCTATAGCTCATACTGTATATCCCAATATAGCAGTAAAATAGCTGACAGAAAAATCATACCTTTTATTCAATAGATTTCAGGACTATTATTATTATTATTATTATTACTACTACGTTTCTGTCTTGTGTCACTTCAGAGTTCTATATTGAGTTAAATATTATATATTTAAAGCATTTTTGACCAAAAATCAACAAACATATGTTTTATATATTTTGACTGCAGTCAGATGACCAATTGACAAACAAGCAGTATTATAATATAGTGATAACATTTGATGTGGTTTATATAAGTTTTCAGGTATAAGTGACCTTTCCAATGGCTAAACTGTGGTTTACCAAAAAATCTTTGTGAACTGTACTGGTATGGTCGGGAACAAATACACTGTCAGAACATACTTTCACATATGCCATGTCATTTTTAAATTCAATTCAATTCAATTAGGTTTTTTACAATATTGAACCAGATAACTGAATAACAAATATTTTATTTAGTTATTGCTTGCTCATCAGTAACAACAGATGTGTATTGCTTGCTATGAAGAAACAACTCATTCACTGCTGTTAAAATGTGCTGTTCTTCCATGACAGGGGTACACCCTGACAGGAGGGGCACAAAATTGCACGACCCATATGCAGATTTCGAGATGCTAGTTAGCCTGGAAGAAGTTTGGATCGGGGGGGGAAATCCACAATACACAGGGAGAACATGCAAACTCCATATTACAGAGATATATCATGCAAACTCCACATTAGATAGATATATCATGCAAACTCCACATTACATAGATATATCATGCAAACTCCATATTACATAGATATATCATGCAAACTCCATATTACATAGATATATCATGCAAACTCCATTTTACCCAGATAGAACATGCAAACTCCTCAATACACAGGTAAACCGTGCAAACTCCACATTACATAGATATATCATGCAAACTCAATTTTACCCAAATAGAACATGCAAACTCCTCAATACACAGGTAAACCGTGCAAACTCCACATTACATAGATATATCATGCAAACTCCATTTTACCCAGATAGAACATGCAAATTCCACATTACAGAGATATATCATGCAAACTCCACATTACACAGACAGAACGTGCAAACTCCACAATACACAGGTAAACCGTGCAAACTCCACATTACATAGATATATCATGCAAACTCCATTTTACACAGACAGAACATGCAAACTCCACAATACACAGGTAAACCATGCAAACTCCACATTACACAGATAGAACATGAAAACTCCACATTGCATAGATATATCATGCAAACTCCATTTTACCCAGATAGAACATGCAAACTCCACATTACACAGTGGGGGTTGGACCCCAATTGCATAACCCTTTAACAGGGCTAAGATCAGGATGAATTCTGATAGATATTTTAATCGAAGTGCATAGGCCATGCTATTTTAAACGTAGCTCATGTTTTTTTCTCAATCAAAACATTTTGTCAAGGACACAGACAAGTCTTGCCATGGACGCGTTCATGTGTGTATAGACAGGTTGGCGATTGCCGCACAGAGCCACTGCCCCCTCCACGGGCCACGTGATTTCATTATTTCCTGATACTCTCAACAGCCACAAGATGGCGGCTTAAACTCACTTTTATAAAACACGTCTGTGTCACAAGTTTAAACATTAATATTAAGAACAGAAAACATCTTTCACACTATTCATACAGAATAGAATTATCATACCTGATTCATCCGCAAGGGTAAATGGCCTGATCCCCGTATACTATAATGTCCATATGAGGCAGACTCGTTATACACAGAGGTGAGGGCTGGTAAAGGGGTCAGGTTGAGGGGCCAACCAGCATCCCGGGAGTAGGTGGGGGTTAAGGGGCTTCGCTCAAGGGCCCAACAGTGATATAATTAGTAGGCTGCTAATAGAATTAAACCCATGACCTTGCAGACACTGGTACAGACCCCTAACCCACATGAACGGCCATGTCATCAGGGCAGAGTGGTGCCATTTCCAGACATTACAGCCAAGAGTTCTGTATTTGTAGCACATGTATATTACCATAACAGACCTATCAGTATGTGTTGTTCTACAATATTTATCAAAAATAGTTTTGAATTCTGTATGCAATTAAGGGGAAAATCACATTAATAAAGGATTTATCCAAGTAAGTAATAGTAATGAATTTTAAATGCCATATACTTTATATATATATATATATATATATATATATATATATATAGCATTTATAATATATAAATTCATTCATTCATTTATATAAAATATTAGTTTGATAGAGTAATAAAACTGACAATTAATTATCCATTTCAGTTATCTGAATACTCAAGGCACTCCAAATCAAAGTGAATTTTCCATCATCATTAATAAATTTGTTTCATATAAGAAAAATGCCATGCAACTTTTTCGTGTGCATTAAGAATGTTTTTGAGAGAGTGGAACTGAATTTCAGATCATGGCACTGTCAAAATGCAGCATGTTAGAAATAAAATCTAAAACAAATATATGGACATGTCTTATAACCAGAGCTGTACGTTAAAAGTAACAGCACTACACATACATATATACATACACATACAGGAAGTCAGCTTATCATGATACGTATAATACATGACATACGTGTAGTCTCCAACACCAAAGCCAGATGCATTTTGAAAGTCATCATTACAGAAATACCTCAGAGCCGCCAGGTCACCAGTGACAGGATCCTGAAAGGTGTCAAGGGCTGCATCCCCAAAATACAGGAGCCCACGACAGCTGCTGTGCGCTGGGCCTCAGGCCGGGGCATCAGGGCCTGCAAGCTTTTTAGGGCGGAAAGACACATAGCCCTGCCGTGACCATTTATAGAGACTATACAGAGAGGTACCGTGGATGGGCTGAATGACTAAACTGGCGTGATATTTTAATAAAATATTCTGAAACCAGAATGTGTACATTTGTTGAAAGTATGTATAAACAGTAACGACACTGTTAGAAGGTGTCCAAGCAAGGTATTTCCCCCTATAGTCAGTTGTGGACAATTTAAGTTATTTAAAGGTATTTTCTGTATGTTGTTTGGAGCCCATATTGTAATCATCATTTCCCAGTGCTTCTTTACTTACCAACCTCTGTGTTCCTGACGTGTAAAAATACAGTTGATGGGAATTATCAAAAATAAGCATGCAAAAATTGAACTGATTTGTCATGTTAAAAAGTATTTTCTAGAAATGTTTGTCACATAAGTATATTTTTTATTAACTATAATTCCTTTGAAATTCCATATGATGTAATTCCTCATATATGGAACACATGTAATATATATATATATATATATATATATATATAGATAGATAGCATAGTGAACTACACATTCTATAGTTTTAAAGAGCTTTTCCATTGCTGGAACAATGTGCTATATTTACAGTCTAAACAGAGTCATGTTGCTGTTGAGTATGTGCTATGGTATGGCTTTGTGTTGTGGGAGATGCAGCCTTGACCTGAATCTCTTCAGTAAACAAACAAACAAATAAATAAACCTGTCAATAGCATTACAACTCCCAGTCAGCCAAATTCCAAGTTATCCCCTTTGTGATAGCAAAATGCCCCCCTCCTTAAAGTGAATTATATTTAGAACTGGTGCCTGACTGGAACCACCCCATTGGATGAACTGGCTGCCATTCACAATGTGTGGAGAAATAAGAAGCCAGTGGTAGATGAGCTGCTTCTCTTTGGGAGCCTCTCTAGCCATATTTAACCCAGGAGGAGAATGAAGCAAAATTAAATAGTCTTGCTGGTAGTATTTGATCCTCAGGTTGGACACATCTATATGGGAAGAGTTTTACAAAGCCAGAATAGCGCAAGTAAAAAGTGAAATTGTTGAAGTGCTAGCGGGGAGGCGTCATTCCCATTCCAGGACTGGGCCTCGGCTTGTAAAGCACAACTACTGTGTCGCATGTATCAGTGACCTATGTGGGAAGACTGCAGCTTGGGACAGTGTTTCTGCTGGAGATGTATGCACTGATCAGGTGGGTCTTTAAGTCTTCTTCATTATACATGATACTCTTAATGTCAGAATGTTACTTTTTCCAGTGGGCATGATGCACTTTAATGAGTTATTAAAATTACAGGTGAAATGAAACTAAATGTAAATCCAAAAAGAACTGATAAGATGTTAAAAAGAAAATAAATGCCTATATGACTAAATGAAGAACTGACAATTGGAAAAAGGTGAAAGTACAATAAAGATAATATTTCATTGTTATTGTAATCAAAGAATCAATTGATTTTGGCCTGAACAGGCCAACTCTGTAATTTCTGTGACTAGTACTCATTAATGCTAATTAAATTTATTAGAATATACTGTAGAGAAATCTTAAAGCTCAGCAATTAAGGCTGACAAATTTTATTCAGTGAAAATGAATTTGATAAAACGGAAAAGACGGTGGCCATTTTTACTTCATAAGCCTAGGTTATATAGACATCAGTGTATGTACCTGCAAACATGTTTAATGGCCAAATAGGACTCAAAGCTTAGAATATAGTGGCAACAAGTGTAAGACAAAGAGCAAAGCGATGGTCAGACAAAACATCCCAGGAGGCACCAGCTCACCATTACCAAGTCAATTCATGCAGGAGGCCCCAATTCTAAATTACACAAAACGGTTTTTTTTTTTTTACTATAGTTGACAATTACATAACAAATACTCAAAGTATATTTACTTTATTTACATTTTTGTTATTTCACAGGTGCTTTTGTTCAAAACAATGTATAGTGAGGCAAGTAATGCATTGCAGCACATTTTAAAATTGTGTTGTATCAAAAACTGAATTCTATGATGCTCTATGTTGTCCTTCTTAGGGATCTTTGTTAGTGGGCAATAAATGTCTGAAAGTCAGAAGATACAAACATCAAAACATAAATGCCATGTCCTCATCAGCCTTGGAAAATGTCCAGTCTGGACTCCCAGAGGAAATGTAGACATGTCCAGAAAAGGACTGTTTACGGCTCAGTGTATGAACACCTTATGAATGCACCAGTACACCAGCTCAGTGCAGGGCTGTACCCAGTTAGACCAGGAGCCTCATTATCAGGTTTCTTTCTACGAGGGTCGGAGGCAGATGCCACCTGCTCCAGGTCACGGACATCAAGCTTTGGGACACTCAACCTCCTAAAATGCAGTGTACATTTTTGGAAGTGTGAGTAGTGACAAGCAGGCCACGGCTGCCTGGAATGTCCGGACGGCCAGCGAGACAGAGACGCATCATATAAATACATTAATACTGTTAGTGACCAGCTGTTAGAGACGTATCAGTCTTGTAGAATTCAGTCAAACATACAGAAATATCTTATATTCCATCAGTTTTCACTGATTCTCATTGTAACTATGCAAAGTGCTGCAATGGGAGCCCATGTGCAGCTGTAGCCAGGGGGCTGGGGGTGGGGGTGGGGGTTGGGGTTGGGGTTGGGGTCAGGCCCTGGTGGTTAGGGTTAGCGTTAGCTGCTGATGGTTGCTAACTCAGCACCCCCTCAGGAGATCTCCACTCTCGGGTGGCTGCCCGTGCCACGTAGTCATTGACTAAATCAAAATCCAAAATCTATAATAAATCTGAATATTTTCTAAATGGAAAAAATCTGAAACGTGAGGAAGAATCAATGCATTGTATGTTACATGTTACAGTTTAGCTAGGTTTATTTTTAAAAAATTGCTTGATGGAAAAAAAAATTGATAAACTGTAGAAATGTATTAGTTTTTCCACTCATTAGGGCTTTTTTGCTAATCTGTGCATAGAGAGTCACATCTCCATGTGACTCTGGTCTTTCCAAGCACAAGGATTCCATCTGGATACTGTTAGGGGCGTGACTTCCTTGGGAACAAGATAAGATAATATAACACATAAGGCTTTACATAAGATGGAGTCATAAAAATATATATTTAAAAAATAATTGGATAAACATATAACCAAGACCAGCAGACAAATGGTTTACATCATTTTAGACTGACAAACCTTAGCATTAAAATCACATTTAAGAACCTTAGATATGTCTCTTTGGGTCTTTCTGGTCAGATGCTGCTGCAAAAATTATTCAAGTAAGCTATTTTATTTCCAAGTTGATTTTTTCATATTTAAATAAAAACAATTTTTATACTTTTTTAATATACCTTAAATGTTTTTTATATTCCAAATGTGCAATTTCCAGTGGCTGTTTGTATAATGGTTACCTGTTAGATGGAGTCATTTGCATGGTCAGTAGGTAACCTAACCCTCACTCTAACCCTACTCGAAAGACACTTTGCTGTAAATACAAGTTGAACAATAACAAGCTAACAAAGCTGCTCATTTGATAATTCAATTTTCAGTTTTGATTATTCAATTTGAAAGCACCTTATCCATGACAGATGTCAGAGTAGATTGGCCAGACTCATTAAAGCTAACAGGAAGGCCACAAGTGCAAAACCAACAGGTTCTGCATAACACTGGTGTACAGAAAGGCACTTCTTAACACACTCTGAACTCATCAAGCTTTGAAGTGAATCTGGAGGCAAAATGGTGTTTACATGGTACGACAAACCAATGTACAGTTGAATAAAAAACCTTAAAAAAATTAGACCGAAGATCAGACAGACAGACAGACTCAGCATATCATGGAGGTGTGGACAGAATCACTTATGCCTGAAGACAGATTTCTTTGGTGTTGCTATGCAGTGTGAGCACTGCTACAGATACAGATCCTATTGGCCTTAAATACAGGTTGCTGGGTTGTGTTTCTCTGTGTAGGACTAAGATTGCACAACAGCCAAAATGGGAGACTGGAGTCTACTTGGGAAGTTGCTGGAAAGTGCACAGGAGCACTCCACCGTGGTGGGCAAGGTCTGGCTGACTGTGCTGTTCATCTTCCGCATCCTGGTGCTGGGCACTGCAGCTGAGAAGGTGTGGGGTGACGAGCAGTCAGGCTTCACCTGTGACACCAAACAACCTGGTTGCCAAAATGTGTGCTACGACAAGACCTTCCCGATCTCACACATCCGCTTCTGGGTGCTGCAGATCATTTTCGTCTCCACGCCCACGCTCATCTACCTGGGTCACATCCTGCACCTGGTGCGCATGGAGGAGAAGCAAAAGCAACGAGAAAAAGAGCTCGCTCATCTAGCCCCACAAGTCGACAAACAGCCCTTGATAGAGCATGGAAAGGCCAAGAAGCCACCTATCAGAGACGATAAGGGCCGTATCCGCTTGCAGGGCGTGCTCCTCCGCACTTACATCTTCAACATCATCTTCAAGACCCTCTTTGAGGTGGGCTTTATCGTAGCTCAGTACTTCCTGTATGGATTTGAGCTGAAGCCCCTCTATACTTGCAGCCGTCTGCCTTGCCCCAATGTGGTGAACTGCTATATTTCGCGGCCCACAGAGAAGACCATCTTCATCCTTTTCATGCTAGCAGTGGCGTGCCTTTCCTTGTTCCTCAATCTGGTGGAGATGTACCATTTGGGCTTCACCAAGTGCCGCCAGGGTTTAAGTTATCAGCGAGCTGAGCTGGCTTCTGAAACAGACTCAAAGACACCAAGTGAAGCTGTCATACCTTATGGGCCAAGCTACAATTACTTCCCAAATCATCACCCTGCTCCTGGACCTTATCAATCTGGCTCAAGGTACAGCCTCAATCCCCTCACCGAGCAAGACTCTGCTTACCACCCATACAACAGCAAGGTGGCTTACAAGCAGAACAGAGATAATCTGGTCATGGAGAGGAACAGTAAACCAGAGGAGAGTGACCTGAAAGCGAAGAAAGCCTCAAGCTCTGCCCCCGACTCGCCAGCTCAGAACCAGCGTCAGCCTAGTCGCACAAGTAAACATAGCATCAAGACCCGGCAAGACGACCTGAAGATCTGATGGTCTGCATTTGGTGTAGAGCTTTGAGTGCTGCAGATGTTTGATTATTTGCTGTCTGCAGAGCATTTGTGGTCTAGTATTCAGACTGAACATGGCCTACCATTGGATTAGTAGTGCTACAACACGTGTCATCCATTTGTAACAGCGTGGGTGGAATAGCGTGGTGGTCAAAGAGCCATGTGGTCTATCATTTAATCTGTACCCAAGTGGTTTTGGTAATGGCTGGTTCCATCAGATGCTGTCTAAATGTGTGGACCAGCTTGGTTGTGCAGGTATTTATTTTGGAACATACGAAAGCTTTTAGTTTTAGTTTAGAATAAAGATCTCCGATGATGTCATCAGAGTCAACAAAAAACTAAAGCCCCCCCGACATGTATGGACTGATTAGAATACTAATACTAAACTTTTTTATTCATTATACGTGAAAAAGCTAAGACACCATTTCCAGAGCATGAAAAAAGGAGGGAAACACAAAACTAAAAATACACAGACAGGCAAACACACATTCATTTGGTGGTAATTTAGTGCAGTTCCCAGGGAATTTAATGAAAACTTGGAAAACTCACTAAACGTCCCCCACTGTCAGTGTGTATCCATGTTACTTGGGTATACACGTACAGACAGATTTTATACCAGTTACCTTTACCAAGATCATGCTACAAAACTTCAGGAAGATTTGCCAAAACAGAAATACACCCTCAAATATTCACATTTTACACTTGATTTTCACACTCATAGTGGAACAAATCTATGGAGACTTCATGTAAAAAAAACTTTTCTTTACTACCTTTCTCTCAGCACACTGCACATGGACATAAATATGTACATAGTCTGAGATATAGGCAAAGGAATGTGTACTGGTGTATGATTATTAAAAATAAAAGTGATTAGGTGTTTGGTAGGAGATTTCTGCTCCCTAGGGAAAGAGGCGCCAGTGATTGACTGAGTGGCGCGTGACTGATGTCGGCCCGCTTCTCTCAGTCACCCCTCAGAGCATAAAGCAGGAGGGATGCAAGTGAGAGTTTATGAACAATGATAAAGCAAAACTTCACCCCCCACACAAAAAAGGAAAGGAAGAGGGAAAATATTTCAGAAAGCTAAACAAAGACCATAAACAGTAAAATAAATTCAAATATATACATATTGCACAGTTTCTGCTCTTGCACATGGTCAAATACACATCAGAGAAGATACAGGGAAATTAAACGGTGTATTACTCCTCATCCAAAGAAAAATTTTAACTTTCACCAGTTGATGTTAAATGAGTAAATGGTCCTTGGGACCTGATTAACCTTGTTCACATCATTAAGTGTATTAAAAAAAAAAACAGTCAACTGCATGCAAAGCCTCCTGCATAATGCTTTTACACAGAGTTGTGTGACCATCGCTAAGAATCTGCAATGAGCCGTGAATCTGAAATCTCACATATCAAACTAGGCTTTTTAATACTGGTTTGGTCCGGTTGCATTTAAGTTTTATTTTATAGATCTTGTTAAAGAGCAAGCACAGTTGTTGCTGATATCAGAATAATTAGAATTTGGCATACTGATTTATAATTCATAGATAAAAGCTACTGAAAATTTGCTTCCATAAACAAAGCTTATAAACCACCTAGCCCCGTATAACATTTGAACCAATGTTTAAAACACAAGTTTCAGTGACACAGCTGGATTCCTGGTTACTGCTGCACTTTAGTCAAATTCATATACATATTTGAACTATTCTGACAGTTTACAAAACAGGACAAGCATGAGATAAAATGAAACCATAGCCAAACCAAAAAGGGACTCTGCAGTGGGTCACAAAAGTAGAATATGCTTAATTCTTTAAAAGCTGTCCAGTAGCAGCCATTTGTCCTAATTAGTACATGCCGCATTCCCACTTTCATACAATAAATCACCACATTATCATTGCATCAATATCAGTTTTCATTTTTAATCTTTTCTCTTCAGCAGAAAATATAGCTGTTCTTCCAATTGCTAATAGTGCATATATTCATCTATATTTTATAGTACAAATGCAACTGTGAAAAAAATGGTACACTTTGGGTTAGTTTCAGTACAACACAGTATTGATTTATCACATGGAAAAATGAGGCAACTGCACACGATTGCACCACATCCATAAAAGACTGGCCAATGCACTGGCATTTCACTGCCGGCAACACATACCAGTGACTGGACTGTATTCACTGGATTAAACAAAGGTGGAAGCATGGTGAGTGCAAAACACAAATGCACTGCCCTGCTTTTCATATCACTTCGCATATGACATATTTCACTTCATATCAAGCTTGTTTCTGTTGAATATAAAATTAAATATGCCAATATCTTCTCGCTTTATTTCTTCTAAGACTAAAACATAAACCATAGCACAAACACCACCTTCATGGATTAGTCATTAAACCTTAATAGGCAACATGCAATAACATTCTGTAAAAAAAATAATAAAAGTATCTCTCAGTCACAGGTTTTTTTAAATTTAAGTTTATTAATAGGTGCATGTATACAGTATTGAAGTTTTAATGGTAAATTTAGCCTTTATCCAAAAGTACTGCAGAGCATGTAATAAAGTAGAAAGAAAAATGAACAGATGTAGTAATTGTAACTACAACGGGCAGACAATGCTTTCAAGTTATTCAAAAACTAAGATTCAAACCTTTTAAACTTCTATAACAAAGACTGTCAACACAGAAGCACTTGAAGCCTAAATGCCACAGTGGCATCATTGATACTCCTACATAAAACTATTTTGAGATGCGCTAAAATAAATTCTCTGTATTTTGGTACAATCCACAAGTCGCACAGAGTGAAATGTGTGGCAGAAAGGTGCTGACCTACGGACCTTTCAGAAGTTTCACGTGCAAGAAATATTTCAGGATTAAGACCTTCCCGCAATTTCACTAACTACGAACAGCACAGTTTGTTGTGATGCAGTCAGCAAAGAGGTCCAGCATTCTTTCAAGGCTCAGATCACATGCTCCTTGCTTGTGTAGTCTCTGTAGACCTCCCTGACGGCCAGAATCCGGTGCAGCATGGTCTCCAGAGTGGTGCGGTCCATGGGGATGGCGGAGTACCATAGCGGGCTCTCTGCCACGCAGGATCTCTCAGGCTGCAGGTAGAATAGGTCGCTGCGATTCCTCACAGTTCCAGAACTGCCGGAGAATGTTTCAGTTGTTTCAATACAACATGCTGCCACTAAAACACGGAAGAGTTTAATCTATGATGGTAACAAGCCTGAGAACGAACACCCTTTCCGTTTAAATCGGTGACCAGAAACTGTTCAATCGTGACTGACAGGTCAGTCTTTCAGACATTCCTGGGTGATCGCGACACTCGGCTTCATGCAGATGCACCAATTAGCCTGCTTCACTCAGCATTGCAGGGTGACTAGCTAACTTTATTAGAGGTTGCGTTAGTAGTTCTTTCCCTTGGACCGCATTTGAGACTGAGAGGCAATGCAGACGTCCCATTGCTCCCTGAAGTTTCGTGCTAATTGGCAACAGCTCCCTGACACCCGCAAATGATGCGCAGTGTCCCAGTAATTTGTCGTTACGCTACTGAATGGCGATAAAATTAAGGAGCAAGAAAATTGTACTGCCACAATAGTACTGCCACCCAGTTGGCATATTTTGCTGTCACCTAACAGCCCCCAGACCCCACCAGTGTCGTTCCAGTATAGTTTTCTTACTGTCAACCCATACCACTTTGTTAGCTTCCCATACGTATATAAACTTAACGAGAAAAAAAAAATCTAAATCCGTTTGAGCAAAAATACAATTTCACCCTTAATTTTCTCATAAAAGCCAAGAAAAAACACAATAATACACTGGATACCAAAACAAAGCTTGAAAAATAAAGGTTACCCCAATAGCAGATTCTCAAAAAAACATTAAAGATAACCATGTTTTTTTTGGTATCAAAATGATTTCCATACAGTATACACACACATGCACGTTCCTCAGAGGTGTTTACACACCAGCAGACTTACTATGCCATCTTCTGCTTGACCCACACTTACCATTTGGACAGGTAGAACTCAAAGAACTTGACAGGGCATCGGAGGGGGTTCATCCTGTTCTCCTGCTGCTCCTTGGCTGGAATGTCATCATCCCGCTTCCTCTTTCCCAAGGCAGCCTCTGAGTGAATACAAAGTGAGCAGTTTGAACGGCTCCTGGAACTTCAGCGTGTCACATAGGAAAGTCGCAAGCACGCTGAGGAAGGCCCAGAGCCGGAAAGCCTGTGGCATTCTGATAGTGGGTCCTAAAAAAAGAGGATGCATTCTGGGGCGAACTAGGATGGCTTAATATTAATCTGATACATAACTAGGGCTGCCACCATTAGTCGATAATGTCGGTGCTGAAAATGCAAAATTTGAAATTTTAAAATTGTGGCATTGTCTTTAAAATTATTTCAATTAAATTACATTTTTGGATTTCTAATTCATCATACAACTGTTTCATTCAATATCACGACGTAATTATGGGAGTAGGTCAAAGCATCACAAAAGAAAAGGTGGTTTGTATACTGCAAGGTCTCCACAGCAGCATCAGCACTTTGCGTGAGCGCCTGATGAGAACACACACAGGCACTATTATGGACCGCTACAATAGGCAAAACCACTGTAAGTGTTCTCTATTCATGTTTATTAAATTACAATCAGATTGGAGATCTTTTTATTTTCTTTTGTTCTAAATACGCTCATCACTAAAGCCAAAAACTTTTCTGCCTGCTACCTTAGAATTTTCATTGAGAAGTATTTGAGAATATGTTTAGGCTAAAATATGGGCTTATTCTACACTGTCAGTATCTGTGTTCATGTGTGTTGGGGTTGTTGGGACTAGTGTTACTGTAAACTAAAATGGTGATGAAAACTAAAATTTAAAAATTAATTGTGAACTCAAATATAAATGAAAAAACTATTTACCAAAAAAAGTCGGAGATTAAACTGCAAAAAGTATTGCCACACCACAAATGTCTATCTTGTTTAATGACAATATCTCCTCTTTTAAAAGATGTTGCGGCTATCAAAAGTAAAATGGTAAATGGACTGCATTTATATAGCGCTTTTTCTACTCCTACGAGTACTCAAAGCGCTTTACATTATGCCTCTCATTCACCCCTTCAGAGAAGCAAAAACAAGTTCACAACTTCAGTGCCTGTTGGTAAAACAAAATAGCTAAATGTGGCCTGCTCAGTCAAGCACATTCATTAAATATCACAATGAGCCTCCCATTAATATTTTAAATGTACTACTTCTCTGCTTATCGAATTGTAGGCGTAATGTCGGTATAGTCCCGAAAAGCCGGTGTCCATTATCAAAAGCCCTGCAATAACATACCGTTTGTTGTCGTCAAAATAAAATTAAATCCCAGAAAATTAATCATTTGAATTAATCAGTGAATTGGAAAAACAGTGGACAGATTAATAGATTGAAAAGCAGTTAGTGGCAGCCCACCATATAACAGGCAACATATAACAACATGACCCAATAAAAGGCATATTGATTAATCAGCGTTTACTGTTATTTTTGTATTTCAGTAAGAGAGTTAGGGTTAGGGTTAGAAAGAGTTAAGGACACCATACCATTTATAAAAGTGAAATACATGTAACTTTTTTAGGTATCGATTGCAGTCCAGCATGTATGTGTCATCAACACCCACAGCGGTCAGACGAGTCGTTTGTTGTAGTCTGCGGCAGACCTACACCAGCTCGCTGCCCTCACGCTGTGAGAGACACACTTCAAAGCATCGCCATGCTGGGGGTATAAATAGCATTAAGTCACACTCAGAATAGCATCATGTGTGAATGCGGGAGGGGCACGAAGGGTTTGCTTTACTCCCAGCAGGGACGGTTGAACAGTCATTACAAAGAAACCTGGGGGGGGCAGGTGGCTAGCAAATGTGCTCCAGCACCACCTTTCATATTCATCCACATGCTGCTAGTCACATGACTAGAACCATTGTTTAGGAGCTGAGTTTGGTTACGATCCAGTGAATCGAGCAAGCTAAGAGCTACACTGATAAACGCGTAATGTGGTCAGTCACATGGGATTCATTTCAGTGGCTGCCTTAAACAAGCCTCATTTAGAAATAAACATTTTGGGCAGATTTTTTACCATCCTCATGTAGGGTGCACTGGAACTAAGGCAACTATTACAATAGGCTGAACTGTAGTTCATTCTGGATTAAGTCACAGAAGTTTTATAAGAAAATCTAAGAAATATCAAGTTTCTAACATTACAACCACAATTCTTACTATACTGCTTTTCAAAAAGAAAAAAAATCTACATTTTAAGAATAATTGTTTTTGAATGTGGACATCAGGCAACTGTTTCATACAATTCCCAGTATGCATTTCACCACCATCTAGGCCACTATTGGTTCTTGCAACAAGAGTGGGGATATTCCAAATTTGGAACTGTCACTACTCATAGGTGCCCCCTCATCGCACAACTTCATTGCACATGAATACCAGAGAAGCAAAAACAAGCGTAACCCCACTCCGAAGACTGTATCAAGAATGTGCCATTTTCTAACTGATTTCATTTGTTAGGTCTCTTTTACAAATGACAAGGGTACAGGCGATGGTATCCCTCAGCTATTATTCAGCATTACTCAGACTCCAAGAGCCACATAACACAATAACTTGTCTATGTCCTCTAATGGTTGTGGCCCACATCATATTCAAAACTCTAAACAGCCACAATTTAAGGAATTCCTGTGCAACATTGCAGGAAGCTGGGAACTGATCATGAACATTAACAGCTACTGCAATGTTGATATTTTTAGCAGTTGTAGTGGTTTTGTTAAGCATAAAAACCATTATTAGGCTGTTTTCAGATTTCAGATAATTGAACTCAGTTTTATTTACTGATAATTGCAACAGTCCTGGTCACAACTGCAGTGCAAAATTACACATCTTTCATGCCTTTTTAAATCCAAAATTAAGACAAACTAACATGACTTTTTCTTCCAATTTTCATTCTTGCACATCATAAGCTGAAAGCAAAAACTCCAATTTACTTAAAGTAACTTACATAAATTATACAAAATGACACTGCGTTAGAAAAGCATCTTTTTTATCCCATAACACCTTTTTGCACAGAAGTCCACCAGCATCGTACATATATATTTCAAAAATATATTTGAGGATTCCTCCAAAGAAGAATGTTTAGGGTTAAGTCACATTTTGAGCAGACTGCTTGAGAACTTCATTCAAATCCCTGGAAGGTTTTCCAAATCAGATTAGGTCACTCGGAGCATTTCCCTTTTCCCTCCTTAGTCACTTGCGCTCAGCCATATCAAAGTGTCTTTTATTGTCAGTTTCAGAAATATGATGCACAAAGACACACATTAAGCTGAAGCTCTCTTTCTTCTTGGCCAATGATGAATGACACACAAACATAATACAGGACAGGACTTTTTAAGAAATGACATTAGGACTGAAAGATACATTAAAATACCTGATTGGTGGGGAAGATCATGCAAAGTGGTAAAGAGATTTGGCACTGACAACGTGCAATAAATAAGTGGATTTATATGTAGTGTTGTGAGTTGAGAGATATAAGGCCTATTGGCAGAGCCAGACTGGGGGGGGGTCTGATCAGAGCTATAAGGCCTATTGGCAGAGCCAGACAGTCTGAGGGAAAAATGGCTTTTGAGCCTCACTGTTCTGGATTGGAAGCTGCAGAACCTTCTAGCAGGTGGCATTTGAGACGTGAGTTTGTGTGGGGGTCCAGCAGAGATGGCAGAGTGGTCCGGAAAATTCTCTCTGCTGATTTACTGATCTGCTGGAAGGACTAGCCGTCTAAGGTGTATAAGACATTATGTAATAATTTAACAAAATGTAACATTTTAACACATAATGCAGTTTTACTACACTGTGCATACACATAATCCATTAACTAAAAAAAATGCAACAAATTTACAGCCTGCATTGGCACAAGCATGTTTTTGTAATCATTTTGGGTGAATTCTGTCACACTGAGAATAGCACGCAAAAGTGCACAACTTCCCCAGCTTGCTTGATTCCTCCGCTGTCGTCTGCATACTTCATAATGTGATGGGCAGGGTTCCCAGGGGGAGCAGTCGCATGTCCAGGGTATGACTGATGGGGGACTGAGGCAGCAGCCTTAGGATTTCCTGTGCTCAGTCTGATTTTAGCCAGGGTGATGACCCCTACCTGACGGACTGAGGTCTCTGCAACAGGACCCTGGACCTCGTGACATAGTAATGCTTTAAGACCAAGCCAGCACAGCTTTTATATCAGTTGTTGGTGTAATTGTGTTGAATGCCAAGCAAAAATTGATGAAGAGCAATCTTACATGAGTCTTTATCATCCAGGTGTGTCAGGGTGGTGTTTAATGCCAAGCTTATGGTTATAGCATCTTCTGTGGACCCGGTTTTCTTTACTTTGTCCCATGACCAGCCATTCAAAACACTTCATTATGCTTGAAGGCAAAGCTATTAGTCAATACTCACTTAGTGCTGAAACATTCTTCTTCTTAGGCACTGGCGTAATCTTGCTGCTTTGGATTACCTTCTTCAGATTTTCACCAGAACACATTTCGCCTTGAGGTTAAGCAGTTCCGTCTTGCTTAAAAAGCCGGCTCCTCATACACAGAATGGGTCTTCCAACTTTTGCCTTCAGTTGCCATAGTTCATCACCACCTTCATGGTAAACTTCATCAGCACTCTAGCTGGCAACCTCAGACAATTTCTCTTCCTCATTTGGTTGTTCAGTTTGGAACAGAACACTGAAATTTTATCAGTCCCGCGAGGAAGCTCTCATTTTGCCTACTCCAACTTGCCCTCCATGAGACGGCCATGCTTGGGGGGGGGGGTCACAGCACAAGGTCGGCCAGCGTGCAGCACCCCCGAGCAGTTAGGGGCTAAGGGCTTAAGCGGTCACGTTACTGGATGGATGGATGGATGGATGGGCCTTGCTGAAGCTTCCTCTGGTGGCTCCAGTCTGCCGGCCTTGGGATTTCAACCAATGGATTTCCGTTCACAGGCAGAGCAATGAAAGGCAGGGACATCCACTTCCCAGGCTGTTACCACCTGATCCTGGATGTGTCTGGACTTTGCAATACACCCCCATTCTGTGACAATGAATGACACCCACGTTCCCGGAAAAGTATAAAGCCATATAGTTTTGTTTTTCATGACGTTCAGTTCTCTCCCAGCTCACCAACAATTATAAGACCACAAATTCTATGGACGGTTCATTATTTATCATGACAGTGTGACTGGGTTGTCCTGACAGTCAGTACTACTTGCCACCAAGACTTAAAAATGTTGATTCCAAATCAAAAATAAAAGTATACTTACATAAAGAATGTATAGAATAATTAGAAAAAAAATCTGCAATTCCAAACGTTATGGTGTTAAAGGCCAAACTAAGAATGTATGAATAAAGCACTCTTACAAAATGCAAATTTATTTTTGTCAGAATTTATACCTCGTTCCTTTCGCAGATGTACACAGGAGATAAGATATTTTGTGGATACAGTGCATATAAAAAGTATTTAACACCCGTGTTAAAATTCCAGGTTTTTGTGATAAAAAAATCAGACCAAGATGAATCATTTCAAAACTTTTCCCACATTTAAATGTTAAATTCTTTTGAAAAAGAAACAAATCAGCACACCCGTAAACTAATACTTTGTCAAAGCACCTTTCCATGTCTTTTTGGGTACACATCTGCCATCACATAAGGTGTTTAGCTGTCCTAGTAGGATTTTCCTGACATTTACTCTGTTGCATCCTACAGCAAAAGCCATGGTTTGCAGAAAGCTTACAAAGTATCAAAGGGATCTCATTGCAGGAGAGGTATCAGCCAGGAGAAGGGAACAAAAAAAAATCCATGGCGTTTGACATACCCACGGATCACAGTGAAGACAGTCATCAAGGTATGGAGAAAATATGTGACGTTACCAAGAACTGGACGTCCCTCCAAAATTGATGAACGGACAAAATGAAAACTGGTCAGAGGCGCTGCCATGAGGCCCACTGCAACTCTGAAGGAGCTGCAGGTATTCCTGGTACACAATACCCACAGTGAAGCACAGTGGGGGCAGCACTGGGCTTTGCCCTTGGTTTTTCCATCAGCGTGAACTGGCGTTTTAGTCAGGGTGAAGGGAATTATGAAGAGTTTAAATGCCAATTAATTTTATACCAAAACATTCAGGTGTCTATCAGTGCTTTTCAGTGAAGAGAGTGGGAAATTACTGCCAAGTCAAGATATGGCAAGCTGATAGACTCCTACCCAAAAAGTCTGAATGCTGTAATTAAAATCAAACGGTGCTTCAACAAAGTATCACTTTAAGGGTGTGCACACTTATGCTACCGTCTCATTGTACACTGCTTTTTACATTTTCCCCCAACAGATTTCTTTTTAATAATTATAATAATCAATCCTTCATTGTCCCCGTAGGGAAATTCCTTTTATGCCTCCCTCAACTTGCTCTTCGTAGAGCAAGCTGTCTGCAAAGAGCAGCCACCTGTTGGGGCACCCAGGGAGCTGGGGGTTAAGGGCCTTGCTCAAGGACCCACAGACAGGCTGAGGCTGGGTTTGAACAGGCGACCTTGTGATTACAAGCACACAGGCTTAGCCCACTGAGCCTCATGCTGCCCCCGTCTTTGTTTTTCTATTGAATTGTACAGGTTATAGGTCACATTAAAGGCAGGAAACGTTTTGAAATTATTTATTGTGGTAAACTTCTTAAATCCAATGTATAAGCTTACATACACACATGTACATCCTATATGTCGCACCATACAAATTCAGTTACTGCCAGCATAGCACTCTTTCGAACTTGATGGGTGACTTAATACCAAGAACACAAAGATCATATTGTGATCTTGGCAAGACTAGTCTAACTTGCCTCCAAAGAACGCACTTGGGGCGCAATGAATTATGGGATTGGTCTAACTTGCCTCCAAAGAACGCACTTGGAGCGCAATGAATTATGGGATTGGTCTAACTTGCCTCCAAAGAACGCACTTGGCGCACAGTGAATTACAGGATACAGAACTAATGAGTCCTTGATATGTGGGGGCGGGAATCAGGGGATTTTTTTTTTTTGCCATCCTCTGTACTTTTGTGCTTGTGTATTGGAACTAGTCTTCAGCAATGGAAGACTATATAAAAAGGGTACACAAGAGCACGAGTACGGTCCAGTGCGCACACTGAGAAAGAGCAGATATCTCACCTTTGGTCTTTCGGTGCCGCCAGCTGGGGTAGTAGCAGACGCTGTGCACCTTGCTGACGCCTTGCGACACAGAGACCGTGCGGGACTGTCGAGTCACGTTGGCGAAGGACAACTCCATGTGCTGCTCCACAGTCCTCAGGCCGAAGTATTTGGTGTTGAAGTACATTAGGGTGTTCAGTAAAACGGAGGGCGAGTACACGCCCAACTGCTTACAGTCCCACAAGTGCTCCTCCTCCACGTCTGAGCGGGCCAAACCTACAGAAGACATTAACATTTAGACACGGGCTAAACAAACACAGCTTCATCACACCGTTTCTGAACCAGAACCACACACACACAGCTGATTCAAAATAATTATTAAGATTCAGCACAAGCAGCAGCTAATGCGTATATTTGCGTTATCACCACGCTCTAAAGGTGAGCTGGCATTTTTCATACCCTCTGGAGATATTTCCGGCTTCCACTTGCTCAGTATCTTATTCAGTTCTTGAACAAAGGTCGCATAGTACTGGTCTGTGAAGATGTTCACCATTCTATGATTTTCTAGAAGATACTACAACACATAGAAAAATAAAAGTATTAGTATTGTTAAACATGTCCATAATCTGTTAACCGTTAAATGAATGCGATTTTGTCACATTGACACACAAATGATAACTGAGATCAAGTGAAATCCACATATCACTGAGACAAACCTGCTGAATTCCAAGACACAGGTAGTAGACACTGTCTGGCTCGTAGTATTCTCCACTAGGACTGGCGATTTCTTTGACAAACTGTGCCAATCCATAATTCAGCTCAGCAGCCGTGCACGACAGAATGTCCTCTTTTACTTTAAAACGCATCTCTAGAATGAAAAGAGCAACCACTTCGTTACTACACTGTGCTCCTGTCGTACCACTTAGGCAGATTCTTCACAGCCAGAGTTGCTCACTTTTTCTCTCCTCTGTTGCGTGGTTCTTACTTTGAGCCCAAACCTTCCAGGCGTTGACACCATATGTGTGATTTAACAGTGTCCTGGTGGCTCGAGTGCCTGGGGGGTCCTTGGAACAGCTCTCAGACAAGCCAAGCTGCTTCGAGCCCTTGTAACACACACAGGAATCATCCAGCAGCACATTTCTTATTAGTACCATAACCTTTAATGCTAAAATATATTTGGAAGAACCTGTGCTAGGAAGCAAATACCTTTTTCACAGCCACCGGAAGCTCGTTTTTTGCGCAAATGCTGTCTGGGCTGACAATTCCACAGTCAATAAGAAACTCAACGCTGGGGTTTAGATCTAGAGGAGAGTACAAAAGTCAAGGAAACGTTTACGTTGGTCACTTAATGATTACTTGCGTAACTTTCTTTGTGCTATACACCACATGACAACTACCCGGTCGGACAGTAAATGCAGCTGTCCAAGCACAAGTAAACAGCCGCATTCCATTAATATTATTTAATGTTTATAAACACATATAGATCATTATCCAGATACAATTAGTCCTTATATTTAAAGGATTTCTTTTTTTAATTAGATAGGTCCTTATAACATACTCAGTAGCCTTTTAATTAGGTCCACCTGTTCCTTAAAGCAAAACAGCCAAGCTCCTCCAAATGGTGACTGAATATATATATAGCATGCAGACAGGGCCAGTCATTCAGTTACACTGCGGCGAAGCATAACAAGTGAGCGCTTGATTTTAAACGTGGTGTGATTGTTGGTGCCAGGTGTGGAGGCTCCATCATCACACACAGCCACCCTCCTGGGATTTTCGCACACTAGTGTCTATATTATGTTTCCCGTGATGATCAAAAACTATTCAGTCAACGACACTTCCCTACCTTATTCATTACAAAAAAAGAATGGCCAGACTCATTATAGCTAACAGAAAGAGCACACGTGTAAAAATCACAGATCTATCCATACAACTGATGTGCAGACAAATGTCTCTGAACACACTCCACCAACCCTTCAAGCGAATCCGGAGATACAAGGACATCCTGTCTGATACTACGCAGAGACACCCCATAATGTGCTCTGTGAGTGTCTCTCTTACTGTCATGGTTAATAGTTTCAGCAGTTATAGCTATAGTTTTAGTCACCTTTAAGATTATAAGACCATAATATAATTAAAAACAATACTAATACCTTCAAGACCAAAAACACAAAATGGAACTCATGGAACAATCAGTGGTGTATTAACTATTTTAGCATAGCAGGACATTTTAAGTCACATTAATGTTAATTTTAAGTCACAATTAATTTTTTTTCTGGTATTATTCAGTGACCATTTTCTTTTAAGGTATTTAATGCCATAAAAACATGTCAAACATCATATCCTTCGCTGGGGGAAACAAATAGGCTGCACATCTACCAATCATTAACTACTGTAAAGGAAAAGCGGGTGAGATCTCATTCCCAAAGCATTCTTCCAGTCAAAAGTAGGTTTTGCTATGATGTCATCTTTTTTATGTTGAATCTAACCTTTAGGAAGATCTTCTCTCAAGTCTGGACCTGGTTCATCTAAAACATTGGCCATCTTAACAGCCATGGACAGCACATCATCTCTGGTTGGGCCAAACAGGTCACAGTCCTCCAGCAAGCTCTCTGCACTCGGGTTACTGACCAAATCTAAATATAAATCAGCACATAAACAAATAAATTAAAGCATTATGCACTTAAAATACTTCCTAAATTTAATTGACTGTGGTTGAGACCGAACCATTACCGCAGAGATCTGAGGAGGCTTTGCCCATTTCAGAGGCCTCAGCGATCATCTCAGCCACGGCCAGGATGTCAGCCTCCAATGGGTTAGATGGGATCTTCGCTTTGATCTCCTCGATGGCCTCCACTATCTTATCTGCATTTTCAAGTGTAGTGGGGAAAAACATGGGCACAGGAACCTAAAGCAGCAGAGACGAGAGACAGGATTATCACTGTACGAGCATCAGAGAATACCAGAGAATTTCAGAGAATACCACTACTATCCCCTACAACAATGAAACTGGGAGGAAAGATCAGTCATATGACAACGCTTTTGATTCATTTAGAAAAGATTTAATTTATGTTAAAAAGACCTGCTTCCAGAAATGCTGATTATACTCGTACTTGTATAACAATGCTTGTTTTATAACTCTAATGAGAATAAATTATACACAATCAACAAGAGAAGTCAGAAGTGAAACACTAATTCATTGCATTTCCTTGCCAATTCTGTTAATTTTACAGGCTCTTTGTATCAAGAACAATGTTCTAAGGAAAGATATAAGGAAGCTAGTAAACATATAGAATCTGGAGGACTGAACTTAAATATCACATAAAATTGGAATTGCTTCAGTAGAAATATCCTTAAAAACAAATGGATAAAATATTTCAGATAAATGTTCTTTTACTGGTTTTCAAACAATCAAGCCACGAACTTCCACAGCAAGAGAAAACATTTTTCTAAGAAAAACAATACAAAATTAGTTTGAGACCGATATTCTGATGCAACTTTTACATTAAGGTTTTATTTAGAGATACTTTTGTCCAAAGCAATGTACATTTTTGAAAAAGCAGTGTCAGACTGTCCCTGGACAAATCTGGGGTTTAGGGCCTTGTACAAGGGCCCATCAATAAACACTCTGCAGGCCCTGGGATTGGAACTGCCAACATTCCAGGGCTCCTAGTCTGCTGAGCCACACATCTGAACAGATTTGAGGGGTTAAAGTTTACAAATAAAACTTGTTCCATATTATAAAGGTTACACTGCGAATAATGAACTGGGAGACAGACATTGAGTCGGATGTCTTCCTACGCTAATCAGGCCGATAACATCTTATCTAAGCATATATACGTAAGCATATCATACACTGCTCAAAAAAATTAAAGGAACACTTTGAAAACACATCAGATTTCAATGGGGAAAAATTGTCCTGATATCTATACTGACTAGGTAATGCATTAGGAATGAAAGGATGCCACATCGTTTGATGGAAATGAAAATGATCAACCTAGAGAGGCTGAATTCAGAGAGAAAATCTAAGTAAAAAAATGATGCAGCAGGCTGGTTCATTTTGCTGAAAATTCATTGCAGCAACTCAAAATCGTACTCAGTTTGTATGGCTCCCATGTGCTTGTATGCATGTCAGGGCTGCTCTTAATGAGATGATTGATCAAGACACCCAGCACACCCTGCAACATGTGATGTCGCCACCACCAATGACGTCCATGCTTCCAGGCTGCTGTTCTGCCGTGTCTGGCGCTTCCTCAGCGTCCTCTATGACCCACTACCTGCCTTCTGGTTGCCTGGTGATTGGAGGGAGCATTGGCACCAACATCTCATCTCCCCCTGCTCCCTATTAATGTCCTCAAACTCTATTGTATGTGACTCTCCCTGCCAGCCCCTGGAGGATGGGCTCCCCCTTTGAGTCTGGTCCCTCCCAAGGTTTCTTCCTTCTCGGGAGTTTTTCCTTGCCACTGTCGCCTATGGCTTACTCGCTGGGGCTTTGGGTGGGGATGCTGTAAAGCGCTTTGAGATGATGTAAATTTGTTGTTTGTTGTTGTTGATGATGGATGGTGTCCTGGGGGATCTCCTCCCAGATCTGGACCAGGGCATCACTGAGCTCCTGGGGAACCCAGGACCCACTGCACCAGCATAGGGTCTGATGATGGGTCCAAGGGTTTCATCCCAATACCTAATGGCAGTCAAGGTGCCATTGTCTAGCCTGTAGAGGTCTATGTGTCCCTCCATGGATATGCCTCCCCAGACCATCACTGACCCACCACCAAACCGGTCATGCTGAACAATGTTACAGGCAGCATAATGTTCTCCGCAGCTTCTCCAGACCCTTTCACGTCTGTTACATGGGCTCAGGGTGAACCAGCTCTCATCTGTGAAAAGCACAGGGTGCCAGTGACGGACCTGCCAATTCTGGTATTCTAAGGCAAATGCCAATCGAGCTGCACAATGCCAGGCAGTGAGCGCAGGGCCCACTAGAGGATGTCGGGCCCTCAGGCCACCCTCATGAAGTCAGTTTCTGATTGTTTGGTCAGAGACATGCGCACCAGTGGCCTGCTGGAGGTAATTTTGTAGGGCTCTGGGAGTGCTCATTCTGTTCCTCCTTGCACAAAGGAACAGATACCAATCCTGCTGATGGGACCTTCTATGGCCCTGTCCATCTCTCCTAGAATAACTGCCTGTCTCCTGGAATTTCCTCCATGCCCTTGAGATTGTGATGGGATACACAGCAAACCTTCTGGCAATGGCACATATTGATGCACCATCCTGGAGGAGCTGGACTACCTGTGCAACCTCTGTAGGGTCCAGGTATCGCCTCATGCTACCAGTACTGACACTGAATATATACTATACACTGCTCAAAAAAATTAAAAGAATACTATTTAATCAGAGCATCAAGTCAGTTAAACTTCTGGGATACTGATCCACACACACACAGAGGCCTGTGCAGGGCCTTACCGGTAGAGGCAGTGTGAGGGGCACTGGGGCATAGCGACAGTACATGTGCAGTGGTAGCGGGATGTAGACCGGCATGGGAATCGGCAGCACAAAAGGTGGAGCCATTGGTATGTCATCTGAAACAGAGCCAGGCACAAAAGTTACAGGCAAGAGCTACAGCACTTCCACCTTAAATAGTCTCAGCAGGAAAAGTTCACAGAAGCTATTGGAGTTTGGTAAGATAAAATGATAGAGAAGCTGATTTAATTATAGCACTGGGAAGTTACCTGTCTGGCAGCCCTGTGACTTTACTTCCGGGCTGCAGGTTGTGGCCCGGTCCTCAGTAATGGGCCGGCATAAGGAAGCCTTGTTTTTGTTAAGCAGAGTCCCAGCAGGAGGGGGCGAGGAAGGAGGAGGAGGGGGCTGGGCTGTATGCCGTCTCCCTGTGGACTACAAAACCAGCAGAAACCTGCTTGTCAGCATCTCGCATCCACGGCATGCACACCTAATAAATTCATAAATTGTTTACGGAAATGTAAAATCTGATTAATGCTAATTAAGCTTGTATCAAAAAAAAAAGAATATTTCAATATTTTTAATTCAGTTTTAACATTTAATTTTTTACCCCTACAAATATATATAACAGTTAAGTAACTATTTTGCAATGCATGAAAGTTCTATTCACATGTAAAAAGTTCTAGCCCAGTGTTCACAACTGCAGTAGTTGAAAATGATTAAACAGTGATATTTTGCTCATTTTACTAGGTCTCAAAGTTCAGTATCGATGCAAAATTACCATTTTAGAGTCAGTAAATAAGTTATATAAATGTTTAATATATATGATCTTTACAATTCTACAAGTCTAAAACATCTCATCTGCAGAGTAAGCATATCGCCAAAAGTCAATAAATTTGGGCGTTTAGAAGACAAAAGCTGAATAAAAAATGAAAACAACTCACTTCACTTTTCTTCACAGCAGCAGGGGGCGACTTAGATTCTGGGGACTGACCTGAAACACCAGAAAATGAACAGAATTAACAGCCAATTAGAGAGCTAGATAACACATGTGAGCACTTTACAAACCCGGAGGGGCTTTAAAACGTTCCGTGATACTGAGAAAGCATTGAAGGCTGTTCCAGAGAAACTTTACTGCAGAGCTTTTCCTCAATCTATATTTGCAGTGGAAAAAAAAAAAACATGTACAAGGCACACATTTTAACAACTCAACAAAGACGAAAAGCTCAACGAGAACTTTTAATCTTCTCAGCTGAAACATGACCAAATCCCATGGCAGAGTTTATCCGAAACTTTGCCTGAATTGGGGTCACATCAAGTGTGCGGTCTACAGTGAGGAGTTGAGTAGTTGGACATTTCATAAGGCAATAAAATGCTGACAGCTGGATCACACGGGTATAATGACTAACGTACTGTTGAGCAGGCTCTCTGGGCCCTGCTGGGTGTCTAGGTTGGGTTGGTTCTGCTGGCTGTAGAACCGCAGGAGACACTTCTGGTCACAATAGTGCTTGATCTCCCCCCGCCAATGGATGGTTTCTAGAAGTTTCCCTTGTCGCTTGCAGGCATGGCATCTTGCTACCTGTACAGAGGTGGAAGTAAGAGCAGAGAATTAACATGCACAGTATACAAGACTAGAAACCACACACGCTACTTATTTTGATACATCACATTCAAAGCAAATACATTTCTCTCCATCCACTGAATATATTTAAAAATGTCAAATTGCGAGAGATATCCAAGAAACCAATGTCCAATTATAGAAAAATAAAAATCTTAATTTAACTACAAAAAGAGTAAAGAAGCACATCATGGTATGATGCTGGGGATTAAGAATCAATTACACTATTCTCAGGAATTCATGACAGCTCTAAACCACTATTCCCATTGGCGTACCCTGCATACCTTTAGGTACCACAGCAGGTACTTGCGTACCCTGCATACCTTTAGGTACCACAGCAGGTACTTGCGTACCCTGCATACCTTTAGGTACCACAGCAGGTACT
>JAODUD010000038.1:4521876-4539412 GCA_026784285.1 Stomatorhinus walkeri
TTTCACCTGAATTGATTTGTATAGAAAATAACCATATACAGTTGTTAAAAAGCGGAAACTTCGACCAACATGAAATCACCAACAAACAAATTCTATTTATTCAACATTTTGTAAAATACATACTACGTTTAAAAATTTCCAGCTTTACGATTTCAGGACAGAACAGCCACTCTGTTATGAACATTATGGTTTTTTGAGTGTTATTAGCGTTAAAAACAGCAACTAACAACACAATAGCGCAAACAAAAGGGCTGCATATACCAAAGTAGTTCTTGCTTGTTCATTGGTGGGAAAAAGTTCTAGCGTTATTAGGAGGGTAATAAGCGTTACCTGCAAGATCGCTGTTTTTCTTTTTGCTGCAATTGTTTAATTTAACTTACCACATCAGATCTTTAAATTCTCATCCTTGCATTAAAATACAATCAGCATTAACTGGTCTATATCTCATGCTGCATCATACATTTTAAAATTTCTACACACTGAATATTAAACTGAAGCTTGACATAAAAAATTAAATCGCGGATCAAATCGTAATCGCAATTTCTGTCAGAAAAATCACGATTCAATATTTTCCCCAAATCGTGCAGCCCTAAAATAGATAAAGGTATAAATGTTGATGCATCTTGGTTGTCCAATTGTGATCCAACTACCCAAGACACATAAAACCAAGTGTAAACAGGGCCATAATTGTTCACTTATACACAAATATATAAGCACTGTAGCTCTGCAAAGCTCCCTACAAACTGTGAAATGTGTGCAAGCATGGATGCGAGATGAGCTTAAACCATGTCACACACAGAGTGACACAGCTTATATGCTCTAGGCAAATCATAGGAAAAACTAAGTAATTAAGTAATTTTGATGTGGGGGTATATATATGCATCATGGGATGAATCTATTATTCAGACTGCGATTTAACTGCATTGATCTGTAACATCAGAATCGATTTTTGGGGCCAAACTAACGACGTTCCACGTGCTTAGAGGAGGTCTCAAAGTACCTTTCTGCAACATGTTTATAGTGCATTATTAAATCTGGCCCAGAGATCGATCTTTCATTTTTTACAGAATAAAACACAATGTAATGTCAATTTGCTAATCCATACCAGCAAGCTCGACAATTTTCACCACCAGACTGTTTTTACTTTTCTGTAAAGTTCAGTAGCAGGCCTTTTGACAATTTACACCAGCTTACGCTCACTGATTAATAACAACAAAAAATAACAAAAAGAACAAATTCTACTCTCTCTATTTCATGAAGTTCCCATGATGTATTACATTTTTTAAGCAAAGTTAAAGGCAAGAGCTCTAAATTTTAATTTATCAAAATAATCTAATCTAATCCTGATAGAAATGTTCCCTCAATAATCGTAATCAAACAGAATTGCCTTGGGGCCAATGATTCACACTATTTTGATGAGATTCCACTCTACTAAAAAAAAAAAACAAAAACCTTGCTGTTCCTTATGGTCATATAGCAGATAACTTTCCTACCTGAAATTTAGTCCAGCAGCTGGGGCTGCAAAACTGGTAAATAACTCTGTTGGCTGTGTAGTAATAGGCAGGTTCAGCGAGCTCACGCAGGCAGAAGCTGCAAGGCTGCGGGGGGACTAGGGAAGAGGGAACAGAGTGACATCATGAGTGACCAATGGCAACGCGGGGAGGAGCCAGACAGGAAACGCCAAGAGGTACCTGTCTCGCCAGAGGTTTTAACTTTATGAGATGTGATGCAGCACAAGGAGCAGAAGAGCAGCACCTTTCCATGGACATCCCCACGGCACAGCATGTCAAAATTTTTACTTAAGGTCTTGCACCACTGGCATGGGAGCACTTTCGTGTTTTTCTGCAGTGCAAGAAACCAGTATTAGAGAGCAGAAAGGATGCCTTTAAGATGCAAAATTAGACCGCAATGACGCCGCACCTTCATCACTGAGCGTAAAACTTGAGCGGGGTGGTACAACGAATTTTTACTGTATATCAACACATTTTCAAATGAGATGCAGAACAAGATATCGTGCTAATATTTCTTTGACTGCTTTGCTGTATGTGTTAATTTTGATATTCCGATGAGGGAAGAGTAAGTGCAAAGATTTTTTATTAGAAACCTCTAGTATTCCTTCCCGATTATAAACTCTGCGAGAGGTTCAGTTATGACATTGCACAGAATCCACAGCTAAAAATCAAACCATTCAGAACTGAACGGGAAAGTTGATGAAGGGGAAAAGCAGGAAAATATTTTGAGAGCAATGTCAGAAATTAAGGGGTGGGGAAAAAAAAAGAAGTTATTTTGAGCCTTCTGCTTGGAATAAATATCTCTCTATACTGAATAGACACACATTTGCAAACAGGGAAGGAAACCCTGCATTTCCTTTTCACTTAATAACAATAATAATTACTGATGTGTTTGCGACCTTACATACGGCTTTTACTTACAATTGAGCATTTATCCGAATTCATAGAAAATACCGAGATATCACGTGCATCACTTCTCTGCCTAAATATACCAAAGATATGATTTTTGGTCGCTACAGCAACGCCCTAATAAAACTATTTGCTAAGCTTCCTATAATACATTTATACGCCACTTCTCTGTACAATTGTCCATTTTATATGATACATATGTACAAAATTGTGAATTTAAGGTAAATAGTACTATTAAAACAAGTGAAACCATTTTTTTAAAAACCCCTTGAGATTCATCCATGAGAAGAGTTATATATTGTATAATTTGTGCAACTATTCTGACTTAATACAAGTAGGGTATCCCCTATTAAGTATTAATTTCTTTAGTATCCACTCTTCCATCCATATTTATTAAAATGAGTCAAATCTATTCAGAAAATTATGACTACACCACATTTCTACATGTGTAACTTTATAAGTTAAATTCAAGATGTCAGGAAGTAAACCCCTAGAAATAAAATTCCAAATCAATGTGAAATCAGATTTACAACTACAACATTGCCAATGATTAAAAAATAAAAAACTGACCTTTTTGAATTGAGCCAGGCATGTAGCATCACAGAAGCGCCTTTGCTGGCCCTCATGGAGGAGATACTCAACACGGGAGGTCTTGGCGTAGATATAGAGTCCACAGCTGTCACAGCAGCTGGTCTTCAGGCCCTTGGTCGCACGGAAGTGGCTGAAGCAGGTATCACTGCAGAGGTGATGCACCATGTTCCCACTACTGACCTCATGAAGGATCTGGGAACAATGAGCAGCGACTCTGAATGTTATTTATGTATTTAATTACAATTCTCAAAAATTAAATGACACTGAAGCCAACTTGTCAGGCCCTAAAAATCCAAATTCATTTTCATCACGGCATGAAAATCGGATGACAACCAAACACAAACATCCATGGAATTTTCTAAATTAAAACTAATAAACGTGATAAAAAAAACAAAACGCAGTCTTTCATGGGGCATATACAGCACGTTGCTAAATCTACACTCTAATCTCGACACCAACAAGATTCCTATAAAGAATGTATACCTCAGTTCTATCGTTGTGTGGCTTTCCAGAGCTTGCCCCTAAAAGTGCTTACTTATTTGTAATAAGGTTTATTGTACAGATGCCATAATGACTAACAGATGGTCATGGA
The DNA here is from genome assembly GCA_026784285.1 of Stomatorhinus walkeri. Taxonomy (NCBI): domain Eukaryota; kingdom Metazoa; phylum Chordata; class Actinopteri; order Osteoglossiformes; family Mormyridae; genus Stomatorhinus; species Stomatorhinus walkeri. Next base: position 4,525,480 of record JAODUD010000038.1, read on the forward strand.
GAAGAAAAGGGTCAGTTTGTGCCAGGTTTTTCCCCAGTAAACACGTTATTTAAATCTGAATGTTTGATGTAGACAATTAACTAATTGAAGCCTTTGAATCAGATGCACAGCAAGCCTCCTAGTCACATGTCAGAGAAGTCAGAGAAGGTGCAAATACCTCCCTGTGTGTGTCGTCTGAGAAAAGGACAAGATGCGACATGGCTTCATGACACACACTGAAATGTTTTGGTAGAGTGGCGAGTTAATATAGCAGCAAACCATCCAATAAGGAAGAGAGAGATAAAAAATCACATCTGAGAAGCTTTCTTTAGGACTCAGCCCCAAAACTAAAATGCTGTGTTTTGGATAAAACAAAACAGTGAACTTAAATTCCTTAATAAAGCACTTTACACCAAATGAGATGCACACAAGGAAGCAAGAAGCCAGAACAACACTGAGGATGGCATCGTGTACCAGCAAATCCTGAGCAAAATCTGACGCAAAAGATCGCACTTCCTCACCTCTCCCACCAGGTGGCACATGCTGCATCGCAGACCAGACAATTCAGTTACAAGTGCAGAGGACCTCTGGCTCTGAGCCTCATAACGGGATAGGCAGACATTGTTACAGAACTCCTGGAAAGAATTTGATGGCCCATTCTGGGCAAAAACAGTCTCCTTTGCAGTCCCAATATCCCTGCATGGAGCAAATCAGAAAGTCTACATAAAAAATGAGAAACAGCACAACACACATGAACTAATGTTAAAACATTCGCAAACAGTATAAAATACCACGGTTTACCTTTTACAATACACACAAAGCTTTTTCCTAGGTGGTCTCCCAGAAAAGGCAGCAAGACAGGCAGAAGAGCAGAACAGCTGGGGCATGCCTTTGCGCTGGTAGGCTGTCTGGCCCTTCTGCAAGGCGTTGTGGCAGTTAGCACAGTGCATCTTTACAGACTGGCGGGGCGAGCAATGTGGCAGGAAAGGAGAGGGTTTCAGCTTCTGGGAGGACAGCTGCTGGATTTTGGGAATGGCAACGTGGACAGCAGGGCTGGTGATGCTGGGCTGGCTGACCGCTGGGAAAGCCTCGTACGTCCTCTGACTCCGTGATGGTACTCGGGTGGAGCGGCGTGTAGCACGTGGGACGAAATCCACATCACTGGGATCGTCCACCATGGTGTCAGAGTCATCGTCAGACATTTGGTCTGCAGAACAGTTAGGTTTTTGAGTGACGCACGATAAACTGCAATTTCAGAATAATAACAGAGCCATGATCATAAGTGAAAACAGATTTTCCACAATCACCACAAAAGCGTCATGTTAATGACGTGCTTTTTTCAGCATTTATTTACCACCATCTGAAGATTTCTGTGATGCTCTTCTCAACTCCATTCTCCTCAAACGCTGAACTCTCTGATTCTCCTAACCAAAACAATAGTTACCCGTAATGCAGATAATTCACTTCAATAACACACCCCACGGTGACAGAAAATAAAACCCTTACCAGCTTTCCTTGTACTTCTTCAGATGCGGTTGCATTTTCAGTTGGACTACAGGCGGCAGGAAGATCCTTAGCTAAAAAAATAACACAAGTGCTCAACCCAAAAACTTTTAGGCCATTTTAAAAAAGCCCCTTTTCAAAATAAAATTAAGATAAACAGCTTGGATCTACATACCTTCAGTTGCTCTTCCTGGCTTGATTTTGCTTGGCTGTGGCTCAATGCTGCCCTCTGCTGTAACCTCCCCAAACTGTTTCTTCATCTGCTGTTCCTCGGCATTAGACTCTGCTGTCTGAATCTCACTCAGTGGTAAGGAATCTTTCCTGAGCTGCTCCTGCCTGTGTTCCAGCAGCTTATTGCTTTCAGCATCTTTTGGGGCCACTTTGAAAGCTGAAATCTCATTTGTTACCTTGGGCCCAGCCTCAGCCTCTCCTTTAGTCCAAGGTGTATCTGACCGACATTCAGAAAGCTTCACTAATCCCCCTGTTGATCCAAGTTGCATCTCCTCAGTGTCCATTCCTATCTTGACCTCTTCTGATTTATCCATTCTTCCACCCACTGATTCCTTAGCCTTCAGTGACAAACCATCCATTTTTTCTTGTTTGCTGACATTCAATTGGCAGAAATCTGACGGAATGCTTACGAATCACTCTGCTGTAGAAATCTTTCAACTGGGTTGTAGAAAGTTCCAGAAAACTTGGGTCCACCAATATATTTAAATTCCTGTCCTGTCTCTTTCTCTCAGACACGGACAGCAAAATAATCTCTGGAGTGGGCTGCTGTACATCAATCACATCCTTGTACGTTAACTAAACTGGAACATGACAATTCATGGTTGGTTTGTGGGCACAAAGTTTCACTGAGATTTGTCTAAAAAACCTGAACATTCATAAGGGTTCATAATGGTGCAAAGTTATACGTTTAAATTTAAAAAGAATTCATAAACATGAGATTCTGAATAAAATATACATTAAAAGACTTTCTAATACATGTGGCAAAACAGCCAACATTACGTTTATTACCGTGGGGCGAAAAACATAAAATGTTTGGAGAAGAAAAAAAACCTCTAGCATTCGGTTACTATTGTGCAATTGCTAGGACAAATTAATAGAAAATGCCAGTCCTTGCACAGGCCCCTAGCTAGAAGTCGGTTTGTAATAAGCTATATGTAAATCACAAAACTAAACTCAGTTAATTTGGAACTGAATTATTACCAATTCATCACCCTTCTAACGATATGCTATCACTATTTTCTTTGTGTTAAGTCGAAGTGAAAAGCCAGTTTTGATGAACCATAAGTAAACGTTAGTTAGCACGACAGCTAGGAAAACGTTATTTGGCAACACGGAGGTAGACATCTAGCCCTTTCAAAATAGTGCATTTGTCATTAGATATGTTTAATTTTAATGTCACCAATCAAGATTAAGATACACTTATTACCTTGGAAAGACAAAATATATACCTTTTCAAAAATGACGGCAAGGTATTAATTGTCAATACTTCTGGCAAAGATGAAACTGAATTGGAGCTGCGCCTTTAAAGCAGCACTTTTGCAGCAGTTTCAGCTTTGCGGCAAATAGGCAGCTTTTACAATCCTGCGCCCTGATTGGCCCGCCGAGCGGCTGGCGGAAAGCTCGCGGAGCTGGCACGTCTCGGCTAACGCCAAGACCAGCTCGCCGAGAAAAGACCCCCAATTGGTTTGGTGCCAGAGGTTTGTTTCCACTTGAGTATAACTGCGATATAAAGTACCAAAATGGAACTTAACGTCCCGAGGCAAATTTCTTTAACTATTTCGAACTCGACAATTATATGAATTAAATTATAATTATAGCAAACTACTGCTGCTTTTTCCCTCCTGTAACAGTAATTGTTACTGATCAGTTTTATGTACCTAATAAAACAACTAAAGATGTTGCATTAACAGGAGAATCAAACGTAAAACACGCGTACAACAAAATGTTTTAAACAACACAAGTTCTTCAGAAATTACAAACTTGGTACAGAGCTTTGTTGAAAATAAATTACTGATCTAGTAATTTCCTCACAGTTCCTGATCAAAATTCTCACCCAGCTTCACAGGTCGTGAGTCGTGCTTAAAGAGTCTTTTAAGCTACAAAAATTGAACTAGATATACTAAAAAAAAAACAAAAACGGGCATGTCATGCAACAACAAACTCTCTAAATCGGAACCACAGTTTCAGTATATACCCAAGAAAGGGATATTTCACTAAATAAATACGTTTCGCTTTAAAGCTTAATGGTTCCCAACAATAAGGTATACTGTACTACACATCGTTTTCAACTGTTGTAATTATGCTCATATTTTTGCAACATGATTGCAATAGACTGCGAACAGCTCTATAAAAATGCAATCTATTTCTAGATAGTATAATTAAACATTCGCATTCTAAATTTGGTTGTCAGTGTGTTCAGTGCATAGTCATAGTCCTTCTGTATGACATGCATTTTAACTAATGACTAGTAAAACGTTTTAGATTATCCTCCCTACTTCTCCTTTCGGTTTCGTCCGAATGATCGAATTAAGACACCTTCATGGCTAAAGTCAGACAACACCTATTCCCCCACGTTGCGCAAAGCCCGCCATTACTCCGCCACACAAGGTATCTGAATGAGCATTATATAATTCACCGGTGCTACACATTAATCATGTCTTACACAATTGACACAATTCCCAAAAGGACTTCAGACAATACAACGGCTGTAAGAACGTGTCTTACCAACGTAATATGTATCACTGCATGCTCCCGATCCCACATGTATCCTTAGTTTAGAACTAGCACCAACCCTCACAGACTTGAAAGTAGGCGGGACTGCTCTTAAATCAGCTCTTACCAAGATATGATAGATTTTCATTGTTTCTCTTGGGGTAGTCAAACTGACGGTTCAATTATGTAATGCGCATAATTGGCAATTTATTGTACTATACTAAAATCTATTTTGATGTTTGTGAATGACTCTAACGCAATAACTGATCACTTGACTTTTTAATCTTCATTGATGTACAGTCATTTGTTTAGCATTTTTCCTGTCACGTGGTTGCCACATATAATGCACATATTTACACGTCGCGCGGTGCCGTGCAGTGCATGTCGGTAAAGTGCACAATTAGTCCTGCCGACCAACCCCGCGGCGTCATCATATATATGCAAATGTATAATCAGCCAATCATGTGGCAGCAGCTCAATACATGAAATCATGCAGATAAGGGTGAAGAGCTTTAGTTAATGATCAACTCAAACGTCACAATGGTGATTTTGACAGTGGCATATTGTGTGGTTAGTATTTCATAAACAGCTGATGTGGAATTTTTCACACACAAAAGTCTCTGGAGCTTACAAAGAATGTTGTGGAAAAAAAACGAAAAATGTCTAGTGAGTGACAGTTCTGTGGGTGGACCCACCTTGTTGAGAGAGGTCTGCAGACAATGGCCAGGATGGTTTGAGCTGACAGAAAGGCTATGGTAAGTTGGTAACTCAGACAACTACTCTGAACAACTGCAGTGAGCAGAAAAACATCTCAGAATGCACAGCACGTCAAACCTTGAGGTAGATGAGCTACAACAGCAGAAGACCATGTCAGGTTCCACTCTTGTCAGCCAAAACCAGAAAGTTAAGGCTGCAGTGGGCAGTTGGAAAGATCACCTGATTCTCAGATTCTGTTGCAACATGCATATGGTAAGCTTGCAATCTGACAGAGTGCACCCATAGACCCAATGTACCTTCTTCCAAGAGTTCATGCTTCGGGTGGTGGTCACCAGATCGAAGCCCAACAGAGCACCTTTGGGATATGGTAGAAGGGCAAATTTGCAGCATGAATGTGCAGCAGTGTTTTGATAATGGCAACATGGCCAGAATCTCTAAGGAATGTTTGCAGCACCTCATTAAGTATTAGGATGACGCTGCTAATAAATCACCTGATTATATATAGTTTTGTCAAATTTCCACACATCATTAACATGCTTGATGGATACAAAAGAAAGGCAATAAAGATTATCATAAGTAGGACCAACAAAAGAAATGGCCAAATTGTTTCAGATTTCATTATATAAAGCCACCTGCCAAATACATTTGTTATAGTGATATATTTAAACAAATATACCACGAAAGTGTATATAAAATTCAATTATAGTAAGGTCCCCTTTTATTCCTGATATTTTAATCATTATGACAAACTCACAGGTCCTTGCAAGGGGCCACAGTCTTGATTTCAATCAAGTATGTCTGATATGATTTGTTGATCTTTAACCCCCTGGAATGTGTAGGCACACTGGCATTATGAAAGACTTAAAAATCAACCTTTACTTTTCAAAGTAATTGAAAATCAGAATCAAAATGTAACAGTAATAGACATAAATGGCAGTTTATTGGTCAGTTTGTACTGTAACATATATTGTACAAACAGAAAAATCTAGGAATATGTTTTACTTAAAGTGACTTGTGATAGGCACAGATAATACATATAATTTCTTTTTCACTTCAGAATGAGTTTACTAAGCATCACACAAAAACACCATCAGTATAATGTGTGTATTCGACCTATAAATGGAAGTTTTATGTTACAATTACACAGTGAAATCAATTTCATTCAATAATACAGGAAAAAAAAACCTAAACTATATACCATGGTAAAATGTTTAAATTAAGTGTGTGGATAATGAATTATACAACATGTAGGTAATTTTGGCCTATACCAATATAAACTACAGACAATATCCTACAATATATTTTGTTTAGAATTAGCCCTGACTTGTATTAAATGCATTTTTGCACTTCAGTTCTATTACTTCTAAATGCCATAATTTTATTTTAATAATCTTTATTTATTCTTTGTTGACAAAGATGCACAATTCCACAGTTTACAAGCTACTTATCATGAAACGTGATTAGATTTGTTTCCTTTTACTTGTGCTGACTTCCTCACTGACAATCTTTTAAGACTAGTTTGAATACCAAAATGGAAACATTTTTATATACCAGCTAAAATCATGTCTACACCTGCCGAAAGGTATATTTATTTACAATTTGCCACAAACATTCATTCAATCAGAATGCTCACTAACAGAGTTTAAATAACATCCTGGGTTTTTAAGGACAATGGAAGAATGATATAAAAAGCAAAAAGGAACTCGGGAGTTTCATTTAAGACAAACTAACACCAATAATTTGATTAAGGTAAATTAATCTGTGTAATGACTGGACACCATTTTAGTAGTACAGAACATTTCAGGGCAATAGTTGGACAAAATAGTATATATAGATTTTTGATTGATTCCCTGAAATATCTTAAGTAGCCCTCATAACTAAACAGCATCATTTTACCACATCAAAACGGTACACAAACATTCTTTTACCCTAAAATGTGCTCATTCCACTTGCATGGTTCCATTTAAATGACTTATAGTGTGAGTAACCTTCTGAAAAGTTCAGACATATTCAATCTGAGAGCAGGAAAAAAACTATTAAAAACAAAGATACTGATACAAGTGACAGGAGGCATCCTGTAAAAACACCCCACAAAGAGTGACAAATAAAACTAATAATTCAATATCCCTGTTCCATAGAATCCTTCTCCCCATTTAGGTGTAAATTATAACGAAGATGATTTATTTCAAATTATTTTGAATAGACGTTGCACAACTTGCAAGCACTTCTAAGAAAAAAAAAATATATATTTTTAAGTATTTTGCGATAAAATGCTGCCATAAATTTATTACAGCATAAGTCAAAAAACTGAAAGCCGTACATAGAAAAAATATTAGGTGTGAAGATACACAATGCAATGATCTAAGTTTTTTACCTTTCCTTAAACAATTCAACAAGTCTTTTCTTGCTTTTAAAATGTATGCGCTAGTCAGCTTAATGTTCTAAATCCAACTACTTAAAGTTGCAACAATAAATAAACCAATTTCCTTTTTCAATGCTTCAGATTTTTTAAGTTGATTGCCTTGAGTTCTCATGCACGTGCACAACATGCCATTCCACTATTTTCAAGTTACTCTGAAAAAAAGTAAAGTCTACACTTAGGGAATCTTACAGTAAAATCAATCTTGAGCAATGATAATTTCCCTTAACACAAACAGTACTCAATACAACAAAAGAAATTACAGCAATTTCAGACAATACACATCTGTACATAAATTAAAAAAAATATTCTTGATAGAAGAAACCAATCATAATGATACTTATATTTAAGAATCATATCCCTTTCACTTAAATAGAAATATACATTTAAGAGAATAAAAAAGCACCACATGATGTGTAAACTAAATGCTTTTTTAAAATATGCGTTTATGTAGAATCAGTCTCTAAAGGATGCCAAGAAAAAATTATTCTCAGAAGCTGTTCAGTATCCAGTTTACAGGTTAAATGAAATGTAACATAGAGAATGAAACATACATAGATGCATACATACATAATCATTAATACTATATGACGTAAAACTTTACAATCAAAATATTTTGAAATCTATCCAAAATGTATACCCAAAAACAAAAACTTACTAAAAGCAAACCAACTTTTTCTAAGATGCCAGTCACTGGGATCTCAAAATAATCATGTCCATAAATAAGAACTAATATTTAGTCATTTTGTTAAACCACTGGGGAATTAGGGTCTCTGATTTTTAATTTCCCCCATCACTAAATATATGGAGTGACACAAATTCAACCTTTATCACATACTGTCTTGACGGAAAATATCCAACACTGTGTTCAAGAGAAACATATTTGCTCCTTCTGCATCATCTGTGACCTTGACAGATGTAATAAGCCCTGACATTTCTAACAGAAAATTCTAAGAAATGCTGCTTTATCTGACTGATGTAAAAACAAAAACACCATATTAGACCAAATTGTGCTCCTTTTACTCAAATCTGGAGGAGAGAACTTATGTAATGGATGCATGGTGTCTGTTCCATTTATTTTGCTCATATGTACACTGGGGGGAAATGCTGCAGAGATGTATTATGGCTTAATGAAGGGTTAAAATGTTCCCTTTAAGTTCTCTGCTTACACCTTCAGCTGGGTGACCTTGGCGTGCTCCAGTCTGGCTTGGATGTCCACAGGCCTTTCGAAGAAGTGGACCACAACAGGCTCGTTCAGCAGGGAGGCTAGAATCTGCTCAAAAGCAAAGGACCACTCCAGCTCCTGTGGCTGGACTGCAGTCTCTGGAGCGCAAGGAGCAGGCAGCATGTCTGATGCCGTTTCTGGGATAGCGGTATGCTCCCTGTGGGCAGAGGCAGTTTCAGTGGGGGGGGGCAGGCCCTGCAGGCGACGTCCCACCTCCTCCATCCTCAGCAGGAGGCTCGTGACGCTCGCCACGGCCCGATACAGCGACTCCTCCTCCGCATCTCCATGAAACAAGCTGTACAGAGTTTTGGAGAACTGGATGAACTGACCCTGAATGGGGAGAGAAAAACAAAAATCCTTACACAAAGGAACGAAATCTACTTTTGATTAATATGAATGATCAAATCACTTCACTAAAAAAAAGCAGAAAACATAACCGGTAGATTTAAAAAAAAAAAAAAAAGTAATTATTAAACTTAAAAATCATTCAATCAAGAAAACAAACCTGGGAATCCAAACAGTAACCAATCCACATTCTATTGCAATATTTAGTCATGGTATTGCTCACAGGTCAAAGTGTCGAGTCAGTGAGGCTGTCGATCTACCTGGTTTATCCTGGGTAAATCCTTAATGCTCTCCTCTCTCTTCAGCAGCTCATCCTGCCACTGCTTCAGGTATGCCTGCAGATCCACCTTCCCTCTGCCTGAAATAGTGGATAAGAAACAAACAAAAAAAAAAATGTCTGACACTCAAGAGTACAGATACTGAAGGATGAGTCAGTATGAGGGATATTTGGGGATGCTGTCAAAACACAGGTAACAGAAGCCACCATTAACCAGCAAGTGTTCAAGTGTTTATGGAACTGGCAAAGGATTGCATAATGTAAACATCCATCCATCCATCCATCCATCCACCCATCCAGGCTGTGTGTATTGTGCAGGGCTGCAGTGAACCTGGTCTTCCTTTAGGAGGTACCATTTCATACCAAATCACTAAGTCACACGCAATCAGACATTAAGGGCAATTCAGAAACAATTCAAGAATCCACGGATTTTTGTTTTTACCAAGGGGGGGAAACTGGAGCATTCAAAGGAAACTTGCACATGCAGGGGGCGGCATGCAAGGCAGACAGATCAGAGCTGGGATGAAGCAGCCACACCTACTGTTGGATTTTAGGGCCAAAGTGCTATCCACTGAGGCTATACTCTGGCTACAGGAAAAACATTACTCGATATTTGTATTTTCTGCAGTATTATTTGTATCTACTAATAAAAAAATGTTTACTGTATATAACAAATAAGACTGCTCTATTTCCTATTCCTGTTTGTGTATTTATTCCTGTTTGTATATTATATACATCTGATTCTCTCAAAATGAATGTCGATTTTTCATAATCAGCCGTATCCTGCCCAATAAGCAATCTTTTTTTTTTTTATCCTAAGTCACATAAATACTCAACAATGAACATGAAACACAACATTTGGACAGACTTCAGGCAAATTACCTCTTTCTGGGCTTTTTCTAATAACACCATCCTCAGGAACATCAGGCAATGAGACTGCAACAGACAAATTGGTCACGTTTTAAAAAGGAAGAATTAAAAAACTGATGCTACTACTGTTTTACACTACTACTAATTAATTAATTAATAGTATTGTAAAACAGTAGTAGTATCAGTAGTAGTATCAGCAAAAGTGATGCCGGTTGCAAACATACACTAGACTTAAAGTTAAAACACAAAAATTTATGTTTCATTACAGAGCAGAAGGCACAGACAGTGGTAGACAGACACACTGTCAGAAAAAAGTAACAATTTGTACCTTTGAGGGTACAATTACTTGTCAGTGGGGCTGGGCTGTACTCTCAAGGGTCTACCAATTTTGCTCTAGCTGTAGGTAAATGCATCTTTTAAGGTACAGAAATGGACTCTGAGGAACACTTTTATATCATTGGTGGTACATTGTTATTTGTATCTTGGGGAACAAATCTCTAACAGGGCCGTACCCTTTTTTCTGACAGTGCAAGAGAATATCCAGAGAACAAGTATAGAAGAAAAAGCCATCTGACCATTCAGTCGACTAAAGTAGGAGAAGTCTTCACTCAGTGACCTAAAGTGGGAGACTTTGTGGCCCTTTGAGAATAAAGGACGTTCGGTCTCTATTTCTGTAAAAGCTAGAAAATAGGGTGTGTTTAGCCAGGCTGTATGAGTCAAAGTGCAGGAGGTCCATAAAGCCGGTTAGCGGGCGGCATGCACAGCTAATTTCATCTTAATCATCCATAATAAAGCATCTTAAAACAGTTGACAGTAGAACAGAGCCAAGATTATAGGTAGGATAAGCAGGTATCATGCACCTGTTTCAACTTGTGTTCTTCCTTCACACAGAGTGAATGGATGTTATCTCACTCTCCTTTTGGTTGTCAGGATTACACAACATAAGCAACAGAAATCAGATCAATAAAGGAAAATTACATTTACCGGGTGGTAGATGCATCTTGAACAGAAATTTCAGTTTTTCTGTAAAAGTGCCACTGTACAGAATATCTGTGATGAGAGAAAAAAAAAAAAACAGCATTACTGTCCCGAATGCGTGGAGGTTCACTGGTACATGCAGTGGGTCAGGAGGAAACAGCTGGCCATACTCAGGCCACAGCAGAACTCCTTGAAGTTGACCAGGCCGTCCTGGTTCTCATCCAGCAGGCGGAAGGCCCACAAGGAGAGGAGATGGCAACTGCTGCAGTGGGACCAGGGAGCCAGGAGGGAGAAGAGGCTGCAGAACTGCTGCTGGGCTAGCTGGTACTGCTCTAGGTAGGCCAGGCTGGGGTCATGGTGCAGGAGGGCAGCACTATTCATCGTCCAGTAGCAGCTTAGGAAGTGCTGTCTCTGCAAGCCGGTGTCATGGAAACAGACAGTGCTGTCAGAGTCGAGTGAAGCCAGAAAAACACGTTGTCCTCTCGGCGCTACCAGAAATATATATAAATAAAAGTATCTTTGAACACATCATAATACATAATAAATATGCACAAATGTCAAAATGTTTGATAGAGATGTGGAAAGGCAATTTATGGATAGATGGGCATTTTATTGACATTCTCGAAAGCATAAATTCAGCCAGACTGAGTTTTTACCTTGAATAGCCCATAAAGATCATCCAGATCTGCGGGAGTGAACTTCACCTCCTGGGAAACAACCCTTAACTGATAATAAAACAAAAGGATAGTTTGAATATAAATTTACCTATTCGGCCTTTAGTTTGAACTACTGTAAGTAGGCAAACTGATGAATGTGAAAACCGAACTAAAAGGCAGGGACTTGGCTAAGATGCTACTACATGAAGAGTTGGGATCACTTACAACATTCTGCTTGGTGGTATCTTCTAAAGTCTGGATCACAAACAGCTTGTTTCTCTTTCGCATGCTCTCTACCTCCTCAGATCGAATGTCCCCGTATTTCTGCACATCAAAGAACTGTTTAGCACTGGGGTCACAATATCGGCCCTGTCCCCAGACGGCAATGCTGCACCTATGGCAGCAGAGGAGAGGGGAAGGCCGGCCAGATGCTGCTGCGCTCACCTCGTAGGCCTCTCGAATGAGATCGGTGATGTCCACCTGGCTGTTTGCAGTCTTCTCACTGTTCGCTGTGGCTCCTTGCTGCACTGTGGGTGGAAGGGGGCTGTCTTTGTTGGTCACACTGTCAAAAAACCTACAGGGCACATAATGTCAAACGGTCTCAGTCTGCTCGCTGACCAAGTCTGACAAGCAACCAAAGATAACATCGGTTCTAAATGCAAGCCTTGGCAAACAAGCTATTGCAGCAACAAGGAATGTCCAGATGATTTTTCTCAAAAGGGAAAGAGAGAACCAAATTAGTTCATACTAGAAGTACAAAATTAAATCAGGGGTGAAGTATACGGCACTAGGTAAATTTCAGAAAAGATTTGTGCAAGGTACATGCAAGATCTCAGAACAAATCCATTTTCCCCCAAAGTGTTATTCTTTAACCCCATTTAAGTTGATATAAAATGTTTCCATGTAATTTTGATTATTTGATTAATTTTGGTGTATCCTAATACAAAAGTCATGCACATTTTTCAAATCATAGTAAATTATACTGAAAATAATCTTGAATGTACTGTGATGATCTGATTACCATTATTGGTGTCACGCTGTAAATCTGACTCTAAAATGTATAAATTAACAGCATGAGCATATGTATAGAGTAGGGGTGTTGCTCACTTATTCAGGATGGTGACAGCCTCTGCATCATCACGGCAGGCAAGCAGATGGTCCATGTTGAAGTCCAGCACCACTAAGCCGAGCTGTAGGATGGCCTTGATTCCATCATAGAAGAAGCAGTCAACGACATTGACGGCACTCTCAATCGGCAACACGCTGATGAACAGCGTTAGGAACCAGGAGAGTGACACAGACGAGAAGAAGGTCATATCCGTCATGTGCTCCGTGAGCTGGGACAGGTGCTCTCGGATTAGCTCCTCAAACACGGACTGGTCCACTAGGGCACCTGAAACATGCATGCACACATACACAACAAAACATAACACCCACAATGAATAACACTAAGGCTTTATAATGATGTTTGTTTTCTTTGACTTTAGCGTGTAAACATTTATCCAGGTAGACACTTCCCTGAAGCACAGAGCATACCCTCATTGTATGTGTTAGCCACCACACCATATTTTTTCCTTGCTTGACTGTTAGGAATAAGGAACGTTCATGTAATTAGGTGCTTTCACCCTGAAGTTCTGGAACTTGGTCCCAGTTTATGAATCCGTGCAGTGTCTTGACCTGGAACTTTTGTAGCTACTGATCACTTTCTTTGTGTTGCTTTCACATGGCACAACAGGAATAGGGACATTCATGATAATTAAGCATGGGAGATGCAAAAAGTTCAAAGGTTAAAATTCACACATACACAACTACACTGCCACGGTAAAACAATGAAGGTTAAGTAATTTGTTAATTATTTGTTAGCTACTAATGGGGGATAGATCACGATCAAAATGGGACACGGCCTTTTATTTATTTTATTCATACGACCCAAAACATGTTTATATTTATTATGTTAATTATTATTAAATCTGGCTGGTAAAACGATCTTTTGGTTTCACAAAATATAAAACAATGTAACGTTATCCTGCTAATAAGTGCTGAAAAGTTTCACTGCCTGCAGCAGTGATATTACATAAAAGTAATTTAGCAAATTTTCTGATGCATACGTATGGAGACACAAGCAAAAAAAACGAATTCATTAAAAGTAACTGAAGTACAAAAATAATTCCAGACTTCATCCGTTCACAGATTTTTGCTTTTTCTTTTACGTTGCGTCTCAGAATATATTGGCGGGGGGG
>JAODUD010000038.1:4539512-4570058 GCA_026784285.1 Stomatorhinus walkeri
GGGGGAGGTGGGCAGATGGGTGCCAGGGGGGGTGGTTGCTGTGTTTTGTTCAGTGTTAATACTGTTCACTAGATATCTCTTTTTTCTGCACTTCCATGTAACTTCCAAGTTAGCGCCGGAGTCTGTGGTCAACTGTCTTAATCTTAATCTTCTTAAAAAAATTCTAGTTCTTGAAAAAATTCCTGCAGTGTAAAAGTGCCTATTGTCTTACAACATTTCAATAAAAAGCCAGACAGAATTGGAAAATGTCCGCAAACTCACCAATGATCCTGCGGTTAAAATAGTCAGGCAGCATCCTCTCACAGATAGCGACCAGCAGCCAGAAGGCTTCCTCTTCCTTGGCATACAGCAGCAAAACCGACGTCAAGATGTTCATGGCCTAAGGGGCAAAGGACCAATGAGAAGTCATCTGCAGCCGACCCCAGAGTCCGCCGGCTAGTCCCAAGCATACCTGGCAGTAGCCGATCTTGGGGTTTCGGTAAGCATATGAGGTGAGGACGCGGCGCAGGGCAGAGATGCCTGTGTCACTCTGGAAGGCAGGGTGCTCCGGCAGGGACCGGTGCAAGTCCCGCTCTATTTCATCTGTGGCCAGAGTGCTGGTACCAAGTGACTGCTCAACCAGCTCCGAATAGTAACCCGGATGGGTAACCATGTCATTTATTGCACCTAGCAGGGCACAGTGCCATAAAATAAGAGGGAGAGACAGGTGTACTGACTGCTGCTATAAAAATGCAAGACTCCAATTTGTAACTGACCACAGTACAACATATACACACAACTAGACTAATACTTGCACCATTATAAACCATAAAGGTTGTCCTCGGACAACAGTCCTAATTGCCAAAGTACAGAAAAAAGCACTATATTCCAGGAATAAAATAGTCAATAAAAGTGGGACAAATTCATAACTAACAAAGGCAAGTGCAAGAGTCGGCTTACAGGACAATAACTCTGTAGTAAAATAGTCAGTTTACCTGAGAAGAGCAGCCAAAGTTCCCCTCTCAGGGCCTCAGGAACTCCCCGCACAATCAAGTCTCGTGTCTTCCTTGTGCGAAACATACTCATACCACGGCCATACTCCGCAAAGTGGATGTTCCACGACTGCTCCTTCATCTTCTCCTTCAGCTACCCCATCACAACACCCCCCATAAGGTGTACATCAGAATAAATGTTATGTTGCTCCCAGCAACAGAAATTCAAAAAAAAAAATTTGATATTTTGCTTTTTTCCCTCCACAAGAGTAGCCATCATCATTTTAGGCATAGCCTAAGACAGATATTAACACCTTATCATTAATTAATACATAATTTCATACCATTTACCTCAAAAAATAAGCAGAAACTTAGTAAATACAGTTCTCCAAAAATGCTCATTTTAGAGCTACAGTGCTGAAATAGATCAAACAAATATTTGAAAACTCATCCACGGGTGGGTGCTTTATAACGGTACCATTTTGGGGTCCAGGTTTTCAGCGTCCTGGGGGTGGAAGACCGTCATCAGAGCCTCTGTGCTCACTGCCTTGCTGCCGTCTCGCTGGCCGACCATCAGGGCCACGTCCTCAGGATTATCCTCGAAGTGCTCAATGAGGTTGTGGCAGCTCTCGGCACCGGTCTGGAAGGACACGCGGGCCAGCCTTTACCGTGGCCTTTGGAAACCACACTCTACCACAGTGGGTTTGTGGATATCTCCAGAAACCACTGATAAGTGTGTGACTAGGACACAGAGCATCTGGTCAACTGAAATTGAAATGTGTTAGATTTCAAATACACAGCTTTGTTGTATTTTCAGCTGTATTTCCATATTTGAATGAGAAAAAACATTTTCTGTCACCCAACATGTTCGCTGTGGAGGTAATTTTGGGATTTCACTTGCTATTGACTGCACATTTTCACACACTGATAGCTTATAAATACTGACTGAGGTGTCGGTATAGATGGTTGTGGGATACAACATGTGCTTTAAATGCCCATGTTCATTGTAAATTATGGAAATTTGTACAGATTAATATCAACTTGTTCAGAATAATGCAGGAAAACACTGGTTCCTGTCCCCTGTCCCTTACCCCTGCTTTCTAATCCCTACACCTCCCACACGGCTTGGGCGGTATTCTTATACTTAGGAATCCCAAAAGTGGTATATTTAATACCATAAAAACGTAGATGCTCCTCTTTCTATGACACTGATATGGAAATGCTGTATTGAGGTGATGTATTGTAGGGCACAGGGTTAGTGGTGATTAGAGCCTCTCAACGTTAAAAGAAAAAAGGGCAAAGAATAACACATATGCATAAGCTAATGCCACAAAAACAGAATGTGGCGTGAATGTGCAGTAAACTGTTGGAGCAAGCAAGGCACACATGAAACCTGAGGGCACGGCTGCAGATCAGACAGGCGCCGCAGATCGGACAGTGACACTGCGGTCAATAAACAAAGGTTGGTCTTTTTAACTCTTTAACAAACAGTTGTCTCCTCGTCTTCCTAGTGCTCAGCTTCCACACTGATGAGCTCATTTGGACTCTCTCTGATTATGCTGTTTACAGTAGCCTATATGATCCATCCAATTAATAATTCTGCCATAAATCATAAGCAGGGGGAAATGTCTAGAAGTCCCCAAGCCTACCCCCCATATCTCTCTGCCTCCCTCTGTACCCTGCTACACAAGGCTTGGGGTGGCATTAAATTCTTCACACTCATACTGTCAACACCTTACACCATGGTATATGGTATTTTTTCTGGGGGGGATCCACCCACAAGATTTTGTTGTGCCGAACAAAAACGATGCAGTATACCAAAATTATTACCATAATGCCACCCAACTCTGCCATACAGACTCTCCCCACCTCTCCAAGAAAATCTTTATTAAGAGCCCAACTTCGTGTGATTTGTCTTAATTGTAAAGTTCACCAAATCTGCGTCTGTTTTCCCTGTATCACCACTGACTTGGACTAGGGCTGTGACACGATTAAATTTCCCCACAATAAATTTCACCAAGATGGACGATACAATGACTTCAAACAGCCGCTAAAACGTCTTCACAGCCGTAAGAGTAAATCACTCTTTAGTGTCATTATTGCTACTATCTGAAGAGGGACGAGTTTCGAAATTTGATGCAAATGATTCATTTCAGCTGTGAAAAAAATATGGAGTGACATTTGTGTAAGGTGAAGTGAGAAGCCGCTGCTTACCCCACCAGCTAAGATGTGCCGAGGGCTTGCAGTGGCCCCACACCTTCTGCGAACGCTATTCGCCAGGCGCTCATAGTCCCGCACCTCGGAGAAACGTAGTGCCCTCTTCCCACGCACACACACTGTCACTGCTCGACTGCTGCTCTCAGGTTTCTCCACGCCGACAATCTGCAAGGGCAAAACCATTGACTATCCACTACTAATATTACTTAGAAGACGGTTCTATTCAGAATGATATAGACATTTTTACGGCTGGGTGATTACCTTCAGGCAGGCTAAACTATCACATTTCCAGGTGGCCTATCAAACCAACCTTTCTGTGATATGTTAGTCCCTAAGCCTCTACGCTATCTTGCTGAACAGCGAGCAGACAGGTTGCTAATCGTCCTCTGTGTGAAAGGCTCCCATTCCAGATTCCAGATGTCCCTTCAGGCAATAAAGCCATAAAGGAGCGGCCCACATGCTGTATGCAACTGAGAAATTTGCATGTCTCTCCAACGAGTTTTTAATTTCTCCACGTAATGACTCCCAAAATTACTGCAATTGTGAAACTGAGATACTTGGAGGGCTCTGTATATTTCTGGCATGTCAGTAATGAAAAAGCTATACAAAAATTAGGGTGTCAAATACAACTCATCATGTAAAACTAAACATGTTAAACAATGAACACAAGTGGGTGGCAGAGGAACTTCAAACACAGACATAAGAGGAGAGGCGTGACAGAAGAACAAACACGAACAGCATGTGTCTTTCCACAAGGAAATAACATCAAAAATGCCTGGCTGATTGCAAGAAATCAGTCCTCCATGTATGAAGTGCTTAAACCAATTTACTGTGAAGTGCCCGTGTGCACAAGATGCCACATTCCAGAAGACAAAACGTTTAAAATAATACAGCTAGGTTTCCAGGTACGGCTGTGTCTGAATTCATGCATTCCATTAAGGTTAATGTGGAACAATATCTCATGATCGCAAGCTATCGTCTCCATGCCATGCTACACTGGTACTTCCCTCCATAGAGTGGGATGGCATCCACTGCGATGATAATGCTCCACTTATAATTTAATATACATTACACATTCACTGTTGGGTGGATGTTAATGGAAACAGCCACATTCATTTCCATTACAGCTAAATGAATTGTTATTCTGCAGGAGAACCTGAAGGAAAGCTCCTTGCCTCTCGTATGGGGATGATGACGTAGCACTGGCTGCCGTCCTGACTGGCAAAGCACAGGTAGTTCTCAGAAACGCAGATCTTTCCCAGTGTGTTGAAATGGCTGAAGGGAACCCACAGGAAGCTCTCGTAGACCTCCACCAGGTTCTCTCCGCGAGGCAAACGGAAAAAGGCGCAGAACTGCTCATTACGGGCATGTGTCTCCAAACCCCTGGATCAGACACAGCAAACAGGAGTACAGCAGAAAGTCTGAGTGATATACAAAGAGTTGTTTTCTAAATATATGTCATATTATAGCACAGCGTTTAGTAACTGTTCTAGTAACTAACTAAAGAAAAGTCTAGTGTTGTGACCCATAGCAAATCTAAGCAGGACAGTTGTTTATGTGTTGTTTGTTCAATTTAACATTATTTTGGAATTTAATGCTTTCTATGATGCTACAGTATAGCAATTTCATTTTATTCATTAGTGAGAATTTTTGTAACACCTATGCTAATCTTTGGGTTCATTGTATCAGAAATAAACATTAGTAACACATTGTAACATGAGTAGCACCTTGCAGCGATGTCATTTTAAAAGGTTTAAGGCACAAGATTTTACAATCACAGCGACGAGCACTGGCTTAAGCTGATGTTAAAAATTTTTTGCCAATGAGTGCATGAAGTCTGTCATTATCATTGCGTTTTGTCAAGTCAAAATAATACATAGTTGGTATTACTCCAGAATGTTCTCTGTTTAAGTATACTGACCACTTGTACTACAAATCAAAACTGAAATGACTCTTGATAAAGTACAATCTTTTTCACCTGTGTCAGCGATGGGTGTGACTTGAGTAGACAATTCTTCTAAATAAAATGATGCTCACATATTTTTGGCCATATAGTGTATCTGGAGTATAACTACAGAGTGTTTCAAATAGTGAAACGACAGCATCATCTGCTTCCCAGAGGTACTGGTCTGATGATGGCGACACGCCCAGGGCTTGTAATGCAGTACCTCTTGGTGATCTGGAGAGGGTCTGATAAGGCTGGGACATGCTGGAATGTCTCTTTGTCAAAGAGCCTTTTGATGGAGTAGTCGGCCAACTGCTCCATAAGTAGGAAAGTCTCATGGAGGTGCAGAAACATGGAGAAGTAGTGGTCCTCTCCACTTGCTGCCACATGGATGCTCTCTGCCAAAATTACATTGGACGTCTTTTCCAACTTCCAGATCTCATCCCACGAGATGATGAGCTTAACTGAGGAAAAAAGTACATATTTTGTCAACAACTAAGTTTACTCTCAAAAGCTTCAAAGTATTTGCCTCTTTTTAATCATTATTATTACCAGAAGTACCTCAGGTCTGCCAGGAGACCTAGGATTAAACCAGGGTTTTAAAATGCTGATTTTTTTTTTATATTGAGCAGTCTGGTTTCTTATTCTTTTCTAGAGCTGTATATGACAACATTCCGTTATTTTGACATTGGCAAGGGGGAGGGTGTTAATTTTTTCAGCCTCCACAAGAGAATTAAAAATGGACAGCCCCCAGAAAGGTGTGTGTGTTCAAAACAGGGCATTAATGTAACCATCTACAAAAGTCAAATTTTGCTATTATGTTTTATTATGTGTAATATTGCCTAAAATAATATAATAGTACAGTTGAATATTTAAGCATAAATTCCATGAACTACAGGTTTGCCTGAAGAAGTTTCTGAAATCCTTAGGCTAACACAGCAGCAAGGCAGACAGGAAGCGCTTGTCCTACCGTTTCCTTCTGTACTCACCCTCTGCCCCCAGCAGGTACGAGTAGAAGCTGAGGAAGTTTGTGCTCAGGTACAGCCACCCCTGACAGGGGACCCGGCCCTTCCAGTAGCTGCAGGAATAGTAGGTGACCAGCTTTTCTTTCTCTGGGAGGGCAAACCACTTCTGAAACCGCAGCAACGCCTCACGAAACTTCTCAGGGTCATCCTCTTGTACCAAAGACACCTTCCCCTCCTCAGCAATAAGGCCCTATTAAAACAGTAAATCAGAGCTGGAAGTCATGCTGCTTGAATAATTTCTCAGAGACAGCACCCGTTTTCAAACTATGCATACTATGCATTCAAATCCCTAAAGTTATCATGGCCTGCAATGTTTTAAAAAGGAAAATCTAATATAAACAGAAAATTTGCAAACAGAAACAATACACAAAATACACAAAATAAAATAATGCAAGATTTCTTCTGAAACAGAAGCTTCTGATTTACAGCTGCAAATGCTATATGAAGATCAACAGGGAAATTCTGTGTCACAAAGTAACGAATCATTTACTACAATTCAAGGAGATCTGCATGTTCTGTGTCCCACAGTGCATCCTCGTGTAATTATAACCATTCTTAGTCTGGCCAACGTACCAAAAGAACTTCAGACTTACTCTGATCTTGCCTTGAACAAAGCTGGTGATGTCCTCACTGGAGTCGAACACAGAAAGGGTCCCCATTACGTTCTGCTGCAACCACTCCCAGTGCTGGTTAATCTCCTCCTTGGTGGCTCCTACACAATTACAGAATGGTTAACATACCAGTAACCTGGTGCTTAACAGGATCGGTACAGGCAGCTAATATATTACTAATTATGAGAGAGACATCCCTCTGATAAGGATTTAGCCATCGGAGATTAGTCAGCCAAATTATACACTGCTGATTTCGTATGACTTCAGAACTCAGTAGCACTCTAAGCAGTTATTGATTCTCAATGCATATTTTAAGAAGCCCTAAAACCCAAGAAATGAGAGGAGCTTTTTATGACACAAGCTGACTGTAGAATTTAATGGGTGAACAATAATATAATCGCAGTACTGGGTAAATGTAATTATGAGTGACTCCATAAGGCTAAATCAATATTAACATTCTGGTGATGTGGAGTACATGGGGAAATTGCAACTGATCAGTGCTCTAGTCTTACCACACGCTATTGACCAGTAGACCTGGGAATCTGGTGTTTGGTGTAGGATGCGGAAGGGGGCCACTTTCGCTGTGGAATCCAACACAGTGTCAAGCGTTCCCACCAGGAGACCTGTATCCAGGGATAAGACAAGGAAGTGACCCCAATATCCCATGATGCACCAGCAGATTTCCTATGCAGAGTGCCTTAATGACAGACAAATATTAGCCTGGTGCATAAATTTCAATTGCTAACATTCTTTGAAAGTTTCGTACACATATTCCATCTCATATTACTACGATTTCATACATTTCACAGGCAAAACAACAGTGAAGGTCTTGCATATCTTGGAAGCCAATTGCATTTAAAATAATCACGGGGCAGCATGTTTAGATATTTCACTGGTCTTTCAGTAGCTGAAGCAACTTTTATACAAGTGCCCTTCATTAATTATTCTAAAGGTTAGACCTTGCTGACTCTGCCAAAAGCAACAGAAATGCTTGTCTATGTTACAGTGCATCCTACAGAGCCTCAAGGATAGATACCTAAAACTTCTCTGAAAGAAACTGGATTTTCTGACAATAATAATCTGAAGATCACAAGCAAAAGTACATCAGATTTGTGAAAGAAAAAAAAAAACTCGTACAAACTCATTTGGACTTAAAATTAGTTGCACAACAAATAACGTTTTCACTAACTGAAAAAATGTTACAACGAAAATATATAATAATTTACAGTTATTTTTTCCAAATGAAAGCCTTCATAAAGCACCCATTTAAGTGTCTACAATGCATCAGACATTGCTGATTCTTGTCTGTTAATTGCATTTGTGATTAGTAGCCAGAGCTGTGTTGACACTCCATCCTGCCACATGCCTGCTCATGCACCTGTAGCTTTCGGGATCGGCGGCATAGCCCTGCGACTCTGCATAAAACTAGATGGTGTAAAAAATGGATGGATGTACGTAGGGATGTATGGATGTTTAGTAATGATATTAATTGCCCTCGGCAATTGAAATGACCTGTCATTTCAAGCTTATTCCAAATTAATCAGGCATCTGCCTAGAAACACAAAATTGCATAAAACCTTGTCCTTGATATCACATTTCTGCGTACAATTTGAAAAAACTGTTTATCATACTATAATATTTAATGGTTTTCCATAGTTTATGCTACCTGACGTGGAAATGCATCATTTTCCAATTGTCTCAATAATTTTAAAATGACAGTGTTTCACAACTTTATGAGTTTAAAGGTTCCAAACACAGAATTATACACCAGCTGACATTTGACTATGAGATAAAAAATGTTGAAACTGAATATCATTTGAATGTATTGAAAATGTATTAACATTAAAGAGGTTTCACACAATAATACTAGGCTTTATTCATTAAAGGACTTTAAAAATCAATAAAATAATGGACTCAGACAGAAAAATCTGCATTTTCTGTCAGTCAGTCAAATACTGAGGAAAAAAACTAATTTTCAATAAATCTATTATATACATTTTCTGAAAATGAATGTCTCAAATATCCAGATAAATGTCTTAAAAAAAAATTAAATTGCATGTTTCGTGATATATTGGCATCCATGCATTAGAGCAGAGCACATCAGAATTAGCCTAAAACATCAGATGGCGACACGGCCAACAGGGTCATTAGAAACATGTAATGGATTTGGACGGCAATACTGCAATCTGTGTCCTACACTGCACCTGCTAATTAGCCAAAATATGTGCCGGGAACCTAAACTAAACAAGAGTGTTATGTCAGGCTGTCATTGGGTTCCTCTCTATTATTACCCTCATAACAATTGAGCAGGCAGTGTGAAGGAACAAAGAGGGACGTGCAGATGGTCACAAGGCACTGAAAAGGCATTTTAACCTAATAACAAATCAAGTAAGTAAAGTAAACGTATCATACGCTCCTATATGACTTAGAAGGTCAAGTTTAAAAATCAATCTAGTGCTAAATCTGTGTTATTGTCTGACTTCGGTTTAATTAATAACTGTGCAAATATTAGGGCTGTAACTATACACAGTCGGCGTATACAGTTTGGTACATTGTTTTTGGTTCAGTATGCACAATGAAATGAATGAATACATTTACTGCCATGGGTGGAAGCCTAAATTCACAAGTAGATGTTCAACATTATGCTAATTGCAGCTGTGAGTCGTTTATGGCTAATGATGGTTACAGTCAGTTACAAGCCCCGGTTTGGGATCGTTTTGGATTCCCAGTAAGTTACACCAACAGAGTACTTGGATATACTGTCTGTCAGCTCTGCTATACCAAACTCAAGTACGCCTCTGCAAGTTAGCCTACCCGTGGTGTTTAGGGCACTTTTGCCAGGAAATTCAGACTGGGCTAAAAAATTACCTCAGCTAAGAACACAAGATTTAGTTCATTATGACCGTTTCAATATTTTTGTTTTTCTTTAACTTATTTTATATGTTCATTTTACAAATAACGTGCAAATAAGCATCTCTTGTTATTTAGACACATCAACAGATGCACTACATGTCTATCACAACTGTCCCTGTGTTTTTAGTTTTAATAATAAATAGTTTCAAAACAAATTCAGTTTTTACTGATGTACTGAAACTG
Organism: Stomatorhinus walkeri; assembly: GCA_026784285.1. Taxonomy (NCBI): domain Eukaryota; kingdom Metazoa; phylum Chordata; class Actinopteri; order Osteoglossiformes; family Mormyridae; genus Stomatorhinus; species Stomatorhinus walkeri. Next base: position 4,549,378 of record JAODUD010000038.1, read on the forward strand.
CACCGAACCATGAAACTGACACTGAAGTTTATATCGAACCAAGAATCTGTTCTCTAGTACATTTTATAGCTAGAAGCATGACCTTCACTGTTACTATATTTTTACGATATATGCATAAAATATACTGTCCTTGTAGTTTTCAACACAAATTCATTTGAGTACAAAGACAAATATAATCATGTAACTTGTGAATATAGTACAAACACAGATACATATTTCACAGTGAAGGTCAAACTTTTAGCTGTGATCACATGATTCTCTCCTACTGATCCAGTAAAAAAAAAACACCAGAATGATCTAACATCTCTGCATTTTAATTCTCATCTCCCAAGTTTACTCATATTTATGGAGAGCCTAAATGTGAGATGATGCATGTTTCAAGTAATATTTTCTTACAACATTAAATTTGTTCTGACAGAGTTTTAACAAAGCATAGGAACCAGTGTTTTAAATATTCCACATTCAGTATCAGTTCATATATTATAATTAAATCTTACCACCTCAAATGTACCGCAGTATATGCACAACCATAGTATTTACAAAAAATGTTTTTTCAGTGTCTGGAGCCAAGAATATCTTACAAGTACAGTGATATTTCAATACTAGGTATCTGTCATGTTGATGTCAGTTTATCTATAAACCACCCATCTTCTCTAACCACTTGTCCTATTCAAGGTTGTGGGGGCTCTGGATTTTATGGGTGCAAGACAGGGAACAGCCCAGGATGGGCCACCAACCCATAGCAGAGCACACTTACCAGTCAGTTTATCTATAATAACTAATGCGAGTCACAAATCTACATTTTGTTGTATTACAAAACAACATGATAGTCCTGTTAACCACAAACTAACTTAAATATTAAATTAAACTCTGAGCCACGGTTTAAGAGATTTGGTTTATCCAACAGCTCTGATCACTCTATTTCTGTTGTTACCAGAAACAATTCAGAAATACTGAATACAGCTATTTATTTATGGTACTAATATCATTTCTCCATAGCTGCAGCAGTTGCTAAAACACCCCATGATCATAAATCCGGTTGCACTCATGTGTTAAAATATATTAGTTAACCCCTCCATTTTATTACATCTGATCTCCCAAGATCTTAACTTCTAACAGCTGTATCATCAAAACAACTTAATATCACATATATCCTATAGAACTAGATAGACGATTGTTGGTAAAATTAATTTTATGTGCTCTCATTCCTGTACTCATTCATTCATATGCATGAATAAACACTATAAAACCATGAAAATGTCTAAGGCTAAATTTTATATTTCACATTCAGCCTTTCTGGTTCTGTAGTAGGAAATGACCTAGGCCCTACACCTAACCTTGAGGACAAGGAGGTTTCATACCCCAATTGCAACAGAATCGTTTTATAAACACCAGCAGCATAAAGGTGTCAAATCACATCTGTCATTCGTCTTTGCTGAGATTTAGTGGGGGTTTTTTCAGATATGTGCAGAAATAAACGTGATAACACACAACAACGGTCAAATGCAAAACCTGTAACTTTTAAAAGACGAAATAGGTAATGGTTAATTTTACCTTAAGGGTAAATTTTGGTAGAGAAAACAAACAAAACATGTATACTGACGTTTCTATTTTCTCATCCATATACAAAGACTCTAATATATTCGTCATAATCCCTGATATTTTGAATGACATCATAAAAATGACAACTGATTTAACTCTCTAAAACATTAAGTATTACGTTAAACGATAGAGACAGTGGTGCACATTTCTGATAAAGTTACGGTCATGTTATACGGTTATAACCAATAATTATAGGTTTTGTAATAGCATCCACACAAACCGGGTTTTAAAGGACTTTACACATTGATGATTTACTATAGTATTGATATGTACAACATTTGAATGCGTATGAGACATTGCTGGTCATAAACAAGAGACAACAGAGGCGTAGATTAGATACACAAAACAATGTTTTGATACGTCGTGAATAAATAATAGTTCCGATTTCCGGAAACAGAGGCAACGCGAGCGAGAAAAAGATCACAACATTATAGTATTAAAACGTCGTCGCTGTCTTAAGAAATACTTGTTGCATAGCATTTTGAGGAGGAAAAAGTTTATTACTTAAAGCAATAAAGCACACGAATCACAATTTTCGAAAAAAGATGGAGCAAACAAAACAAAATGCTTCGAAATAAGATTAAAGCTCCCCACAAAAGTAAGCTAATGCATCAGTGGAACAAATGAAGAGAATGTCGTGACATGTCAGTTTTGCAGACAAGGATTTATGACGCTGGATTACAACAGCCAGTTCCCTACCTGTCAAGCCACCACCTCCTTCACCATATCCTCGCCTCCTCTGCAAGATGAAATAATCATTTGATTTCTCAGTCATCCATAACTTTAATGCATTTTTTAGAAGCACCTCCTCTGGTTTCAGCCACATTGTTAAATTCCGATGAGTATAATTTGCATAAAAAGATGTTCATTGCTCTGGCCACCTACACCCATGTAGGTTTCTGTTTGCAAGTGACTCTTTCCCACGTCGACAGAAAGCTTGCCAAAGTCTAAGGCGCAGGTATTTCTGGGATTGTAGTTCTACTCATCACGATACTCCTGAGAAGACTATAAATAGCATACACAAGGAACTTTACTTCCCACAATCCTTCACACTGACCATTCTCATTCCGCGATAAAACTGATCGGCTAACGTGTTTGTTCCGCTATTGCTTAGTTGAATGTGTCAGGTGTTTTTTGTGCGATTTTAATACCTCAAATATCGGAACATTATTATATATCAATAGATTAAAATAAAATCAAAAATTCTAAATGTGTACTTGTAACGCTGCTGCGTTCAGGCTACACGACCGAATTAAAACAGGTCAGGTCAATAATTAAAACGTGACTATAAAATGCTAATAGTAACGTATAATGTGTGTTTGGTATTAGTAACATAAATGATAACGTTACTTTATTTTAGTGGTTTGTACAAGTATATAGGAGTTCTTTACCTCTGGCATTTGACATCTTGCTCTCCTTTGAGACAGGACAGAGGATAGGAGAGAGGGGTCAGCCATTTATCCGTCACCTGGCTAAGGGTGTCGGGCATGGGTAACCATCTGGTCACACACTGCATCAGCAAGCAGTTGCCAGTATTTTGCTTGCCAAAAATAGTTATTCACACATCACAGTTCAGTTTTATTTAGTTTTTTGCATATAACATGCAAGAAAGCGGAAGTGTTCCAAGTTAAAATCTGTTCAAGGAGTTTTTGATCTGTGAAATTGATCTGAATTCATTTAGGACATTTAATAAACTGCTATATGTCAATCAGCTGCTGATGATTTACTGGAAAGTAAAACAAGTCAACTTGCTTTACTAGGATTTAATCAGGCAAGTTACACTGCTTGTTACTGTTGTTGATAAATGGTCCTAATTACATGTGGTACCTGTGATTACCTGTAGTGCATGAATAGTATGCTGGGTAAACAATGCATGGTGCTGAACCAGACTTCGCAAGCTAATTATTAAAACAAAGATGTTGCCTGCCCCTTCTTATCGATATCCAGAAGGGTGGAGAATGCCTTAGACCTTCCACCGCTGGCTGTTTATTTGGTGTGAGTGCAAGTAAAAAAAATAAGCTGATAAAGCTTCTCTCAGATCACATACCACTCAAAAACTAGTCAGTGGTTTAATAAAAGAATTTTTATTTACAATTTTCTTGCATTTAAATATAACTTTAAATCGTATATACACCAGTAATGAAATCACAGATACAGAAAAGAAGGGGAGGTTGTTGGGGGTAAAACCAAACACCATCTGTCCCTTATTTAAGTTAAAATACTTTGGACAGCTTCACCTAACATGGTGAGAAAGTCAAGATAATTTCACAAAATTCATACAGGTATTTAAAGTTAAGTTAAACCATTAAAGTGCACACCAAAATTAGGATTAAACAATAATTGATCCTTTCCCAGAAAAATAGTTTACAACGTTTGCACCACAAAATATTAAGGCATAGGCATCTCTTGAGCTGGTAAGTAATAAACCTATTGCTTTGTTTTTCACAGTGACAGGGAAATATTTTGCATACTTTTTGATCCAGTAATAAAGGTGAATGTGAGCATAGGTACTATTATCTTAACAAACCAGCTTAAACACTGAAAGACCAAAATATTAATATAAAATTTTGATCATTTCCCCATTTTTGGAAAAAAATGGTACTTGAGATGAAATATTTACAAGCAGTAAATGTAAATAAACTGGTATCTTAAGCTTTCTATATTAATCTCAGCAACTGTACTGAAGAGGCAAATGGAATGTATACTTCAGAAACCAAACAGCATTTTTCTCTGCTCTAACCAATTTAAAAGTTCCTGTTATTTAACAGTGCATGTAGCAATCTTGTGAATAAGGACCATTTTCTGGCCATTCAGTACAAAACAGTAGGGTCAAAGAGTCAATAAAATGTTTTGATACCCATGGGGAATAAACAGGTCTTAGTCTTAAAGTAATATCAGGACAAGTCACATTCAGTACTACAAAAATACTTAATTTTATTTCAATAAAAGGATCATTCCGAACGTGTTAAAACAATTTAATCGCAATCCATACTGGTTTCAGGTTATTAAAATCCACATTATATGCCAGGTCTTTTCTGTCAAAATTCCTTAAATTATACAGCCTGGAAATAATTTTTTAAATTACAGAAGAAAAATCAGAATTAGAAGATTTTACGTCATTCGAAAAAGGCATTCAGATTGTTCAGAAGCACAAAGCTCTTTTGTATACGATATAAGCTAATGTACCCTTTTCATGAGTCGGCAGAGCTCAATGCACTGAACAATGGGTTTGCATTTATAGATTTTCTGCTAAAAAGATGCATATGTGCTCATTTTTCTATTAGTAATCACAAACATGCACTATATGTATCTAGTTCTCAAAAATAGCTTTTCAAATCAATCACAGGCCAGATTTTGGTGCAAATTCTGCAGAAAGCAAAGCCCACTCTTGCTGGGGGATGATTGGCTGCACTCTTTATGTACTGGGATCTGGGTGGCTTTGTGAATCTCCCTCGAAGGCCAAGTTGTCATAATGAGGCTGTAAGTCGGTTTGTCCGTCTGCTCCCTCTGCTTTCTGTTCACCCCGTGTTACAGCTGCACAGGAAAACAATCATACCTGCTCAAGCTTATGTAAAAAGCAAAGCTAATCCCACCAGATCGGCATAGCCAGTATTAAGATCACAGATTAATGCCAGGTAAAAACATGTCTGTGCTCCATACCGAAAAATACCATACCCAAAAACAACAAAATATAGAACAGGAATAAAAATTAACATATGGTTAGATTTACATTTTCTCCCTAACACTATCTGAGCATTAAAACATCACTTTGATGTGAAATCAAAGCCTTATTAAAGATAAAAACCAGCCCAAACTGACTGCATGATGTGTTTGTTCACAATTTTCAGTTTGTGAAGTAAAAAAGTCTATTCATGCAATAGAATAATGAATTAAACATTTTTTGTTTCTTATTTAGTGAATGGCTGTTGACAGGTACTTTCCATTAACAGCCCAAACACTGGCTTCTTTTAGGATAGACAACTATAAATACAGCAAAACTGCGATTGCAGTGGTTCTGTGTGAGAAAGTGAGCAGTTGTATTAACGACATGTCTCTTAGAGAATGTATGTGATGTGTTGGTGATCTGTCCTGTGTATTTCGCTGCCTTGTGCCTGTAGCTTGCACATAAGGCTCTGGAACCCCGCAACCCTGCATAGGACATGTAGGTACGCAAGATGGATGGATGGACACCACCCTGACAGTCCTGGGAAGCAGGTGTGAACTGCAGTATCATTGCCATTGCTCACCTGAGGGTGCCTGGGGGTACCTCTCCTCTGCAGAGCCCCCGTGCTCCTCTAGGCCCTGTACTGAGGCGTATCCAGAAGAGGCGGTCTCGCTTCGGGCATCTTCCAGGGTCTCAGGGTAGATTCTGAAGTCTGGTGGCATGGGGACCTGGTGAGGTCCTTCTTCAACATCTGGCTGTTGAAAAACAAGACATGAATGTGTTTGGGGGGGAATATCTTAAAAACAGATAATGGTACAGCATAGATCTTTACTATACACATGTTCTTCAGGATGCTTCCATTTTAATGTCTTTACACAAAAATATTTTTTTCCCTATGCACAAAAAATAGTTTACCTTGCCACTGATTGCAACAGTACATCACAGTGATGCGTCCTTTGTCTTCATAAAATATTAAAAAACTGTAGTCAAACTTGGTCCTACTAAAAAGCTCATTTTGGGATACAAATGCTACAGAATTCCATACACTTACCTCAACTCCGAGGGCCTTTAAGATGTCACATTTACACATAGGGCATGTCCTGTGTTCCAGCAACCAGGGCTCGATGCACGTCTTGTGGAAGAAATGGCTATGGGGGGGGGGGGGGGGGTTTATAGTGATTGGTTTAAAAAAAAGGAACCATTAAAAAGATGTATTCTATTGAAATGCAATTCTATCATCAAATGTATATAGCAAGTGGAAGATTACCTTACATGAAGAATGAGTGTCTAAAATACTGCCTTTCAGCCCTGCTTAAAGTTTATTTGCATTCAATCCAATTGATCAAACTCCATTACAAAGTTGACACACAATGTAGAATGGCAAAAAGCAAACAAAGGCTTCATAGAATCTGGGCTACTTCTAGTTGTTAAATCAATAAGTGAGGTTTGAAACTGAGAAGAAAATACATAAGGGATACAATGCAGTTCACTGTCCTAGTGCCCATGCTAAGAATAATTGGGCACTGGTGAAATTTCTGAGAAAAGGCCACCTGCGGAACTATCCATACTCTAACGGACACCATGCAAAAGCCTCCCGTTTCTATCAGTCTCATCAGTTACCGAAGTTCTCATGCTACCAGCTATGGAATTCACACACAAAATGAGAGGTCAGCTCTTTAAAAAATTCCTTGTTTTTTTCAGGTTTCTCAACATAGTTCAACATTATTTTTAGCTGGATGTACATGCACAACAGCATTGATGTACTATAATCTATATTAGTCTCCATGAATATCATCACACTTTAGTAATTCTAAATTAAGGGCTGAGGTTAGCTTAGTTTTGAAACAGTCTCACAAATTGCTGCTTCTGCATGCAGGTAGATGGATAATGGCACATGTCCTAAACATTAAAAACAAAAACCAGTCAAAATATACTGCAGAGAAACAAAGTGAAATAGTCCTTTAGAAATGAATGCATCTTCATAAAACAACTTATGGGGAAAATGAAACAACCAACTAGGCAATATAAAAAATCATTTTTTTTCAATTTACTATTCTGATTTTGATTTCATTTTTTTAATAAGCAAAGACATTCACTTAAGCAATACACATTTTTTTCACATGTACTGCTGTATAGAGATGGGGAAGAGGTAAAATACCTTAGGCTTCATAGCTCTTATCTGGGGTCATTTTTATCTTCTGAATGAACCCAGTTTTTCTCCCCCGCTGTATATATGGGCACCATATCTTTGGCAATATGAAACGTCACCGCATCTGTAATTTCTTTCCACCAGGATCCCTTGTCATTGTTTGGACACCAACGTTAAAAGGATGCTGCTGTTGCCTGCTTTTCAGCCACTGTACACAGAGCTACACACTCCTAACTCGGCTGCATCTCAGACACCTTCAGTAGCCACAGATTCCAGAAAAACTTTACAGCGGAACAGTAGTTTGTTCTATGTCGCACTTCGCATAACTAAACCACTGTCAAATGACTGAGGAGACACTGCCAGGTTTTGAGATGAATTCCTCTCTTGATGACACGTGCTGCTGGCTTGCAGTGTGTTGCTGTTTGAGGCAGTGTGACAGAGAGCGGACCTGAATGTCCTCCAAGTACTACTTACACCATCATTAAGAGGCAAAAGACTATTTTGAAATCCGAAATGCTTTACAGTCACATTTTACAGTTTTTACAAACACATGTACATAACTCACTCTGATTCCTTATTTAGATTGTCTTGCTTCCACAAGCTTGATTATTTATGATAGCCCTACATTGCCTTACAGTAACCCATCTGAGTCTGGCTAGCTACCTGAGGCTAATGCTGCGTGAATTAAAAACATGATGGGAAAAAGAAAGTAATTTTCTTTCAGTGACAAATGTAGACCCATCAAAGCTTATGATAAACTGCCAAAATTGAGCTACCTAGATGGAGCAGCGAAACTACAATAAGGTATATTTTATGTACAGTACTGTATTATAGCATATTTCAATTATACATAGTTTAGTAATTTAATCTGTACAGTATTGTAACGAGAAGCATTTGAAACAATTTTGAAAGTGTCGATAAAATTCAGTAGTGACGCTGTCTGTTTTACTTATATATTTATGTAATAAATACAAAAAGTCAATTAGATGGTAATTTGTCTGAGACAAAGAAAAAAATTGGTTATAACGATCATCTGTTTATAGCGCCCAATTTCACCCAGACAGATGTGATCGCTACAAGTGGTCTCCACTAAATTTTGGGAGCTTCACGGGTGCTGCACGTTTATTAGCTAGTTTAAAGTGAATCACAATTTTCACTTTACACAGTTCGAAACCAAAAATTCAACTTAATCGAAGAAAGCAATTTATCGCCCAGCTCTACTACCAAGTGTCTAAAACAGACCATCTCTACAAAAGAGACCCCTGGAGATCTTATAGCAATAAAGAGCAATACATACTTGCAAGTTAGTATGGATACCACATCGCCAGACTTGTAAGCTTCGATACATACAGCGCATGTGTCTGCATCGGATCCAATTTCCTAAAACAAAATAAAGATCAATGAAGAGCTTCCAGTTAAATTTTTTGCTGGTCAATCACATTGCAAAAATAAATTACTTTAAGCTGTCCTTAAAAACACAAAATGAATGATGAATGCATGAATAAAGTATATGGTACAGTACAGTTAGTACAAGTGAGACAGAAACATGCTTGTAAATATAGAAGGTACAGAATTCAGTGTAGGAAAATAAAAGTTAAGGGATTCCAGACAGCACAATATCTGGCAGACTCACCCCACAGTTAAGTAAAAGAGGTGAAGTGCAACATGCGATAGCCAAGAATATTAACAGAGGAGAATAAAAAGCTAATAAAGCCTTCTATATCACATCATGTTGGAACATGTAGGGAAGAGTAACGAAAAGTATTAACGGCAAGTACCTGGTCACCTTGCTTTAGTGTCCGGACCTGAAGCTGTCCAATAGCTTTTTTGGCTTCCGCTTTGAGTCGTTTCTGCAAAGATTTTGGTCAAAATTAGGCGGTTGTTTAAATAAATAAAAAATTATATAATACGATAAAACATTATTAATGTTGTTTTATTAACTCTTAACTCTTCAGTGACAACTGCATGTGCGCAGCATGCAATGCAAATATTAGTTGCACATCGTGCAAGTATACAGACTGTCCAGAATTATGACCTATGCAACTTACGATCACTGGCACACGACGCTTTTTATTATTTTTTAAAGTAAATGTCTGTAAAAATACATTTCAGGCAGCCATACGCGCAGCAGCACAACCCCACCTAGTGTGCACCATACATTAGTCACTGCAGGAAAGCGCAGACATCAAAAGAGATACTACAGGGTTGTGTAGAAAAACAGCTGAAATGTCAATGTTAATGATCAAGTGTCTGAAATGGAATGTTCAGTACAGTATGAAAATATGGGGGGGGGGGAGTGGTAGGAGAGAGGTATGCAGTCAGACATCCCTCCCCATCCCAGAACACCACCAAGCCGTTTTTTATAGTTACTACATTATATGGATGTTACATATGGCATTTAAAAAAATAAAATAAAATAAAAAATAAACCCATAGGCTTTCCAATTCTGACATACATCCATTTCGACATACAACCTGTCTGTTGAAACAGAACCCAGTTGTAACTTGGGGACAATCTGTATTGAGGCTGGCACGGTGGATAACACTGTCACCAAACACCACCGCTTTGATGTATGTGGATTTCGCATGTTCTCCCCATGTATATGCATGTTCAGTCAAACCATTGTTATCCTCCCACAGCCAAATACATGCAGCTTCAGGGAACTGGAGTGCATAATTTGAGTGTATGTGTGAGCGAGTGTGCACCTACACAATGGAAAACAAGTGTGGTATTGTTTACTGCAATTTTAAACAATGCAATTGTTTGTATGGGACTGCATGCACTTAAATACTGTTGAATTACTTGCACCAAAGTTTAAGTTCATACTTTAGGTTTTAATTTACGTTTGTAATATGAAATATGCACTGGAAACTCCTTCTTAGTTACCATTGCAAGCGTACAGTGGCACCAAGGGTAAGAAAAACAAAGGTGAGTGATGTCACTGCCTGCCCCTCATGATCAGAAGCAGTCTAGAGTACCAGCTTCATTACAGAGGCTCAGCAATGTTTGTTTCATTAAGCTACCCCCTGTGACTGCTCACTGGAAACATTACGTCAGCTTTCAGAAAACAAATATTCTTAAGTTCTACGTAAGAAATTCATATTGTAAATGCATGCAATAGGGGCAAAACACTGTATTAATGTAATCATTAGAAACCAGCAAATTTTCAACTGACAACTGAAAGTACAGAAACACAGCTTTCTTAAAACTTACAAATGGTACTAGTATTTAGTGGTGCATGCCTCTAGAGCAGGGACAGGCAATCTTATCCAGAAAGGGCGGTTATGCATGCGGGTTTTTGCTGCAATTCTCTAATTAGATTACTAATTAAAGGACTGATGGGATGAAGAATCCTCAGACCAGGGTTTGAACAGCTGACCTAAAAATTATCCCAAAGACCTGCATACACACCAACCCTTTGTGGGTAAGATTGCACACTCCAGTTGTACAGTCAGAGCAAGGTGAACAACCTAGAGAAGGTCGACACTAAACAGTACTTCTAACAGTGTACTGTTCTTCATTACTATCCACTATGTAATTCCAATGTAATACCCCCATTCCTTCAGTGGCGTCTCAAAGAAACATTGGTGGAAGACCACAGAAGCCATTCTGCATGACAGAGGCGTGGAATTTTGCATACAAACAAAGCCCTGCTGTAGTGTCACTAGCAGCTCTGTGGGTGGGGTCTCACACCAGCTATTGAGTTCCTGCATAATAGAAGACTTTCTACTAACCGACTTTGCCAACTGGTGGATTTTTACTGGAAAGAGTAGCATGAGCAGAATACTGGTGGAGTTTAAGTATAACACAGTACAAAAAGGGAATTCTATAGCAAGCTGTCAAAAACATGCAGCGTCACAGTTTTTCCATTAATTACACGGAACATTTCATCCATTCTATGCCCGCATATAGTGGTATATAACAGAAGAATGAGAATAGCAGAATTAAGCAACGTAGCCTATTCGACAGCAGTGTTACTTAACATTTACCAAAAAAAAAAAAGTTTATTCAATTATTCCATTCACTAGATCAGAACAGGATGCAAAATCTAAATATTTAATGTGCAAACCTTATTGCATGTCCCTGCCTTCAACTCTGGTTTCAGAGGGCAGGTAAGGCATGAGATCACAAAGCATACACTTGAATCCTGCTATGCAAAGTTTTTTTGACACGTACACTACACACCTGCGCACATAAAAACAAACACCCCAGTCACCAAACAGACCAGTTTCACTTAGGTAATTTTTGAGAATTAAAGATGTGAATCCATCACCAAAAGTTTACCACATCAACCTGAGCAGTTCTACAAACAATACACATCTGAATTGTTATAGTAAAAATGTCCAATTGCATGAAAGAGTAGTCATGCTTGTAAACTGCACAAGTTGCTTCAGATTAAAGTGTTGGCTTGATTTTTAATAATGATCTAGGAACCATTCCACAAGCATACACCAGTGGCCCGCCTCAGTACAAGTGACACACACGTGACAGGAAAGCCCTGAGTTCTGGACTGTCCCAATCCTTACTGGCTGTGTGTGTGAGGACACTATGCCCTTCATGCATCTTTTCAGCAGGAAGAACTGTTGACTTTGGTGACAGCTACTGCCTTGTCATGAATCACACTGGAGAAGCACACAAGACAATTCCAGGCTCCAAGGCAGTTCTGGGAAAAATTTTTATTACTCCATTACATCTCCTATAGCAAAAAAAAAAATGTATTACTTGGCTATCTAAATAAATATACATTTACCAAAAAACAGATTTTAAAGGATTTTCCTTCTTGTGTCCAGCAGATAATGGCAGACGGGGGCAATTCCATGACACAGCAGATCATCTCTAATAATCTGCATACAGCATTTTTCCCCCGGCTGATTCCTTAAGTCAAATGTTTGTTCATATCCGTTCAACAATTGTACCCTAACTGACCTTACAGCTAGGATTAATTTGTTCTGTTTTGCTCATGCTTCACATATTAGGCACATTACAGATAATTTTTTAGACGAGTCTATTACTTTTAAGCCTGTATTCATCTACCAAAAATATAGTTCAAAACTAGTTAAATCAAATCAGGAAAATCACCCCGCAGTCTGGTCTAGTTAGGTGTTCACAATAAATGGCAGTGTTGTCATCTGCAGCGTAAACTAATAAATAAAAAAGTTGCAGCTCTGGTTTTTAAGAGTTAAAAAAAATGTGTGCTCAGTTTTAGTACAAGGAAATTTGTGTAGAGAAAAAAAATGTGACTGGGTGTCTTTAGTGCCTCATTTGTGAAATACTCTGTTCAGTACTGATACTTTTTTCTGTTGAACACGATTTTCTTGTAGAACTGGCCAGGGAGCACTAGGATTTCATCAATAACTACAGCAGAAAAATAATGCTAACTTTTTTTTTTGGAAAGCAAGAAAATAACTAAGCAGTGAGATTTTTAAATACACTTTTCAAACAAATTTTGTAATAGTTCATATTATGGTTGTAGCTAAGCTGCTTTAGCCAGGCAGTAGGTGGCTTCTCACCTGCTTTCGGTTCTGCAACCTGATGGCGTGCAGCCGGCGAGCAGAATAGAAGATGAAGTAGCCTACTGTAGCAGCGGTCACCACAAAGAAGGAGATGGAGACAAAGAAGACGGAGTAGTGGCTCAGCCAGGGACCGTGCTCCTTTCCCACCTCGATGGTCATGGTCACTGTTGTGTTGTTCCTTATCAAATGGACAATTTCCATGCCTCGCAGGTAGCCGATCATGATGGCCACAGTGTACCCAGTTCCTGGGAAGGTACAGAGGAATACGCACAGCATAAGATGACCACCTTAGTGGCTGCTTCCCAATACCACACCAAGCTACCACTAGCGAAATGTATTTAAATCTATTAAAATGTGTTTAATACCCATTTTTAGGGAAATATTGTATTTCCTCCTAAATTTAATTTTTATTAGGACATCCTAATAAAGTTTTGAAGGACATCCATATCAATATGGTAAGGAGCAGATTCATTCAAATGCCTTTACAAAAAAGTAATAAAAGCAAGAAAATAAGATACAGTATTTATTGCAAAGGATATATTTACTATAAAAATACAATTAAATCACCGAAATAGGTTGCATTCATTTTTACACCTTTGTTCAATATCACAATCACAACTGAACCATTTTAATTAAGAATGCATAATTGGTCTTTTTTCCCCCAGGGAAATCAACAGTCAAATTTCTTTGGACTAAAATTAACACAGAAATTAAATCTCAGAATTGAATTTAATTATATCTGTAAATTAGGTAACCAGCTGTTCTTTAAAAAAAATGTTACTAAGTAATAACAGTGCATTAAAGGTAAACAGATCACGAAAGGGCAGCCATCCAAGCAGCCATCCGTGCTTCTTCCAGCTGCTTATCTGGTTACAGAGTCACAAGGCTAACAGCATGTCTTTGGACTGTGGAAGGAGACCTGTGCAACTTGCCGTGTAACGCACACACACAGAGCAGAGGTGAAATTCAAACCCTCAATGCTGGAGGTATGAGGCAACAGTGCTGCACAGAGTCACCACACCAAGCTCTTATAATAATGCCGGTGTAAAATAAACAGCGAGATTTTAATTAATTCATTTTTATTGAATCGGTTTATATCTAAATCCTCATCCAGGTTATGAAGATGTGAATCGTTCACATTAACCCATGAATGAAGACAGTAAAATCTCCCTCTCCCCAAGTGTAAGCCATCAACAGTTCTACATGACCAGGCATATTAAAGGTGATTTTCACCAATACACTAAAAAACTAAACAAAAAGGTGGCATTATATGTAAATAAACAGCAAATTTCAAATTAACTGAATACTTTATTATCTCATATTTCAGTTTAGCCCCCAGTTCCAACTCCACTTGTGTAGGTTCTGCTCTGGCACTATTTGCAAATGATGAGCTCAACCTGTTACCAAACCACAGGTTTTACGTATCAGAATAAACATAATTAACCTGTCTGTATCCAGGTCAAGGAAAACCCAAAATAGTTCCAAAAGTAAAACAAGCAGGAACTGGACAAGATAGACTGCATTTAGCTGGTTGGAACTGAATGAATAGAAGCATTTAAAATGAGACAACAGACAGATATACTTCCTCAAGTATTCTGAAAGTGTTTGAATGCGCAAAGAAGATATCCAATTGTTTATTTGAAATTTTTAATGTAAACACCCTCTGGGATCCACATTTGTACAGGTTGTCCCAAAAGAGGATTAGCTGCAGCACTGTTGTGAAAGGCACCCAGCACGATTGGCTCCAACAAATAACCCATCTCCATAGAAGGGTGAACAGTGAAACTGTAAGCTATGCAGTTCAACTTGCCAAACAGAAACAGCCTCATTTTAACTCAGCAATTTGATTACATAAACATGATAAACACTATATAGTGAAATAGTGTTATAATGCAAAAAAATGCAATAAGAATGGCAATAAATAGTACAGAACCACCGGAAAGGAAAAAGGGAATTTGCTGTGACATTTTGTAATATGTTCAATTCCCACAAATGACAAGCATGAGGTGGTCTATTTCAGCCCCTAGAGTAAGACCTCTCAGATGACCGATGAAGTTACCAGTAAACTGAAAACTAAACCAATTCTCACACGGACCAAAGCTTATCTAATGATATCAAATCCAGCATTCAGCTGGAGACTAGTATGATACTTCCTATAGTACTTTTGAAAACCAAAAATACAGGGATATTGAATCCTTGAAACACATTAACAGTGAAGAAATAAAAATCGAATATAAAGTTTAAATAAAAATTACATTTTAAAACAATTATGTATATTAAGAAGCCTTGCTGGAAGAGCATATGACACAAATTCTAATATAAACAATCACCACAAAAATGCACTAGACCAAAAGACTTCAATTGCTGTAATCAGCTAAGTGATTTCATTGCTGAGCCATTTGGAAAGGCCCTTAATCCCAATCACTCCAGGGACGGTCTGAAACAAGCTCCTCAAATTGTACGTTGCTTTTGGATAAAAGCATCTGCCAAATACATGAAAAGTTCTCAAAAGCCAGTGCTGCAGGCTGTTCATAAATCAAACAAAACCTGGAAGGAGTCAGCCAGCCAACTAGCCAATTCAGGAAAACATCTATTTTTCAAGCATTACCTCTTCAGCAAAGCTGGCTTTTATTTCTCTACCAATGCAAAAATCACAATTACTAGGTTTATTACCAAGTTTATTAGGTAGCTATAACTGTGATGATCGCAATCTGTCGTTGGATGCTTGTATTTCACCCATAATTTGTTTGATGACACAAATGCTACTTACAAGTAAAATGTATTGTATTTTATATGCATTGCTCTTTAAACATGGGCTAAAAATGATGTTTATCACTAGATATTTAACCAAACTCAGCACCAAAAAAATGTGGGATTTAGACAAGATGTAATTCATTATGATTATGATATATATTTATTTTATATATTGTTGTGATGTGCAAGTAAAAATCTTAAGTTTTGTTATTCAGACATGTCAACAGATGCCTTGCCTTTGGTTTACAACTGTACCTTATTGTATTTGTAGTTTTTGTACTAAATCATTGTAAAACAAATTCTATTTGTTTGTGAAACCAATATTGTAAAACTGTGAAACCAAAACTGAGGTAAGTACTGGATCATGAATTTTGTGTAGAGTTGTACAGCCCTAGTTAGAACTATTCCTATGTCCTGGCACAACCAGGGAAAGAGGGCTTTTATTTTAAAGTCATTTTAGAAAACAGCAGATGAGAAATTACATCAAAGAATATCCTAAGTGACCTTCATGGTGTAGTGAAACAATTAGTAGATACAATCCCAATACTGACAAAAATTACACCTCATGGTTAGGCTCGCACAGTACTCATGTCAGGTGACAAACCCCAAGGAAAACCATGAAAATATTGTTATATAATAAAACTTTTAAAAATGTATGTATACATTTATACCAAGGACTAAAGTTCACACGGGTATCCAAGCAGATGTATATTTAATTTAAAGTGAGCTTGGAAAATCAGGTGGCAAAAAGGCAGTTGATATTACTACTAATCATAAATGCGAACAAACAGGAATTAACGTGTCTGCGATGCATCACACATGTTTATTTTATGGAAGTTTTCATTTGGGAAAAAAAACATTTTCTGGTTGTGCGACCTGACATTTTTCAGGTTGTGTAAACCTTATTTTTTCCATTTACCCTACGACAAACACTCAAATAAGATACTGAGATTACGACGATACTGATCCAACCTATGGAAAGACTACACACCAAATTGGCCAAACCGGAAACAAATTTAACTCAGAAGTAATAAAACTATTTATTTATAAAAAAAGATTACCACAATTCTAAAGCGACCACTTTAATCACACAACACAAAATGCCCTTAATATTAAATAAGTCAAACTACACTTTCTAATGGCAAATTAACGTGAGTTTTTCCACCAGTAAATACATAGTATTGGCATACTATAAAAATAGTTTTATTTGGGTGTTATCGTGCCATGTTATGCCACACAGATAATCACAAGTCAGTGCTTCAGCCGATAAGCAAAACAAAATCTTTAGTCCCTGTATCTTCAAACCAGGTAGACTACCAACTTAAAGCCAAGCTCCACATCGCCTCTAATTTACTCCACACCCCGGAACACGGTTTTTCAGGTTTGCTTTTCCCCGGATGTCTTTCCATTTTGCATCCATATTTCAGAACTTTCAATTTTACAAAAGTTTTCGCATGCAATTCTGTCTTTCTTTACATGCCATGTGTCGACGAGGCCAAATACAGCAATCGGACTTAGATATGATTTGCGATATGCAGCAATCGCGTGGTGTCTGTGGCGTTTAGGATAGAAAGACCATAATGGTAATGTAACACAGCCAAATTACATTTGGACACCTGGGCATTGTACTGGAACATTTCACGTTAAATGCTTTCCAAATACATATCAGCACTACAGTTACAACTGAAAAGACCAGCCATCTCTCTAATCATACTTTGCATCCATAAACACCGTGACTATAAGGTCTATAGCTCTTGCACTTTAAACCCTTTCGGGAAGGCTGACGGCTCTGGGTATATATACCTACCTACCTACCCGATAAGTCAAACTTATAAGAATATTTAGTTCACCCACTTTGGATAAACAGTCTTTAAACAGAGAAGTTTCCACAGTTAAAGGATTATTCACATGTGGTTGTCAACCAGTCAATTAATACATTTCATTTTTTTTAACGTACCTGGGTGCGACATCTGTATAACCCTATTATCTGGGCCGGGTTCATTAAAGATTACGGCGGCGATAGCTCCTTTACTGGCAGCCACATTTATTTTGTCAGAAAAGGTACATCCATTTCCCCGCTGAATCAAGGCGATCCATCCTTTGGAGTTATCGGGGACGTCGTAGGAAGTATGCGGCTCACAACCGTATATCGGGTCGGGCAGAAAGACGCTTCCCGTCGCCGAAGCTTTCGGCGAATCCTGCCCGTAAAGCCCACTTTCCTCTCGACGCCACAGCGTCTCGTTACTCCTCGGCTCCACATAGGAGACATTCAGGTACGCCGTGCATATGTACGTCGCCTGTGCGAAGTGTAAACTCGATACCTGGAGGACTAGAGCCGCGAAGAGCCACGAAAACAAACACAGCTCCGTCTTGCTTCCCATATTTGCAGGCGTCCACTGTTAAGTCCCGCTTTTAGTGGAATATTTTTTTAAGTACCATAAGACTCGCGTTCCGATAAATTTCAGTGACAAAAAGAAAGAGGCACAACGGCTTTAATTGTCGAGTTTCAATACTTGACAGGTGAACTTCTTCAGTTGGATCCTGCTGACGCTCCGCCTAGTTGAGGTCAAAAAGAAACTATAGGCGCGCGCGTCCTTCTTAAAGGGGCCGCGTCCCAATTACCTCCGATTTCATTTCAAGTAGGGATTTTACAAGCAAGTATTCGGTGTTTAATCGGATTGGCATTTCCTACTTTGAAAACATAACACACTTTTATTTTTAGTAGCTCTTTGACATTTACGGGATAGACAGCGCGTACAGAACACTGCCACATCCTTTAGTGAGATCCATAACCACTTGTCGTCCCCTAGGGGTGGCAGGACAGGATGAGATAAATATCTGTACGCTCCCGACAGACTATTGTTCATCCATCCGCGCATCTTGCGTAACGGCTTTTTCAGTGCAGGGTCTTTGTCCGCCTGCGTGCTGGGATCAGGCAGGGGACACTCTGGACGGAATGCGACCTCATTAGATGGTACATACATTCACACGCTACGGATACTTTAAAGGTATCGGTCCATCTAACTCATGTCTGGGTGTAACTTCACGCTAATAGTGAGAGAAATTATAATACGCACGTACACACACACAAAACACTGAGGGTCATTGACCTCTGTGCGTACAAAAGTCAGCGTGATCGGCATGGGCAATAAACATTGCTAAATCATTAGCACATATACTTGGATAATTGGATTGTATATTTATAAAAAAGTTGCAGCTGACTTCTTGAAACAAATAAAGCGACAGAGCAATCAAAGTCCTTAAAAAAGAAACGGATATGACAGAAAACGAGTTGTTTCTCTTAGCTGTGAACGACGATTACTGAAATCAACACAAGGATTTTTTAAATGACTGTTTAGTGACTGTTTACTATTCCATATGTATTATTCACATATTTACCTATACAGAAAAGTATGTACCTTGTGATTATGTAATGGCTTTTTGAGATTTTAATAAACGTTGTGCTGTAGCACTCAACTGGATGCCACATTCTCCAGCTGTATTTTAGGGAAAACCATTAAATTGTGAAACCACCATGTCTTTGGTTTACTGGTAAATATAACCCATGTACAGAACTAAAGAAGAACAAGGGTGTAGGTTTGATTTTAACATTGGTAAGAACCAAATCAGCCCCAACCCCTAAATACAGTTTACTCCCAGTTTTGATAGAGGCCACATGAGCCCTGATCCACCTGGCTTCCACGGTACTCCCATAATATTCCTAGGGGCCAAATTAGCCCCGAACCACCCTGCTAAACTTACACAGTATTCCTACAATATTGGTACAATCCAACAGTCTTTATCCAAATCTATGACAAGAGATGAGAAAACATTGAAGCTCAAAAATAGCTGAACTGTTAAGTCCCTCTAATGCAGAACTAAAATTACGAAGTATGCTGGACATTTATCTGAAATACTTCTACATGTAGTAAAACTGTCTCCACCCAGTCTTCACCCCGAGACAGTCCACATTCTTGCTCTCTTTCAGCTCTAAGGACTGGGTTGAGAAATGTAAAAGGGGCTCTTTTGAGGGATATGAATACCTTCTTGCTTCTGCTTTGGTTTGATTTGTGTATGACTGGATAATTTTTAATAAAAACATATGAACATGATACAAGAAGTAAAACTGTCTGCCTATTTATTTTATTGCGTGGAACAACACAGTAACAAGCACATAAGAACGATTATGTATTTCACACATATTTCATGTGAACATGCAATATAAACCTTCAGTAGAGGGCAAGAAACCAAAAGCCTTACCAGGATGTGACATGGCTCTGTCATCATTTCTTGAGTCTGCATCATTGAAAATGACCACAGCAGCCGCTCCTGCCTTAAGGGCGGAATTGATCTTTTCAGAAAAAGTGCAGTCCCCCCTTTCAATGAGAGCAATCCATGGATCAGCCGAGCTGTTGAACCGGGCATGAGGGCCACAAGCCGTGAGGTTTTCTGCAGGCAGATCCACTCGTCCATAGGCATTGGCTATTAGAGATTGCATTCCATACCATCCACATTCACAAACCTGCCTCACCACCTGATTGCTGCTTGTATTCAAGTATTGTATTTCAACAAAAGCTGTCACAGAGGCCAATCCATTCTGAACTGCGACGGAAATAAACCAGAGTAATACGAAAGAGCAAATGCCACAAGATGTACCTTTCTTGTACATTCTTTTCTTTAAACAATCTACAAAACAGCTCCCTTCAGCTTGAGTCTAATCAGGGGCTATTTGAACTGCTGTTTGCTGTAAAGTGACGTCCCTTGGGTAACCCAATCTCGTTCTACGTCACACGTCGTTCCTGTTATCTTAATACATCTAGATTACTGCCCTAGGGCTTGTCCATGAGTGCTTGCCTTCATTACACACACAGTTTTTTTCCTGTTTGCCCTTCAATAATTCAATAAATTCTCTTGTGCATTAACAGAGGATTAATTAGACCGGTCAAACAAATCAATTGAAATATGAAAATGAGCATTTAAAAACTGTCAAGCTTGTTTA
>JAODUD010000038.1:4604740-4618274 GCA_026784285.1 Stomatorhinus walkeri
ATTCCCTGTCAGGTCTCCCTGTTACTATAATAGACTCTGAGCCTGTTCCTGAACCATATTCCCTGTCAGGTCTCCCTGTTACTATAATAGACTCTGAGCCTGTTCCTGAACCATATTCCCTGTCAGGTCTCCCTGTTACTGTATGGATGGACTCTGAGCCTGTTCCGCAGCCATGACCCCTGTCAAGTCTCCCCGTTATTTTAAGGGTGAACCCTGAGCCTGTTCTGCAGCCACATCCTCTATCAGGTGTCCCTGTTATTGTAAGGATGGACTCTAAGTCTGTTCTGCAACCACGACCCCCTGTCAGGTTCCCCCTATTTGCCAGATTCTCTTTTAATATCTCCTGATGCTCTGAATGGTGAGTGTGTGAAACTTCATGCCCTTCTGAAAGAGCCTGATTGTGATGCTCTCCAAGCATCTGCATGACTGCCTGATTTCCCCTTATTCCCCAGGAGAAACCCTGGTTTCATCACTCTAGCACGCACCCCTAACTACGACTCTCATTTAGCATTTAGGTTTCCGATTTACTCCGCATTAGGATCCCCTGTTCCCAATCTCTCCTGACATACCTGCAATAAGTTCCAAGCCCCCCCCCCCCACCCCCCCAAGACTCTATTCATATTCTTAGATTTACAACTTCTACAATTTATTAACTCCCAAACAGTACATCATTTTAGTTGATGCATTTCCACATGCATGGAAAAATATTACTTAGCTAAATGGCGGTTTGACAATACGCTACCATTATAGCCAAATTACAACATTTAAACAATTAGTCATTCACTCACTTACTGGTAAATGGCCAATGAGGGAAGAAACACTGTCAGATACATAAATGATGTTTCCATCTGTTGTCAGTGTTATTAGAAAACCATCTAAAGCCTACAATGAGAAAAAGAAAAGTGCCAAGATTTAACATGCATATGTTTATGACGAAGATATTATTCATTTCAATATTTGTTTTAGCATATGAAATACCTCAATTATTATCTACACTACTACAAGCAAAATTTAAGGAAATAAGTAAAATGGCAATGAATGTCACCTCCAGCATCAACTGGGTAAACTCCTCATTGCTGAGGAATGAAGGCTTCCAGTCCTGCTGAATCTCAATGGACTCTGATTGGTCCAAGATTTCTAAGAGGAAGAAATGTGTGTGTAAATTTATATGCGAAATATATAAAAGGATATAAAGAGTAAAGAACGAATGCAGACTGGGAGGATCAACGTGGAAACCATGTGCTGAGTGCCTGACAGCGGTGACCCTGGTTCTGCTGGGAATGGGAGGTACTACATATGAAGCACGGTGAACCTTTTTGTTTCTGCAAGAAGTCGATGGCTCTCTGCAGGATGCTGGACTTGTCCATCTTGCGGGGGGGCACCTGCCCCTGAAGCATGGTGCACAGCTCCTTGACGAGGACATTAAACTGATCCCTTCTCTTCTTCTCTGATTTATTGCGTGATGCTCTATTGAGTACAAGAGTATAGTAAGAAATGATTAGAAGATAAGCTCATAGCTTGCAGTCTTTTTATAGCTCATCACAGAGCACATAATCAATATCCCTGATATTTTATCCATCTGTATCAATGCAGCATTTCTTGTGTGCCCTGATTTCATCACCTGAGGCTCCGTCATCATTACCTTAAAACATGACAAATTAGCAATCAGGGCAACAATGACCCTTTAGTAAAATTCAGCATTTTTTTCCACACGCTACTTTTTACCTTTGAAGCCTTTTGGTATAATGAATGTAGACATAGACCTGGCTGGAGAGAAACCCTATTACTAGCAACGACATGTGTGATCAGAAATACCTTTTAGCTCGGTCCTTCCCATCTTCACTTAGCAAATCATCCACGCACTTGCTAGTACTGAAGGAAAAGAAGAGAGGACTGAGTGTTATTCCTTGTAATGTTTAACATTGTAATCAGCAAAGCGGCAACCATGCCAACAGTGAATGGATTTTGCCCATCCTCCCTTAAAGAAGCAATGGGTGCGTTCAACTTGGGTTTGGCTGTCTGCAGCTGACGTGATGTGGAGCGCGATCTGCCGGCGGCTGCAGGGGTGGAGTATAAACTGACTGCAGCCAAGTCAGACAACTTTTACTCCTCGTAGTCTGCGAGACCTGACTGCAATGGCAGCACTGACAGAAGGGTGTAGATAAATCTATATAAATGTCACCTGCATGCACATTACTTCTTTTACAATAACCAACTCCTGATACAAACTGTTAGCACTGAATAAAACTATTGTGTATAGTGTAAAAATGCACTGTATAAAAAGATTTGTTAGGAAAAAGATCAAATACATGTATTTCAAGGATATCAAAGTTATCATCATCATGCACAGAGTACAATGCAATTCTTACTTGATTGTCTTCTTCACAGACTGGACGATTAAACAAATAAAGCAGCGCAACATTACAGTAACTAACAATAAATAAACCATTAACTTACATAAATGATCTAACAGTATACGTAATTTATTTATACTTTATTTTACCAGGTAAATGAACTGAAAATCAATTCTCACTGTTTTATGTGCTTTTTGGGAGAAATAGCAGATAACGCATTGCAACTTCCTGGGATACAAACGTAATGCGTGTGACAAATCTTCAGCCAATATGGGTAAAGTTGCATCGTCACGGAGGCGGTTCAAGTTTGTGCTGCATGGTCTGTCTCAAGTCGTCTTGCCCTCGCGAGGATTTTGTACCATGTGACATGGTGACATGTGGTGATATTTTGCAGCGTCGGACAAAATAATCTAACCATGAGTTGGCATTGTTTTGAATATGTGTTTTTTGCTTGGTTTAGATACTTTTCTACCTCAGATTTTTAAAAAGTTCTAAGAGACCAAGAATAGAGGAAGATACTTGTTGCAGTCAGTTCTGTCCTGCTTTCGCTTATGTTTGCCCTTTAACATAAGATCACAAGAAACATAACATAACATAAGGAACCCTGAATGTGCAAAACTGATCCTTTTTATGCATATATTTCTCATAGGGAATGACTGAAAAAAATATTTTTGGCTTTTATGACATTTGCAGTTATTTTACATGATGTCTTAAGAATATCACAAAATACCCTATTTTTGATATAAAGTCCTGAAAAGGCTGCATTTGGCCATCCGTACTGTATCGCCATATATCAGCATGTCACAACCAAATCACATATGAATTATTAATACATAGGCGGCGACGTTGTAACATTCAGATTCAGCAGGTAAAGGGCAACCCTGAAAAAAGGGTTTTTGTGCACTCACTCCCATTTCTGCTGGCTGGATGGACAGAGGGCCCCAAACTGCATGGTGTCCATCCTTACTCCCACTGCCGTCTGCCCCCCCCCGGAATTCGGCCGTGTCCCATTCGTGCTGCTAGTCTTGTAGATTCCAGCATTAACGAATATGCTTCCCCAACTCAAACAGGCTGTAGCAACGAAGACGAGGTTCTGCTTAAATAAAATAAATTAAAAAACAGAAAAAAATACATTAAAAATATAAATAGTTAAAAATATTTTAAATATTAAGAACTATTAAAAATAGTTCTCTGCATACACTGGGCCAAAGTAAGATTACATTAAATCTTGCGCGATGTTGATCCCACGTGCGATCACTATCATCAACCCCCTGCAACCCCCTCACTTACACTCCGGTGATGCCCAGTCTGGCACACATACTAGTCCGAGGTCTTCAGGGATTGGTCTCCTGCCTTCCTCAGTGGTACTTTCTTTATATAAAGCCGATCATGTTGAGTTTATCATTTTTCTGACAAGGTGTCTTATTTTACCCACGTGGAAGTCTCCCATTATATTTAATAAGATCCCTGGCTATGTAGAGAATGTCTCCCATCCAAACCAGACTAAACTTAGGGTACATCCAAGGTAAGAGATGAAGAAAATATAACCAATTTATCAATATTTTCTTTCAAAAGTATACCTCTTTTCCTCCTCTTTCTTGTGCTGATTATTATTCTCATTTCCATATAATCTGCCCTGTGTATACTGTCATTTTCCCATTCATCTGTTTATAGATGTTTTAAAACACACAAACAGAGGGAAAAAATTATAAATCATTTTAAAATGATGGTGTACCACATATGCATGGCATTCTGCTGCTAGGAATGCTCTCCCTACTAGATTTGCTTGTAGAGTAACTATAAGGAAATGGTGCTGTACACTTGCATATAGGGTCTTAACCTATAGAACTTGCATTGCAACTATAGGAATTTTATTTACTTTGCATTGCTGTATAAAAGATTGCTGTGCAGTCATTCTTCCTAAAGTTCACACACCATTGTATGAGGGGGGAGTTTCAACTACTTTATATCATAGCTTAAGGCTGGAAATGTAACGATACACAAGATGTGTCCTTTTTAGCACGTATTATGGAGCACTGCACTGTCGTAAAAGCGTCACACACTGTCAGTCAGCTCAGAAAGCAACTGACAGACAGTCATTCATCTTATGAAACATGTAAATAACTTGTTAAAAGCAGAAAGTTAACTATAACAGACATTTTTGCCTTTTTGTGTGTCCACATGGGATGAGAATTTGGTTTCTCTCAGAAAACTTTTGCTTGTTCTATTCTTGAAATTTGTCTTTAATAAAAATTTGATTAAAAAAGCCTCACCCTTTTTTGTTTAGGTAACATGAATAAATGATTTTAAGTGAGGTTCTTCCCTTATTTTATTCTGTGTGTCAGGTGATGGCATGTGGGAGTGAGAAGGAGAGATTTTTTTAGGAGTCAAACATTTTGAGAAAAACTACATATAGCATGTGACATCCAGTTGACCAATGACAAAATGTTTTATGTAGTCATCTATTTAACTAGTACTTGTGCTTTTCACCCAAACCCAGATTTGCATTCATTATGGTTGCTTATATGGATTACTTTATATCACAAATTTTAACGACTTAATTTATAGTTAGGTAGTTAGCTAGCTAACATTATTGTTAATTGTGAATATGGCGTGAGACATAATGTTGACACTGACATATTTGTCTTGCTGACTTCAATTCACATAAATCCAAGTAAGCCTTGTCCGACATCTACTTCACAAGAGGTGTGTTTCCAACGAGAAGTGACGTTTCTTGTGACGTTTTCACCCGAGTTCCGACATGGAGAGAAATAATCAAAAGCACCCCGACATACTGAACACACTGATGATGGCAAATTGTATATGATAGTCCAATACATAGGTATTTTCGCTTATATGTTATTTTTGCAGGCTACAATACTGTTTTGATTGACCTGCTACCCGCCAGTGTGTAATGAATTACCCGCCCGTATACATGCCCGTAAAATTCCAAAACATTAAAATCCGCCTGTTTCAGCAACTATCTGCGGGTACCCGTCAGGTACCCGAACCGATGCAGGACTCTGAATTGGGGGTTAAAGACCTTCTTGCAGGGGCTAACAATGACATCACTTTGCTGACCCTGGAAGTTGAACCAGTGGCTGTCCAAGAACAGACATTAGCCAAACCCACTAAGCCATACACTGAACATACTGGTGAGGAAGAGTGTAGATGACTGACCATACGCTGTTCAAATGTTCTGTCACTCGTACAAAAAAAAAAAGAAGCTCTGCAAGATTCCCCACATTCTCCAAAGTAAGTGTATGAATTTTAAGCGATGAGGAGAAACAACAGCTTGAAAATCGTGTTTCTGAAATCATTTTTTTTGCTTCTGAAGCAGTTCTTTTCCATGTGGATAATCTTGCATACTTAATGTCATAAAATATTCCACAAGGCATGTTGTTATGCTCCCTTAAGTGACAGATATAAAGACATAAATTGGCCCGTGACGAGTGGCTGTGTATCAGTATGTAGGAGGGTACGAGTGTCTGCTTGTTGCTTCCCAGCTTGTATCCGAGGCAGGGCCCACCACAGCTTTCTGCCCTGTGGTCCTGGGATCGGCCTCATGCCCCCAGAACTCTGTCCATGATGGATGGATGGATGGGTGACCTGACCTCCATATACACAGCGTTGATATTTGTTCTTTTCCTAACCTTGAAAGTACAGTGCTATGTCAGACGTACAGCAAATAACAGAGAGAAGGACAATGTCTGGAACTCCCAAAATAATGTATCACACAAGCTTTATTGCCGCATTTGAGGACGTGCGCTCACTCTTGTTCCCTTCAAGCAATATAACAGTTGCCTCTAAACTCAACATAGAAACCATACACATGCAAAGATCTGAATACAAATTTAACAGCAACCTAAACAATAAAGCAGGATTTTTCCATGTAGAGATATTCCATCATGTGTATGTTGGACATACTAATCACTACAAACAGAAAGGCTGACATGTCATGTTATACACAGAACCATATTGTTCTGGGTAGGTCAGTGTTTGCATTCAGCTGTAGCCGATGATGTTCAATTGTAGGAAAATTAAATTAGAACTGCAGCAACAAATATTTGTACTGCACAGTTGATTATTTCTAGGCTGGCTTTAAAAAAAAAACTTTTAAGCAGGGGGAACTGTACACTGCTACAACATGATGGTTTATCCGGAATCCTTGTGCAAGTTATTAAAGATTAATGTGTGTGTAAAGTGTCATGCCTGCAACAAGGAAACAGACCATTATTTGGAAATTGAATAAACCTTAAGTATGCAAGTACACTGCGAAATTTCACAGGATTCAATTTATAGGAAAAAGAAATCTATGCATAATTACTTAAGCAGGGATACACATACTGGAAAAGAGTGAACTCTCCGGGTCACTATAACAAGGTCACTATTGAAACCCTGGTGTTGTCTGCACTCTGACTAAGGCCATCTGGGGTGATTAGCAAGGTCACACCGGCTACAGAACTATGGGTCCTCTTAAACCTTAATTAATTAAAGTCTAAGGCTTTGTAAGACCTACAGCCTACAGAGAGAGGCTGAGGAGCTCAGTGTGTCTGTAGATATGCTGTTAAAAATAACTAGGTGTAAGCATACTGAATCATTCACAGGACCGGTTTCATTATTTCTCACAGATACCCATAGTTGTAAATTTTACAGATCCTTATTGAAACTAAAAGTAAAATGAAGATTAATCATATCAGATATCTTACCTACTTTGATGTGACCTTGCAACCAACAGAATTAAAAGAAAATTGGCAAATTAAATATTTGACATTTCTACCCGTTTCAGGATTTAGTTGCAATTTCAATAAGGATGCTTAGGCTTTTATACCTGCTATACAGAACATGGGATAAACAAATAAATTGGGGGAGGGGGAAAGCGTCTCCTTTTTGAGGAGGTGAGTGCCCCATAAAAAAAGTGTCTCCTTTTTGAGGAGGTGAGTGCCCCCTTTTCATCAAGAACAATCATGGTTTGTTTTGGTTTGCTTGGTTGCCAAAATTAAGCCAAAACAATATTCACCGTGATTTTCAGACATCAAAAAGGAGTCCAGGATGACAAGTAATATGTAGCAATATGTACAAAATATGAAATAGTTGATAAAAATGTGCAAAGTACAAATGGATAAGGTAGTAAGTTTCTTAAAAATAAACTGTTACATGGTCTCTAAAATTGCGCCTTTAACTTTCTCCTTTGTTTTGTCTTTGATTTAAATTTTCTTTTGTTGCATTTTTATCCATGTTATATGCTTAGATATATAGAGCAATACTGTGTTTAATTACATCTACAGACAAGCTATTATGTTGAGATATTTCCTGACATAAACAGACAAAAAACATC
This sequence comes from Stomatorhinus walkeri, assembly GCA_026784285.1. NCBI lineage: Eukaryota > Metazoa > Chordata > Actinopteri > Osteoglossiformes > Mormyridae > Stomatorhinus > Stomatorhinus walkeri. The sequence goes on from JAODUD010000038.1 coordinate 4,612,433, forward strand.
GTAGAATGGGCTAATGAAAGTACTGTCGAATTACTCTTCTATGTGGTGAATAAGCCTGCAGAATCGCTTGTCCCCAGGTAGGCCGGCAGTAAATGGCCGATCCTCCAAAGAAATCACCTCCATTATGTTAGTGGTCATGTCTTTAGCTCTGGATATCAGAACTTTTAATATAACGTTTAAATATCAGCTGGCCACATCAGTCAGTACTGACACATTGCGTCAAAATAGATATCTTGATTTTAAACATATATAGGCCAATATCAATATGCTAATATATATTGTGCATGTCTTGTAAAATTGATCCTATTGGGAATCTTTGTTATAATAAATTTCAACTATAAAAAGGCAGGAGTAATAACCCATTAGTCACACAACCAAATTTTTTGAGTGACCAACAAATATTGCACACTGATTTAACAGCATTTTCCAGTTCATTGAGACTGGCGCAGTGTCACTTTCAATTTCTGTTGTTTAATATAACAATCATAATTATTTACTTAAGTAGCCTACTAGAGCATAAAAAAGTATTTTAAGGGCGTGTACTCGTCTTGTTCAACAAGTTACCCAGTGAAAAATACTTTATAGTAATGAATAAACGGAAAGGTTTGTAAACCATAAAATGGACGTTTAATTCATTTCAATGGACAATCGACTCTCTAAGACAATTAACACTAAAGAAATGCAACTATTTCACTCAAGCAGCTTTCACCCAACAGTCAATATAACAATTTCGTACATGTACAAACATCGGTAATTAAGGAGTACTCATTCATATATTTAAACCATACTGACATACGGATTATTCAGTAATATTTTTCCGGTGGATAGAAATATACTGCCCAACATGGATCGAAGTTTGGGGAATCATAAAAAAAAACACAAAGCCCTGTAAAATTTAGCCAAGGCTATTTTACAAGTCTTATTTACTGAAAAGAGCAAACACAGCAACTGTTACATCCATACGGAAAATGATTCACTGAAAACGAAGGCAGTATACTGTACAGTAACTGGGCATTGTACAATAATGAGGCACGAATATGAATCGTTATTCCAAAACGACAAGAAATACTGACAGAACATAATCCAAATTAAAATGCGACGCATGTCAAAATAAATACTACTTTTGCTATTGCTTCGTTCATAACTCCAGCGCTGTCGTGTCCCTCAAATGACTAAATGACATTTTCAGTATTTCGCTAGATCTGCCCGCATATTTAAAAGAAAGAGTTCAATCTAAGACAAATTCAAACAAGAAAAAGCAATGCCTACCTCTGAATTACCGGCTTCTGATTTTAAGATCCATAAGTGAAACCAGTTAATGATCTTCTTCAAACACAAGGTACAGCCCACATTAGAGAGAGTAGGAACCGGACTTGGCATGAGACAGCCATAAACCGAAATCCAGTAAGATAGGATTGGTTAGATGACGAAAGTACGGTCGAAATATTAGTGTCTTACGAGCAATATACGATAAATAAAGCAGTGTCATTACAAAGCCGTTTTCAGGGCCGTGTTTCTCATTCCTCTTGCTGTTAACCGGCCTCCATAGGCTGCCTTCGGCAAACGGGGCTGGCAGGCAGCCGCTGCGCAGCTAGTAAAGTAGGTCAGCCGGCAGATCGGTACTAAGCAGATCAGCATTAGTAAGCGCCTGTGCAGAGCCGCATGTAAGCGGCACGGTGAAACAAAGGGGCAAAATGCATGCTCTTATGTTACATTTTATGTGTATAAACGCTGAAGAATATATATGTTTTCTTACTCCCCATCATCTCTAATTAATAGCATGGGTGCGCGCCCCCGGATTCAATTTAAACACATTACTGTACTTCCTCCCTACATAATAGACATTCACGCAGAAATAAATCAGCACACGGTCCGTATATATTTGAACCTAGTAAATGCGCAACAGGTCGCTTCAATCTATCCCTGTTTTACCATCACTGTGGAAACAAATTAGCAATCACTTGCATTTTAATTGAGAGCTTATAGGTAAAATATCTCTTAATAGCGTGCTTTGTTGATGTTTCATTACATGACTTAATTGTTATTCGAAATACACAAAAATGCGTTATACAGAAAATGCAAAGGGAGTAAAGGTTTTTTCACCTGCAAAATAATACGACTATTTTAAAAAATCATATTAAAAAAAATGTATATTCTGCTTGAAAATGTTAATGTATAGTTTGATCATTGCTGGAAAATAAAATACACAATACTCTTTGTCTTTATTTGTCAAGTTTAACCAATATGCAGAACTATTACAATAACAATATGAAGAATAATTTTATGACGTGAATCAGGCATTCACAATAAAGCTGCCTGAATGTAACGAATACATTTATGTTTTTCTGCTTGATAACAATTTTCTAACAATTCAGATTTATTAGCTGTCAATAATTACAAGATGATACAAATTCAGCTTTCCAATGATGCTGTTTTTCATAATTAAAAGTAAAATACTGTGACGGGCATAGTCATGCTTTGTCAGATACCCTCTTTCATAACTGGGTCTGGGTTCCTAAGTAGATAAATTGCCATTGGAAATGAATAAGAAATTGCATAATGAAATTGAAAGTGAGATTTTTGTGTCAAATGATACCGAATATGTTAATATATTTGACACATGGATTCTGTGGATTTTTTTCCATCCATCCATCCATCCATCCATCCATCTTCCAGCATTATATTCTTTGTCCATTATACAACAATTCTGCACAATTGCAGGACCTAATGTCTCCCATAAAATAGCTGCAGATACCATTACAGATCACCTACACTGTCCATTGAAGGCATGCACTGGCTTCCTCCCAATGTAAACTCATTGAGATATAGGCTGATGGGTAAATGGTGACTCAGACTCTGTTATGTTTACCCATTCCCTGAGGGGGGCAGGGGGTTCAACCTTGGCCTTGGGTACAAGTAGTTCACCAGAAAGCAGCCCTGCCATAAATTCCACCTTTGTGAGGCTCACAACGTTGAGCTTTTGCTGAAAGTGGGTCACAGGCGTGATGATTCACTTCTGTGGTCATTTCCGAGGCTGTACTTCTGTGCTGTTTAGCAGCTGTCCGGCCCTTCGGTCTCTGTCAGGTAGCTTTGACCGGCAACCACTGCTTCTTTATGCCAGTGCATATTCAGTCCTTATTTTTAAGACTAAATTATTACGTAAATCATTTTTTTTTATTCTGAACAATGCACCTGTGACACAAACACCAACTGTTAGCTTGTTTTGCTTTGAAATTGCTCAAATCAAAGTACTTGTAATCAGATCTATTCATAGTTTACACACTCTACTAATTGGCATTCAACCTATGACTCACCTTTGTAAATGTGATGAAGATGAAAATTACATCCTTTTTCATTTGATGTTTATGATTTCATTTGATGATAATTTTGTCCACTTCCTGTATGTAAAATGTATACTTATACCGTAAAATATACTTTTTTTGCTCTAATCTGGTAACAGCCTAAACCAGGGGTAGGGAACCTGATCCATAGAAGGCCAGTGTCAGTGCAGGTTTTTGGGATGACCGCCTAATCAGCCAATAAGAGCGGGTCTCCAGGACTGGAGTTGAGAACCACTGCTCTATTATTGGCTGATGGAGAGGTCATCCCAAAAACCCGGACTGACACTGGTTCCCTACCACTGGCCTAAACAATAAACAAACATCAAACTTTCAGTGAAATTAAAAAGCAAATACAGTTAGTATCTATGGTTTCACACCTATTTTTGATGTTTGGCAAAACTTTAAGAGAACCAGAAAAGAGAGTATAACATCCCTGGGGGGCATGAACTGTCTCTCCAGCCGCCCGAGTGGAGAGAGCAGTACTGCTCTATCTTCCATGTGGAGACTTTGCACAAACAAGGGCTCCCCAGGGTTTCACCAGGCCTGACCCCCTCCCCCCCAGTGCAAACATCCAACTCCACCTACGATAAAATCACCCTCATACAGAAAAGCCCTGCAGTGGTAGCATGTTCCACAGAGTAGAGGACATCCTAAATAGGACATCAGCTCATCACAGGGCTGTACTCCAAGGTGAAATGTAATCAGTATGTCTTTGGATTATAGGACTTACGATTAACCATGAAAAGTTGTACACAAAAAGAGGGAAATCCAAAAGCCTTCTGGACTAGGTTCCACATTGATAAAACGTCAAGGTAACAAGCTATATGCAAGTTCTAACCTGACAAAAGAATTGTTCTAATCCCACTATTCTTGTGAGGAACAGAGACATTCTTCCTGCATGTAGCTGGTTTTTACAGGGCCATGGCAACTACGAGGTCTGTACCTAGAAATGCTCAGACTCATAATTAGCATGGCTTGTTTTCACAGCAGGTAATGGATTATCTAAAAAAAACTTAAATATAATTTAATTGTTAGACAGCACGTGCCAGACTAAGCAGGTGTCCTTCAAGAATATGCAGTTAAATGTCCAACAACTTTTACAAGGATTTAAGGGTTTTATTTACATGTATAGGTATATACAGTCAGTCATACCTGGGGTTGATATGCAAGGTGGTCAAGGTCAACGCCACCATAAAAACAGTAACAAGCAAAAAAGATATTAAAAAGACATTAAAGGAAATAATTTAATAAATAGTCATAAACAAGTGAAGTTATACTGAAAAAAAACATATATACCAGAGATGTGCAATAGAAATCAAATACAGGGTGGGGTGCAGAGATAAGGAGGGAAAATGAATTGGAAGTGTAATCAAGTGTTACACAGTCTGACACCCTGAGGGCAGAAGTTTCTCCTGGGCCTCTCAGTTCCCCCTGAGAGACAGCAGGTAGTTGTTTGGGTGGGTTGTGTCCCTGAAGATTTTGGCAGCTCTGCTCCTGGGGGCGGAATGTGTTCACATGAATGTATCACTCTCAACAGAGCTTTGGGGAACTGGGCAGAGCAGGCTGTGGTTCTCATGGTGAGGATGCTCTCTGACGCTCCCACGTAGAAGGCTCTCAGAATGGCTATAGAGACCTTGAACCTCATCAGATGCCTTAGACGGTACAGCCGATGCCACATCTAGCCCACATCATTAGACGAGCTTCTATCCATGGCCACAACAGGACTGCAGCATTCTAACAGGGAGCAAAAAGAACATGGAAATGGCCCCATAAAGTATTATTAGATAAGCAACTAGAATGTTATACTTTTTCAGTTGCTTGTTCTACTCAGTAACTGTTTTCACTTGTAGTTTGTTTGTTGTACCATAATGTTAAAGATGGAAAAATGACTAACATAATTTGATTTTTTTTTTACATCACAGTAACCTGTTTAAATAAATTTCAATAAAAATGCATAGACTTAATATATCCACTATATATGTATGTCCCTTGACCTGCAGCACGACCATGAACTTAAGGTTCCTAAGACACTTACCAAATGTAATTGTTCCTGTACCAGTGGCATAGAAGAACCAAGCATATTTTATGATTCATAAAGAATCCCCACTCTTGTATTCTACATCATTCATCATACACCCACACAGAGATTAGCTGCTCTTCGTTATGTAGGTCAGAGTAGTGGATAATGAGACAATATTCATATTCAAAATGTTCTCTGTGCATTAAAGCGGGAGTGTCGTGGATTCAATCCCAGCAGTCTGTTATAAATCTTGCAGAACACTGTATGAAATTATAAATGCTATATAATGGATGGCAGGAAACCCACCTGCATCACTGACATTTTCTCCCACAAGGACAGAGAACATCCATGCTGTCACCCTGTATGCCTTTGTGCAGATGTATCAATGTATATGGAGCTCTGTCCTTCGATGCTGCATGCAGCTGTACACTCTGGGATGTATGTGGAGCTCTGTCCTTCGATGCTGCATGCAGCTGTACAC
>JAODUD010000038.1:4619926-4637698 GCA_026784285.1 Stomatorhinus walkeri
GCAGCAAGCACTGCTCTCCGCTCTGCTTATATGATGACTGAGCAGTATGCACTGCTCTCCGCTCTGCTTAAATGATGACTGAGCAGCGAATTAGCAGCTTCACTCAGATGCACTCTCTTACAGAACACGGACATTCTTACGGATTCAGAACAAATAATTCACAATCAATAAATTTGACAGCGACACACACTCACAAAACACACATCAGTTACTATGTTCAGTTAAAAGACATGTAATGTTTTCTGATTCAGAATCATGCCAAACTTTGGCATTATAATTGTATATCAGGAGAACATCAGGAACAGAGTGAATTGCTTGAGGAAACTTCAGCTTCCCATGGATGTTTCCTTTGCAAAATGCAGACTGAAAGGCCATAGAACAAGACAGCCATAATATATAAAGGCTCTACAGCTTAGTAACACACCAATCTTCATTGGCCTTTACATGTGACATCCCATACAAACAATGTCACATCATCAGATACTGCTGTGCCGTTTACTGCAAGGAAAGCTTTATAAATGAGCTTAAGTTATCACAGCACTCATTTAGCATGAGCCTCTGAAGTTACCATCATTTTTTATCAGTCATTTTGGACAACATTTCAGAGGGTGTCTGTTTTATCCAGAATCCGTCACCTGGATTTGTACTTTCTGAACCTGAACTTTCAACTTCTGCTGTTCAGTAAGAACAGCTAAACATTAAATCCAACGGTTGCCACTAAGACTTGTGTAGCCCAACATTATGTTTAAAGGTGTGGATGTTTATAGTGCAGTCCAGCCTTGTTTCTCACTTGATCAATGGTAAACACTTCTGAAACCATTCAGCACCAAAAATATATTGCAATCATTTGTATGTATAGTTTGGACAACTATTTAAGCATATTATATTGCTGCCTAGTCACCACATACAAAACTCTATAAAGCCTAATTATACTTTTCTATTTCAAAGACAACATCTGAGAATGGTTATTTTGCCAATAATCACTACTATTGGTGCACACAACCTATTGGTAAACCAAAAAGAAATTATGATGAGTTTGCTGTGAATTCCTCAAACACTGTTAGAACCTCATAGGTCTGCTGTCATTACCAGTGTGTTAGAAATTAACCAGTAGGCTCTGAACACTCATTAAAGCTCTGTAAGGAAACGCCCGTTTTCTTAAAGGTAAAGTTCGTTGTAAAAAATCCTCAATAGTGCTATGTAGACCTTCCCCATTTCTGCATGGTGAGTCACACTAATCCACTTGAGCAGTACTGAGACGGGGAAGCACTGTAAGCCAGTAAGACATGACCTGGTAACCGACTTTTCCTCTGTCATGCTCTGGATAATTTGAGATGGTGTTGCAGTGTCATCGCTTACCTAATAATCCCTTGCTGTGGGTCTTTATTTAAATTAATCTAAATTACTTTCATAAGGAGGGACCTATGCATCGTTTTCACTCAGGAAATACTCATTAGCTAATTGAAAACAGAAGTCATTTCTCTTTGGTTACATGACTAAATTTTTCTAGCTTGGTATATGGAAGAAACTGCGCAGAAGGATTCAACACTATCATATATTGATAGAGAGACACCAACTACCTACATGAAAAACAAAGAAAAAAGATCAAGAAAAGAGTTTTGACAGGTGCTAAGTATTGGAGATTGATTCTGTTCTGCTGAAATGCTGTCTATGGTAATAACTTCCCTTGTCGCATCACTGCTGGACCTTATTCTGACCCAAGGGGTAGGAGCAGTTCCACTGCAAACTCTAGTGGCCGTTGAGGATTCCAGTAACAGGTTTTAGTAATGAAACCTCAATGGGTCCCTTACTATTTAGTTATCTAATCGGTCTACTATCAAATTTGACAGGGATGATTTTAATGACTGAAAATATACTCAGGTACAACTTCATACTGACTTCTTTATATCATATCTTTTTACAGTGTTAAAAAAAACAGCAATATTGGAATACTTATCCTCCAACCATAATTTTAAACTTTGTAACTTGTTTAATTCATCCTATTCCTTGTGTTTGTGTGTGCGAATGTCTTGGGCAGTCAAAGAAATTGTGAAAGGCTATTTATCTTGGTAGTAATTGTATATTTGCTTGGAAAAAAAACACAAAGCATGAACATTAACAGTAACACAATAAAAAAAACAAATGTTCTCCAAAAAGTTACTGATATCTACAGTAGTTGGATGGTTAGATGAACTCCACTTCAGTTCCCAAACCTCCACCTAAGAGCACCTCAATGTATTTGCTAAAATTGTCCACCAGCTCAATTAATATTCACTAGAGTCATTAAATAACTGAGTGGGGTATTGATTAACCAAACAAGATAGGGTAGTGGGCAAGTGAGCATTAGTGTATTGGATGGTTCCTCCAGACACTGGGATGACTTTAGAAGAGCTTTTCAAATGGCCAAGCTAACACAGGTTGACAGACAATATCATAGTTTTACACCAGCATGAAGAATTTTTAAACAGTTCATGTGACTGCCTAAGACTCTTGCACAGTACTGTATATAACTTCTCTCCAATATTCATTTATATATTTTTTATTGTAGGTAGTAGCACAGGTTCATGTAGGAACAGACTTAAATGTGCCATGATGTATTTTTGTTTCCAGAGTTAATTTGCAGTATCAATTCATAAAAAAAGTCTAATTCTCTCTCAGCAGCATACGTCCACGCACACACCCAGTCAATTAAGCAACTCTCTGGGATTCACAAAGAACTGGTATACTACATTTTATGTATCAAAGGCAATTGTACTAATAAATAGCAATTATAGGGTTATGAGGACGCAAGTGTCCAAAGTGGTAATTACAATTTGGTCGGAAAAGAGAATGACAACAAAAGGGAGCTATTAATGAACCAAACTGAACACAAAAGGAAAAACGACAAAACAACAGGACTACAAGATATCAAAAGCAAATGAGAAAAACAAAATAAAAAAACTCATTAAGAGACCACAAAGTAAAAACAACCAGGGAACAGAGCTTAATCGGGAGCAGGAAAAGGAAACCAACCAACAACAACAATAACTCACAAAAGAACAGAACCAGAACAGGCACATCAATACACAGCTAACAAGCCACAATGCAGGACAGGTGAGAATCATAACCAGATTAACCAATCAGTAAATACATGGGACAACAAGAAACAGGTGGAGTAAATTACAATTAACAAACCCTAGTAACTAGGGAATTATAACAACACAGAGGGCTAATAATAATAAGAGGAATCACTGAACAAAGTAAAACAGAACATATTAAAGCAGGTATGGGCAGAGAACCCATTACATCCAGGGTTGTGGTTTTGACCCCCATGCTGGCCAGTGGCTTTTTGACACACAGAAGCCTGTCACGCTCCCGCTGTCAAATAAGAAACATGATTATCACTCAGTCTGCATTCTTGTGAGAGGCCAGCTAACACCCTTCATCTGTGTGGTGAATGTGCTGTGTTCTCCCATGCAAGTGGATGGCCTGACTGTACCCCTAGACAATGTGAAGTGGCCTGTGCTGCCGAGAAGGGCATGTGAAAATGCCCTTTTGCTCATTTTAGTGGGCAGGAGAGAAAAACAGAAGAGCAAAGAGGAAGCTGAGGGGACAACTACACTGGGAATGCTGCGAGGACCTCGTCCAGGTCCCAGAGGTCATAAGCTAGCCAAAAGGGTCACAATGGCAAGTGGAGGGACACACAAAAAAAAGAACCCAGGTAGACCCTTGGAATTTCTTGGCTCGGAATCAAACTTGTGCCGTGAGAGCGCCAAATCCTGACCACTAGAGCACCAGGAACCCCCATGATAGTGCATTGCACCCTGTCATACAGAAGTACACACAAGGGCCCCTTCAGGTCAGACCCGGTTTGGCCACCGGTTCACTTGATATTTTCGCCTAAGAGCTAGATGCTGCATAAAGAGTAGCCAGAGAGTGTATCAAAGTAGCTTGTGTTTCCACCTCATCTCATTTTCTTTTGCTGTGGGGGTGTAGCTCAGTGGTAGAGCATTTGACTAGGTTCAAATCTTGGTGCCCCCTGAGTTGTTTCCACTGAGTGCTGCTTTAGGCTGTGTTTCTTGCTGCATTCACTCAATACACCTTTGCTTGCTGGTCTCCATTGGTTAGCAAAGAATAAGTGGCAGTAGTTAGGGATGCATGTAATACCTAGGTGACTGTATTCTATACACAGGTGGTATGTTCTGAAGCTACCCTGTCCAACTACTTCCAAGCCATAGAAGAATTGGAAGTGGGCAGCGGCATCCCGGAGGAAACTGTGAGGGCAGACGGCTGAATGATGGCTGGGAGCAGTAAAAGAATGATTTTTTTTTTTTAATTGTCAAACCTGACAAGAAAAAATGAAAGCGGATACAATACATAGAATAAAAAATACAGTGGTACCTCAGTTCTCAAACTCATTAGAACTCGAATTTCTTAAAAGTCTAACCAACCAGTTCAAAAAAAAAATTACTTAGAGTAATCTGAATCTCAAAAGTCAAACCGTGAATGCCGACCTAAGATAACTTGCATTGGGAAATGAGTCACACGGCACGTCTCTCAGCAGAATCAAAGGATAAAACTTCAGTCTCAGCCTCGCATTAGCTGTAATTGCATCATGCATGTTACACTAACTGAATACATATAATTAGACAGTAAAAATACATTTAGACAATGATAGACAGTAACGGTAATTATTATATAATAAAATACATTTTTAAATAGATTCTTTATTCATTATGTTAATATTAATAATAAACCATTAATACATTTAATTATAATAATATTGCTGTGCCGAGCGGGGACAGAACGGAGACAAAGGCGCAGACATCAGGGTATCGGGGAATGCGGGTTTAATTATAAGTAAGGCAGGCAAACTGCAGACGGACAACACAATGACTGGTCAGGGGAATCAAACTGAAGCGGACGAAATACAGAGTACGAATGACAACAACCAGAAACAGCTGATCACACAGGGATTCCACACGGGGTTAGCGAGGGGGCCTGGCACACGGAAGGAGTGGGGCAGGACACATTGTTTGGATATTTATTTTCTTACTTTATAAATTACCATTTTGATAAATGTGCTTAGTACAGTATATGCTCTTGTTTTATCTAGTTCATTTTGTGCTTACATGCTAAAAAAAAAAAAAAACATTTAGGTGTATTTTTTGGGGGCTGGGAACCAATTAATTGGTCTTCCAATATTTCTTATGGGGAAAATTCGATCACAACTTGAACTTTTTAGGATTCGATCCGGAGTTATGAACAGATTAAATTCGAGTTCTGAGGTACCACTGTATAGTTTTCACACTAAGCAAACTATTGCCTGAAGTTGTAAGATCATGGGTATCTATTGGTATATATTAGTATTTACTGTATTATAAACTATCAAATGACGGGGTGATTCAAAAATCACAGGATGACTATGGTTTAACAGTTTATAAGGTTTGGCGCCCTCTGGTGCTTCATGAGCAGAAACATTAAATTCTGAATTGCATTTATGACCAAAGGTCTGTGAAACAAACAACCATGTCAAACAACCATTTTGGCCAGCAAAATCACTTCACTAAAGATCTGGATGGGGATTCTGGGATTAAAATTTAAAAATTGTAACAAAATGATTGTGTTTGAAGTGGTCTATTCCATGCAGTTCAAAGATTATCTAAAAATGACAATATTTAAAGGAGTGATAAGAATTTATTTAACAAGGCAATGAAAAGCAGGTTTCAGACAATGTTACTGGCTCAACCATTCAACAGCAATATACAATGTCAGAAGAAATTTACAAAACTGCAGTAGCAAGGAGATGAAAGTGTTCTATAGAGTTTAACAGCTGGACAAAAGATGCTCATATCAAACTTGAGTATCCCAAAGTTAAAAAAAAAAATCATTCCCATACGAGTTCTGAAATAGCAGAATAAAAATAATTCATAATACAAATTTTAAAATATTCTACAAAAGGGAGAAAAATCTGGAAAAAGACAACAAAAAGAGTGGAACACAGGGTCTCAGAACCTGCGACGTTTATTAGGGCCAAAATCAGCCGGGCCTGGAGGGCCCCTTGGAAATCCTCCCTGACCCCCACCTGGCATGGCACTGTTTCCCCCTCCCTGCTGGAGAAAAACAGGAGCAGAATTAGTATTACGAAAATTCCTTCTATTCAATGGGCTTCAAAAATTTAGACAATGCATCATCCTTGTTCCAAGCTATATGCTGAAGTCTAGCACTTCCATTACTATAAGCATGGGAGACAAAACATTTGTAGGTTAAACTTCAGTTTCATACAAAACTACACCACCACACCAAACCAATGGAGGATAAATACAGTGGTACCTCAGAACTCTAATTTAATCCATTCAGAACTCCAGATTGAATTCTAAGAAGTTTGATTTGTGATTGAATTTTCCCCATAAGAAATACACCTATGTTTTTTTTAGCATTTAAACACAAAATGAACCAGATAAAAGAGCATATACTGTACTAAACACATTTATCAAAACAGTAATTTGTAAAGTAAGAAAATAAGGCTACGTTCACACTTCAATCCAATCTTGACGGTTGACATTCATAAGTACAAGTGACCTGTACCTGACTAATGTGAACGCATCGGTCCTCTGAAACATCACACACTGATATGTTTCTACACAAGTAAAAAGCTAGTCATAAAATAGGCACGTTGTGCGGCCATGACCGCTGCGCTGATTCTACTCTTTTGCCTCCTTAAACTTTTGACTTTAGGCTCTATTTTTCTTTGGCATTGTAGCCACGTTCCTGTACACGCTGTCCCATTTCTTTGGCAGTTAATTCAAATACTACTCTATTACGATAGGTTCCTTCCAGTTTAACATGAATAGATTAATTTCCCTAAATATCAATTAAATCCCCAGCCGGTGCAGGCTGATGTCAGCGCATGCGTATAAGCAGAAAGCCCCATGAATTCCGATCTGAGCGTTCACATTCAGGTCGCATGGCCGCAAATTGGATACGTATCCGATTTAGTGCCACATATGAAAGTGGCACAAATCTGATTTGAAAAGATCAGACTTGCGTGTCCCCCTCGTTAACTCCGCATGGAATCCCCGCGTGATCAGTGGTTTCTAGTTGTTGTCATTAGTCCTCCACATTTCAGTTTGTTTTCCCAGTCCTGTCATTATATTGTCATCTTCGTTTTGCCTGCCTTACCTGTAATTAAACCCTGTATTCCCCGATACCCTGAAGTCTGCGCCTTTGTCTCCATTCCGTCCCCACTCGGTATGACATTATTATAATTAAATGTATTAATGGTTTATTATCCATCCATCCATTATCTATACCCGCTTATCCTACTGGGTCGCGGGGGGTTCGGAGCACAACCGGAAGCAATGGGCACGAGGCAGGAAACAACCCTGCACGGGGGGCCAGACTGTGGGGGGAAACCGAAGTACCCGGAGGAAATCCCATGACGACACAGGGAGAACATGCAAACTCCACACCCATGGAACCCAGGCGGAGACTCAAACCTTAATGGTTTATTATTAATATTAAAATTAATAATAATAATAATAATAATAATATCCTTTGTTTCCGCTGATAAATGTGCCATGTCACTCATTTCCCAGCGCATACAAGTTATCTTAGGTCGCCGTTCACGGTTTGACTTCTGAGATTCAGATCGAGCTCTAGGTATTTTGGTTGGTTCAACTTTTAAGAAATTCGATTTCTAAATGAGTTTGAGAACTGAGGAACCACTGTATATTGTTTTATTATTTGTTAGTTATTGGGGGATGGATAACGATCAAAACATATATTTTACTTATATGAACTGTGACATGTCCATGATTCTTATTAAATCTGGCTAGCAGACCGATCTTTCATTTCCCACAGAATAAAAAAACTACGCAAGGTTATCCCACTAATAAAGCATCGGAAAGTTTCACCACCAAAATGGGCAATATTGGACAAAAGCATACTGGTTAGCGATAAAATTTTCCAATGCATAAATATGAACACGCAAGCGAAAAATGTATTGATGCATTAAATGTAACTGGAGTACAAAAAAAAAAAAAAATCTATTTGCTCAATTTTTGCTCTGCTACATTTCTCTTCCAAGTTGGCAATTACGCCAAGTTCCTGCGGTGAGAACACACAAAAGTCTCTGGTTCTGGAACTAAGTTCCGGTGGTGTGAAAGCACCTAATGAAGGGTGCCGTAACCTTACCATTAGAGGGGACGCCTCGGCGGGCATATTCCCAGGTGGCGCAGACACTGGGTTCCCAGCCATTGGGTTTCGGTTCAAGCCCATCGCTTGACCTACAATCCAAAAGTTATACCATGAGGCCAGTCAAAGATGATTACAATTGGCAATAAGACAAAGCAAAGACACACAAAGAATCTTAATTCACTTACCAACCATATGCATGCGCATCTCTTGCTCCCTCTAGAAAGCCAGGCAAAACAAAACATGCTATATTACAAGTCAAAATATTTATGGTTTCTACTCATTTTTAACAGCTTTAATGACTACTTAAATACTGAAGTAACAGTAAGGTTATGTTTGCTACTTTAGCATTATGTTTTATAGACAGAATAGTGTAATTAAAAACCAAAGCATACTGACTTGGAACACATGAAATTTTTAAAATTACACATTTGTATCCTGCGACAAACTGACACATTATTTTAAAACTATGAATAAGGGTTAATGCACTGCAAGTCGCAAGTAATACTTTTGAAAATGCAGTCCACTTCACTTCCTGACATGAAACAGTTGGCATTTGAAAACGTTTAATGCAGTCCAAGCTGTGCATTAACCTTATATGATGTTACCACACACGGCTTACACGCTCTGCATGCGCTCTCTGACATAATCAACTATTCTTGCCTTTACCGTTTGACTTGCGGTGGTGTTCATGAAGGAAAAAAAATGAGCGAGAGGAGAAAAGCAAACCTGAACTGGTCATGAAAAGGCATTTGTCTTCCACTGTATGGAAGCAGTTTGTATTTCATAGGGACAATATTAAGCAAAAGCAAGTGATTCATCGGCACTCCCTTGTGTCTGTTGGCACAACTAACAGCAATACCACCAACTTCGTAGGTAAATTAGTTCTATCTGGTTATATAGCTATAACATAAATGTCACAAAGCAACAGATATTGTTCAGCCCTACTTAAAGCAATATTTCACAACATACTGTATTACACAAGATGATACAGCTAAGTGACAGGGCCAACTTTCATCCACTCTATGCTGTTTCCCTTCTGCCATATAGCCAAGAAATCAAGAAGAAAAATTTTAACTGATGCTTTTAAATAATCAAGTAAATCGAGTAATGGTGATAGCACTAGTTAAATGCAACTTGCTAGTAGTGACACAGTGCAGTATGTGGTGGACGTGGTAAAGTGTTTTCCATCTCTATTTCTAGCAACCATCAAAACCAATGTGAAATTCAATAGTGCTGCTTTTCAAAAATACATCTGTAATACCATATCACGTGTTGTAATGTGTGGATGGTATGAGAAAAAAAAAAAAATTAATATCGCCCAAGCCTACTACTATCAAACATCTTGCTTGTATTCAAGCCATTGGTTTTAATAGTTGGCAAGACCATAAGCCAGTCTTTTTGTACAAATGTGTAGTAACCATGGTATTCAGCCATTGTGTTAATTTAGCTTTATGTCGCTATGCAGCTCAGTTATAGGTAAAAGCCGACTAGTGGTGTTGATTAATTATTTAAACTGGACTTACACATATTCTAGTTTAGGCAGGTTAAACAGGAAAGTAAAGTACTGAATTACAAGTGCATTAGATCAGCAGACCATTTTGGTTAAGGTTTGGGTATTCACTGATCACAGGTCCTGGTCCTCAGCCTGAAGCACTCTGGTAGTGATAAGCTGTTACTTTGCTTTCAAAGTTCCTGTTAAGTAACAGTTCAAATTAAACAATACATTTGTGCATCGATATACATCTGTGTTTCACCTGTCGGGACTATGTGTAGGGTTATAGAAAACTGATGACGACCCTTCTAATTCAAGAATTCAGTAGTGCCTCTGGATAATAGGGGTTAATCACTGGGGAAAGTGGATGAGGATGTAGACACTTGCATTTTCAGGGAAGTTGCCTTTGAAGCCTTCTTGCTGCCGGCGCAGCATATCTTCAGTATGCATCCTCAGCTCCTCCTCACGTCTGCGACGCTCCTCCTCCTGACGCAGCTCCATCTGCTTGCGCTTCTGTAGCTCCTGGTTGTGCAGCTCCTCCATCCTCCTCAGTTCCTCTTGGCGCCTCAGCAGGTCTGAGAAATCAGGCAAACCCAGTTCACCATTTGACTTGATATTAAACCAGGGTTGCTTCAAACACATTATTTCAGACTTAAGTTTTGATTATACGGGAATTATAGCACCATGAAGTCTCTGGAGGGACTGCAAGAAACACTGTACAGTCCTTAGACTAAAATATATCATATAGCAAACACAGCCATACTAGAGGGATCCCTGTAAAGGTTCTGCCTGCTTTTCATACCTGAAAGATAATGGGGAAGAAGGAAGGAAAAACCTCCACCATGCTCACCCTGTCTCATCAGCATGACCTGGTGCTCGTGCCGCGCTGCCTCCATCTCAGCCTCCAGCTTCTGCTGGGCCTCCTTGATGTTCCTCTCCACCTGGTCATTCTGCTGCTTCTCCATCTCCATGAGGGCTTTCCAGCGCATGGCATACTCATATTCAAATGTGCCAGGCTGTGCAAACCTTGGTGGCTGCTCCCGCTCCCTGTGCAACCAAACCAAGAAAGGACAGAGGTTTTTATTTAATAGATGAAACACATGACATTAGTGACGCAGCGTTTCTCTCAAAATGTCTATTTAATGCAAACAAATTTAGCTGATCAAATCAATAGGGATGCAGGGTGATATCACCACAACATTGGTATTGGACAAAGAAAGCTTCAAACGCCCATTATCGGCACATACAAACATTTCTTCCAATAAGCCTGTGTTTCTCTTTCAAGTCATTTAATGAAATCAATCAGTAACTGCAAGCTTCAGAATGTTGGCTGCATGGACATATTTTGAAGTACCGCAGGCCCTCTGTATCTGCAGGTTACACATCTGTGGATCGAAAATATTCAAATAATAATAATAAAAAAAGATATAAATAGAAAAAACTTTGTATTTTCTACATGTACTTGTATTTTAAATATTCTACGTTTTATTGTATGCATCTTTCTTTCAAGTCATTAAACGTAATCAAAGTGTAAGAAGAAAAATGTTTCTTGATGGTCCCGGTTTTACATGGCACACATCAGGCACAAGTCAGTTTGGGTGTATCCTGATAGCTATAGGGGAGAGGCAAGGTATTAAGTATAGTACTATAAAATACATACAGAACTCTCCAGAAAATCAGAGTTTTACAATAAAAAGCGATACACCCGCTAACTGCCTACAACGTTGGCTTTTTGGCATCATTCGATCGCTGTATATGGACCTTAAAAAAAAAAAATCACTCAGTCAGATGCAACAACGTACAACAACTAGCTACATTGTATTTATATTGAATCAGTTATTGTAAATTAAAATATTGAGATGATTTTAAAAACTGGGGAGGATATGTGTAGGTTATATGCAAATATTACACCATTTCATATACGGGATTGGAGCATCAATGGATTTTGGCGTCCACGAGTTCTGGAACCAAATCCCCCCATGTTTAAGGAGGGCTGAAATTTCAGTATATTTGAAAATATATGTTTAAAATAACTTTTTTTCTCTAATTTTGTGCAATTGAGAGATCACCGTCACCAGGGTCTTGCAGTAACATTTGTGGCTCAACGTAACTGCATATGGAGCTTAGTTTTACTGTTAGTTTTATTGGTGTAAAATTAAATGAAAATATGTTTATGTTATCGGCAGACTAAAAATGAGTTTGAAAACACTGGCAAAAACCCAATATCATGCATCCCTGCATATCAAATCAAAATGAAATCAGAGCACTGATGTGAGAATTTTAGAGGCTCTTATCTGAGAACAGTTTGCTGTTCACAGTTCAGCATTTAATACAGTTTTGCCTAACATGCTCACAATCAAGCTCCAGGATCTATGACTGAACACCCACCATAACTTTTGATTTTCTATACAGGCTTCTTTACACGATCTGCCAACCACTCAACAACTTACTTGTGATAATGTTGGTTTTTGTTAATCAGTTTCTCTGGTAGTCCTTCATCCTCATCATATTGGTCCATAGGCTCCACTGTAACAGGTCTGGGAAACCTTGATGTGTTCAGAACAATGTGTTAAGTTTGAATATAATTGGACCTGTTGTGAACTGACTTGCACCTACTCCAAAACATTTCTTCAAATTCACTGATAAAATTTCAGTTTGAACCCAAAGCTGTACTACTGGAAAAACAACTTCTCATAGCTGATAAATAAAGCATTATAGACTTACGCAGTTAACAAAAAAGCCCCGTCCGAACATCTGTCGAGTGCTTTCCTTGCGGCAGGTTTTGCCGTATACTCCACAATCCCTTTGCCAGTGGGTCTTCCGCGGTCATCAACAATCACAATAGCTCTCTCTATCTGGCCGAAAATGGAGAAGGCCTCCTCCAGAAGCTCATTGGACACAAACTGAGGCAGATTCTTCACAGTGAGAGCAGCTCCATGAGTAGCAAACCGAACACGAAGCTGCCTGCCCCTGAAGGGAGTGTCATCGAGTTCTGCTTTGGCAATTTCTGCCAAAGTTCTGGTCTCCTAAATTTCAAACAAAACAAGGTCTCAACATCAAGAGAATGGGCATGCTATCAACACCTTCTAAGGAGCAAGGAACAGCATATCATGCAAGCTCTGTCACCTAAATGTTCTTTAGACGTTTACTGAAACTCACCAGCCTTATGAAGCCAAAGCCTCTGTCTTTATTTATGAAAATTTCAGAGGGTTTTCCATACTTAGAAAACAATTTTTCAACCTCCTGCTCAGTCACTCCTGTTGGCAAATTCCCTACGAACATCCTGCTCCGCTGGGTGTAAGTCTTCTCCCCAGGCTTCCTAAAGCTCTGAAGGTCAAGGGTCAAGGCAGAATCTAGATTGTTGCATAAAAATTAAAGTCAATATAAAACTGAAGTGTCTCAAGGTATAGCGATGACATTATTAGTCAGTCCTCTCCTAGGCATTATGGAGAATGGCAAATATACAGCTATCAATCTGAATAATTACAAATGTCCTTACTTGTGTTTGAATGTTCACTGGAGTCGGCATGCTGTCCATTGGTGTTTGCGATCCCTCCTTTTTTTTGATAGTCTTGGGGATTTGGTTTAGGCCCATGGTTTTGCTGTTCAGGACGAGGTGCACGGTTTCCTTGCATACTGCAAAATAAAAAAAGAAATATATATCTGAATATCTATGAATTCAGTTTTCCAAAAGATGAGTGGTTTGCTTCAATTATTCATCTAGACATGTTAGTGCTCCAGAAAACTCTAAAATTACTGAATGTTGGCATTTAAACTTAATGTATTAATAGATGAAAGTTTCTCAAAGAACTCATACACGAAAGATCACAATGATTAATACATTACCTCTATGGTTTATATTAATTAGCTAAAATACATGGTCATGGTTAGTATTGGCTAAAACATCGGTAAAATAGGTCAGCAATAGAACATACATCTAGAAAGTTCTAAAATTAAATCTATAAGAATGACCAGTGTTAGTGCTACTTATCTATAAGATAATAGCACTAGGTTTTTGTCCCATTTTAAAACGTCAGCCAAGGAGACCAAACAAAAGTTCTTCGTGATTGCAGACTAACCGTATCAATTTTACGGAATCAATTTTGAGGCATTACACGGTTATTGTCCCCTGATATATAAGAAATTTATTCAGCACTGGAGTTCTAGTCAGTACATTTTCTTTATTGCGAGGGTTAACCGTGATAGCCAATACAAAATTATACGGGCAACATTCATTTGTTCTCGAATGACAGTTGGTAGGAAAACCAACAATAATCCCCCCTATACAAATCGTGCTAGTCGCCATCAAAATTAAGCCTCTCGTTGTCATTAAAAAATAATTTGATATTCGTCTGTTATCATTCGGGCAGCCCTGAAAACAGTATTAATTACGCAAAACTATTAACAAGGATAAACAAAAAAATGTTAATTCTACTAGTAATCAGTTTTCCAAAACACCATCCTTGGACAATACAGAGCAAACAGCTTACAAATTGACTTAAAACAATAAGAATAAAACAATACGAACCTTCTCAAGCAAAGACACTGCGTTAGCTACCAGTAAATCTGATGTGTGTCTATTTCGCGCAACTTACCTTGATGGCTACTGCTGGCCTATTCGAGCGTCTGATTGGCTGTTCCTGAACCCAGTGGTCAAGACTACTACGACAGAAAAACGTCACTCAAGAAAATTCGCATTGTCATTGGATAATATTTCCGCCCCCAAAGTCGGCAAACCCCACGGAATACGCTATTCGTACGTATTTATTTTTAAACGCGTCTAGTGAACCTGATTGGTTTAAAAATGTTACGTAAAATGTAGTAAGTTAGTTTGAGAGGTATTGAGAAGGGGGGCGTAAACATCCAAAACAGCCTTATTATATATTCTTTCTGGCGAGCTTCGTTTGAATAATTTATTATGAATATTAGGATTAGGTGGAACGAAAGCTAGCAGCATTACCTTTTTAATTAGTAGAGGGGTTTGTATTATTACAGTATATGTTTACGTATTGCATATCTGCTTGTTACTGAGATATAATGTTAATATTTGTCCCATTTCCTGTCATTATCTCAGATGTATTCTCCGTTCTTTTTATACAATTGTTCTCATTGCTTGTGAAGAATCAGTGTAAGAAGTACTGTGTAATATTTAAAACTATTTTATTAAAGTATAAAAATGTATTAATCTTTACAAGACATTTGCTTTCTCGTGTTTATATTGACAGTCTTCTGTTAATTCGGATACTTGTGATTCAGTGTTGGTAAATCTATTGCATTACAGTCTAATCTTACCCATATTGTCAATAATACTCCCCTGATTAGCCCTTACCTTTATACTCCCATCTCTCCTCACATTCAGACTGAGGTTTTCTTTCCTTCCATGGTGATTACTGAGCGCTTTACTCGTGTTTCTCCTGCCCTCATTTGTCTCCGCTGCCCTGGTACTTAGCCCGTGTGTTTCTGTCCCGCCATTGGTACATGTGTAGGATTGATCTTGCCAGCTATCGATCCTTCGTGAGCCCAGACAACGATATCTACTTGCCATTTCACTTCTGGATGTCAGATCTCCTTGATAAAAACCGATTTCCTTGATCTCTGGTTCGCCAAGACTTGATCTGTACCTACCAGGCGTGACAAGAATACCCTTATTAATAGCTATTATTTAAGTTATTACCTCTGTAAACATTATATGAGAGATATTTAAATGTAAGTAACTTTGTATGTTATAACTTTGTATGTTTGTATATTTAAATGCAAGTAACATAAAACCAGGGCTTATTTCAATTTATAAGCATGAACATATTCTTAAAATAATATTTGGAATACGTTACTACAGTAGCACTCAATTAAAACTGAGGTAAGCTAAACCACAGATGGCAGAATTAAAACATGCGCGAGGTAAGCAGTCAACTGGTTTATTGTTTCATTAATTAAAAAACAAAGAAATTTTTGATTGCACTGTATTGCAGTCGAATTTCCTAATGGAGAGAGCAAAGTGGGATCAAAGGGAAAGGTTCCTTTCTTAGGATCTCCTAAAGATAAAGAGAAAACAGAAAGAAATACTTTATTAAACTATCTCTGATGATTCAAACATTGCAACAAAAATAGTGTTTGCTGATACTGTCAGTTGTTACAACCCAGAAATCTGCAAAAAAAATGCATCACCATCTCCATAAACTTCTATTATTACTGTTTGCATTCATTGTTTTTAGAAAATACTGCTTGTTGGGGACAATATAAGTAATTGTACCATATTTCAATTATTTATTTATTTTTATTTCCTTACAATAGTGCAATTTGATTGGACTATTAGCTTTAGTTGCTGTGGGTGTTTATAAGAACTATAAGTATTGTGGTGTTAATAGAGTTTAAAATATTCAATGGTGTTCAAACCGCAGAGCTGGCCCATGAACTGAACTGCTCCCTTGAGTTGGTCTTTAGTTTATGTTTGCTCTTAATTTGGAAGTAGATAGACAAAATGAGATCTTTTGCAGTCCAGTGCTGTGCCTTTCTTTACAGTGTGTTTCTTTAGCACTGCTAAGGCGGGATAAAGTGAATTCACACACAATTAGGCCATAATCCATCATTTTCATTTTGGATTCCCCTTCTGTATGACTGACACATTTCCCAGTCCCATTATGAGAAACACTCATATTAACATATATTGTGCTTTAACCACCCAGAAATGGGAAAGCCTGCATGGTGCTCAGGGTCCTGAGGTCCATGGCCTAATTCCATAAAACACACACATACACAGCCTTGTGGACTGAGGAAAAGAGGGCATATTAGACCTTTTCTCTCAGGCGTAGAGACTGCACTTAGTCACAGTGAAAGTCACACGCATAAAATGAACAACTGTTCAGCAGGAAAGGGTACAGTGACGCATCACATGCACATCTGATCTGAGCTCATGAAGGACAGATTGTTGCTGATTAAACGGCAGGCTGCAAATTGCACATGTTCTCATTGCCGAAGTACATGGAAAATCACGCCTGGATATATAACTGGAAGCAAAAATAGTAACAGAATAACTTCTTTACTGGAGAAATTGGCATAAATACATAAAGAAATCCAATCAGCAGAGATGAACAGCTTAATAGTTAAACAGTGGGTCATTCTTGCCTGGATAATACTGTACACAAAGCACTGTGAATCACCTTGGTCACGTGCACATAGGTGTCCCCATGGAAGCCCTGATCCCAGTAGCTGTTCAGCTTCTCCAGGCTGCTCGTATTGTGCCAGGGAACGATGGCATGAAACCTGAACTGAAACATTAACACACAGTGATACTGAAAGAACCTGAAAGTTACTGTATGCATACATTGCAAAGCAAAAACGTATCCTGCACTTCTGTTCTGGCGGAAGAATGTAGCTCAAGTTGTTAATTAGTTTTGGATGAACTGCTGAATAACCAAAAAAGTTACATTTAATAACAGCAAAATATGTATTAAATCAAACATATCCGAGTACTTTATGATTTTTGAATTGTTCTAACTCTTAAGCAATCTATTACTGTTTGTTTTTTTAAAAATATTTGATAAAGTTTCTGTCATTTTTTACATATTAAACAAGAATTTAATATGCATTGAAATGCAGTTATATATACAGTATATATATACATATATGTATATAACAATATTCATATTGTAGAAGAAGGATGCCTCGATATCTACGATCCACATGCAATTGACATATAATATGCATTTTAAATTAAGTAAATTTATTCGGTATTTCAATTTTAGTGCTCCTGGGCTCATCCTATCTAGCAAGTATTTCTAAACTAATGCAATTATATCAAGTTACCCGTATTATGCATTAAAATGAGAGTTGAATTGTGTCATTAATTCAATGAACAGCTTGATCGCAGCCTGTGGAGGGACATTCTGGTGTCTGCAGTCTTCCATAAACTTCAATTCACTTGCCCACGTCAGCTGCAGGTAATTCGCTCTGATCTGCTTATTTTTCTTCCAAACATCCAGTCACTTCTTCTCCACCCCTGCATCCTTTGGATCCGTCTTCACTTCCTCTCCACCCCTGCATCCTTTGGATCCGTCTTCACTTCCTCTCCACCCCTGCATCCTTTGGATCCGTCTTCACTTCCT
>JAODUD010000038.1:4677120-4704362 GCA_026784285.1 Stomatorhinus walkeri
CTTGATCCCCCCCCCCCCCCCCCGGCTCACCATCTGGGAATAACAAACAATGCACAGTATGGACGTGTGGAAATGGTGGAGAACCAGACACCCTATGGATCTGGCTGAGTACCAATAACTTTTATGTCCTTTCTCTGATGCGAAACCTACCTACTCCCATGGTAAGATTCCACCACCCCAGACCCACACAATCTGTGTTTCAGTTTCAGCACCCTCCTGAAGCCTTCTGTTCACCCTTACCCTGACTTTCCTTCATTACTCCATTAGAAGGTGGCAGCTATTGGCTGCCAGTTCTCTGTCCCCATGGTTCACATACAATCTTGGTCTATGTACAATCCATTATTCCCCTCATTCACCCCCTCACGAAGTCCAATGTCTCCAAGCTTCTTGCCAGCAGACCCACCACCTGTGGACCCTAATCCCTCTCATCTTCCCCAAACCATCTGTCCTATCCTTACTCCTGCACTCATTTGATCAACAAATCAATTACAACTAGTATATTTCCTATTACATTTAAACCAGCTTGTGTAACTTACACAAACCTACACTTAACTCATCACTAATTGAAAACTACCGACTAATCTCTTTCCTCTCATTCCAATATCAAACTTATGAACATTCTCATCTGGACCCTCTCCAATCTGATTTCAGAGCTGGGCAGTCAATTGAAACTGCCGTCTTGACTACTGTGGATGCCCTGATATCTGCAACAGCCAAATATCAATCTGTCTTGATCCTACTAGACCTTTTGGCAGCTTTGAACTCAGTGAACCACCAGATCACCCTGGCAACCCTCTGTTAAATGAATTATTTTATTACAAGAACTGCTGTGAGATGTTTTGGTTCTTACATATTGGACAGATCATTCCAAATGTCTTGTGAGTGTCCAAGTCATGAGGTAAGAGGTAATAGGTGTTCCCCATGGCTCAGTTCTTGGCCCCCCCCTTCTCTCTATACATAACCTCTCTATGATCGATTATCCCACCACATGGCTTCTGCTATCACTTTTCTGATGACACCCAACTGCACCTGATATTTTATAATTAGACAACAATCTCTGCTCGGATCTCTGTAAACTTTGCTGACAACGCAGCCTGAAGTAGGGATTATTACTTGAATGAATTTCACATTTTTTTCTGTTAAATCTTCAGAAAAAGTGAAATTGGCCTTCTTCTATAAACAAATTAATAACAAATAATTAATAATTTTGTCTGTGTTTATGTTTTCTTTTTATCACAATTTTTATATTAATTATAGTTTTGTGATCTTTATTAAAGTACCACATATGCTTCAATAAGAAATGATCAGTATTTTCCAGAGACTCTGTCACACCCACCCTGGTGGGGCTATGCACCGGCAGACGAACACCAGCGGTTCGCCGGGTTATTTAAGCTCAACCATACTGATTGACAGTGTGAAGTATTGTTGCCATTCCTGTAGTGAGCCTTACTGAGCATTTTCTCTGTCCCTTGGTCTCCCGGTTTGTCTTGCCTGCTGTCTCCTGCCTGCCTGTTCGGATTGTCCCGTCTGCCTCTCCTGCCTCTCCAATCCGCCTATTCCTACCTGCCCTGCCTGTCTGCCTCATCCTACCCGCTTCCTCGTCGTCCTGGCTCCTCCCTTCCCATCATCTCCTCATCCTGTCCCTCGGTGTAGGACTGATCTTCCCAGTTCCTGACCTTCCCGGTTCCCGACCAAGTCTCCGGATTGTCCCCTCGGTTTCCTCTTTTGGCTTCTGCAGTAAACCTGCCTGTCTCTGCATTCCAGGGTCTGCCTCGTTCCTCCTAGCTTGGCGTCACAGACAACTTGGAAAACTTTTGAAAACTAACGCCTATATACAGCCTTTACATCATACGCTTATGTCGGTCAGACATCCCCAGCACCCTAACTGCTCATCCCAGTCTTTCTGGACCAGGCGGCATCCTCTTTATATATTGAATCCAATTCACTTGATCAGGCGGTGATCAGCTTAAGTCAGATGACACACTGACATTTGATCAATGACATTTGTATGCTCTGGTCAAGTAAACATATGAGCAGAACAGAGTTCACTTATCAGGCTTTGGACCAGTTGGAAGTTCTTCCCAATCATACATCTCCAGCTATGTCCTGCTTTTCTCATAGATGTATTGAAGTAATCCAACATGACCACAGAATTCACAGTTCAGCTTTCTCACTGGGAAAACCTCCACCTGCACAAATCCCAGCCTGGGAATTCCACAAACAGTCAAACACTGACATGAAACAATACGGTACAACCCAATCCAACCCACATTACATAACAAGCCGAGAAACACCCATATGCAGTAAACTCACGTTACTTGTCAACATGCTAGCTTTGACCACGACTGGCCACAAAGAGTAATGATCGGTTTTGCCTCATTGACCACAACTGGTGGTCAAAGCAATGATTTTCCAGTTAGCCATTTTATTAAATTGTGGTACAATGCCATTGTCCCTTTTGATATACAACAGATTTATGACAATTTGCCTTTAAATGATTACTGCATACCTGACATAAACACAGCCCCATGTGTGTCATAATGATCACTTCATACTCAGTCACTATACTGGCATTCAGGTATGAGTGGTAAATAGATGTGGACTGGCCAAACACAGACTGAACATGTCAGAATGTATAAACAAGGGACAGGTGGAATTCATTATGATCCCCACACTCCCGCTTTCAAAGAGTAATGATTGGTTTTGCCTCATTACCTCATTCTGGAACTTACAAACTTCTGCTCTAATCTTGTGGCTGTTTGCATAAATATTTATCAGAGTCTGTCATGCAAGTGGTGTCTTATGACTATGATCTGTCTGAAATGTCCAAGGCAAGGAACCAGGATTAGGGACAAACATGCTGGGCAAAGTCAGGTTGTGCCCACACAGACAAAGTCAGGTTGTGCCCACAAAGTCAGGTTGTGCCCACACAGACAAAGTCAGGTTGTGCCCACACAGACATTTTTTTTTCTTTCAGTTATACACTGTGGAGCTGCAGTGCCATTGAAGTTAATGCTATCTCCTTATTAAGGATGAGATGATGATACACTGTGGTGGTACACTGTTATGACACACTGTGATGGTACACTGTGATGATAGACTATGATGGTACATGTTGATGTTATACTGTGATGGTGCACTGATGGCACACTGTTATGATATACTTTGATGACACACTGCAAAGTTGCAGTGCCATTGTAGCTAATGCTATCTCCTTTTAAAGAATGAACAGCAGCTACCTTTCACCTGTGCCGGCCTTCTGTCTCCTCAGTTCTGCGCTCCTTTATCTGGAAAGAGTACAGATGACGTTCAATTATTTCTTATTCATATCTGTGCATGTTGACCGTACACTTAAATTCTCTGCAATGCCTTTATTTTTTTATGCATTCCTGTGTTTTGCTTCTTGATGTAACATATATTCTAAAACATTATCTAGGTGGAATGCTGCTTCTTTTAGAAAGATGCACCTCATTATAATGGAACAAAAAATCTTACAGTAATGCTTATTAAATTAAAAAATATCTTCCTTCAATAACAATTTTTCATGCATAATATAGTAGAAGATGTTACTGAATTATGTGCAGGTATTATTATGTATATTATTATTATTATGCACACTTTTGAGCCCCTGCACACCCCTTATTAGCATAATGCTTATTACATTCTGCCAGTGCACGACCCTGTGTTGATCGGGCATCTCATCAAGGGTGTATCCCAGGCTTGTACCCCGCGGAGCCTGGGATAGACTCCAGTCTACCTGCTCCCACCACAACCTTGACCAGGACGAGCAGTTAGAAGACAGGAGGATGGGCAGAGGATACCTGTTTTATAACTGACTCATTATACATGTAGGATACTTTGCTATTCCCCACAGCAAATTCATTACCTCAGACTATTGTGTAATTCAGCTCTAGCTTTATTTCACAATCTTTGGACAAGCTGCTAAGGTATATTACTCCTGTCCCTTTGATTTCCCAAGAATTACATTTCAAAACTATTTCCCATATTCATTTTGTCAAAATGTTCATTTTAGT
Source organism: Stomatorhinus walkeri (assembly GCA_026784285.1). Taxonomy (NCBI): domain Eukaryota; kingdom Metazoa; phylum Chordata; class Actinopteri; order Osteoglossiformes; family Mormyridae; genus Stomatorhinus; species Stomatorhinus walkeri. Next base: position 4,681,155 of record JAODUD010000038.1, read on the forward strand.
TGTACATGCAGCTAAGTAGTTTCTCTACTTCACACATTTGCAGGTTTTGTGCTACATTAATGAGACCATGGAGGAGACAGACTAAAAGGAAAAAGAGACATTGGCTGACAGCTGTGTCTCAGGAATTTCCACGAGGTGTTTTTTGTAGTGACAGTAGGTGTGCTGCTCTGCCAGGGGGTGCAACACTGTTCTGTAAAAGTGCCAGTGTTTCCCACCAGAAACATGGGGGAGAGCGGCAAATACAGCAGAGAAGAGCATCTGCTGCAAGGCAGCTGTTGGGAGCGTAACTAGACGGACAGACAGATAGACAGACAGACAGATAGACAGACAGATAGATAGATAGATACTGCTGCTTTTGATCACATAACCTTCTGCAATGGAAGAACAACATTTCATATAAATATTCATTTGGAAAAATAGTGAACATGAATTAGACAGATAGACAGACAGACAGACAGACAGATAGATAGACAGATAGATAGATAGATAGATAGATAGATAGATAGATAGATAGATAGATAGATAGATAGATAGATAGAACATTTAGCAGAGGATCCTCACAGATTCAAGGTTGGGACTGAACAGTGATTTCTAATCACACATGCTTCCTCTGAACCTGAACTGTGTAAGTGTTTGGTGGATGTATGGATGGGTGGAGTTTAACAAGAGGCTGTAAGTTAAACACAGGTGCAGGGCCAAAGACGCCGGGTAATTACTAGGCTGCAGGTGGCTCAGTGGGTGAGAGAGGAGCCTCACACCACTAGATCTGCAGGTGTGGAGAATGGGGGCTTTGTCATGTGGAGTTTGCTACCCAAACACAGCAGTCCTGCGGGCCCCAGGTTGTTTTTTATTATAAATCTGTTTTTTTCATGTGTTTCTGTATTTTTATTCATTTCATAAACATTTCTAATGGGCTATATTCTTTAAAGCAGAGTACAACCTTCACTAACCCTGCTCAGCGTAAGCGGGTGAGAGATGTATGGGTAGTCATGTGAACTTTACTGTCATGTAAAAATACAAGATGCAGTTATGCACATAAAATGGTAAAAAAGGGGCCAGAGGCATGAATGTGTTTGCAATTCAGTTTTATTCAAGTGATACAGATATACAGTGAATACCGTGATCTTGATTCACTTTGATTACAACATACAGTGGATTAGATACTTCATTACTTCAAATTAAGATTGAATAAGGTAGATTAAATAATAACAGATTCCTGTTTACAAGGACAAGCTTCAAATCATCTCATTCTTGTGAGGATTGTTCCCCATCCTGTCCGCTGGCCAACCTATTCTTTCCATGTTTAGCTCTATCCACCATCCCTAGTGTGTTCCCCTGCTCCCTGGGCCACCATGTGGCTGAAAACTGTGCCCCCCTACAGCTCCAGCCTAGCTGGATGTTTTGGGGTTAATTCTCCCAACAAGCACTTAAGTTATAAGGCAAGGTGTGGGCGTGCATGAAGTATAATAAATTCATCAAGCAAGAAAAGGGGGTCATGACCTCAATGATTATGGTAACAAGCAAAATGCGGAACACGGACTTTCATTTACATTGCGAACCTAAATGAAATCCACAGAAATTTTGAACTTTGATTTTATGTTGAAAATGAAAGCATGGTGGTAGCTCTGCTCTGCTATATATATTATCTTTGTGTTGGGGGTGCACCATCACTACAATTTTGGTGTAATTTGTCCCAAAATTTGACCAGGTTAAACCTTTCAACATGTCTATGAAAGTTGAATAAGATCTGTTGAATACATTTTGAGTTGTTATCATGCTAGTGGGATCGAATGTCTTTTTTATGCCATCATCATGTGGTGCTGCTTTAGTTTTGGGGAAATACATCTCAAAATTTGATTACTTTTCGGGTTGCCACCCCTACATTGTGCTTCAAAGTTTGAAAAAGGTCCATACAAATATCTTAAGGTTACTATGTTCAGAAGTCAAAGTGAATACCGTTTCCTTCATTTGCTGCCACGTAGTGCTGCTGTTTCAGTTTTGGGGCAATTTGCCTGAAAATGAAAGAAGTTGTAGATCTTCATCCTTATAATGTTTTTGTGAGGCAATAGTAAGATCTAACAAATACCTTTTGACGCCGTTAGCTTTTGTCCTTCCCTTTGCTGCCACTAAGCAGCATCACTTTGATTTCGGGTCAGTCTGTGTCGAACCTAATTCATGTCCACTTTTGCAACCACAGGATGCCTCTGCAAACTTGATCCATAAAACACATTTTGAGTTATTGTTTTAAAGGTATCAAATAGCAAAACTGCCCTGATTTTTGGTATCATCTGCGGCAGTGGTGGAGACAGGTACAGTATTCAAATATATGTAGACCTGATAAGTGATGATTGTACTTATTCTGAATTGCATATGTGTATATCCAAAAATATATTGTGTCAATACTCTGAAGGGAGTGTACTGATGTTGGTGAGAATGCACCAAATGTGTTGTGATTGGTCTATTCTACAAACCTCCAAAAATGCATTGCTCATTATGGTTCTTATTCGCATCACTTCATTGGTTCCACCTGTATTTGTACAAAATGGAAAAAAAAAACGTCCTGTAGCTTCTTGATTCTCGGTTAGTGTGGAAGTGTTTCTTTGGCTATTGTGCACACAGGAAGCAGCAGCCTGTGGGAGTTTTCTCTGCATCAATAGTTGCTTTCCTCTGAGTCTTGAATGGTGGCCAGTCACTTAGCTCAACAGAACAGTAGGGAGCAGAGAAGTCATTACTTTTATTGACAAGCTGCAGTTTCCTCACAGACACATGATGAATAATGATTTATTTTGCAGCTACAGATGGCTAGAACACAGGTTGTTTTAGTGTCAAATAAAAAAGGTTGATTTATTTCAAAGTCCATAACATAACATGAAAGAGCCATTGCATAGAATATGTGCTTGTGACTTTCTGCTTGTTTTGTGTGTAATGTAATCATTATCCTGGGCAATGCAATTACACTGTTACACAACAACATGTTCTCTTTCAAACAGTCCCAAATTACATCTCAGTTAAGTTTTCTGTTTGTTTTGTGAACCTTGCATGTTTTAACTCCATTTGCTTCAATACAATTCTCTACCTATATAGTATAGTGAGATGTAAGGTATTTACATATATAGTATCCAACACTAAGTCACTTTGCATAAAAAAGACTCTTCTTAGTAATTCACTGAAGACTTAATCAGCCTTGACAATGTAAATGCCTCAGGCCTGGGGCTTCCTACAGGGCAGACTGGGCAGAAAGAACAGGAAGTAGCCAGAGAACAGGAACCAAGAATCCAACCAGGAGAAACTGGGAAACTGAACCAGCAGACAGGAACCAGCAAAAAAGGAAATAGGAAATCCGAGGCAGCAGGTGAGAGGACTAGGAAGTGGGAGAATGAGCTTTACAAAAACATAAACAAAGCTAGGAAAACCAGAGCACTGAAACAGGAGGCCTAACGCGCTGGAGAAACCTTCCGATAAGCAACAAATACCCCGAGCTGCAGAAAAGGGGCTACAAGATTGAACTGCAAGCAGGGTGTATTGCTCTGCCCATACAGCTCCTGCACACACAAGACATTTAAGTCATCATTCCGAGAACATGGGCACCACCCTCTTTGCAGCTGGTAGGACAGCAGCACACACAGTGAGCTGATCACAAGACTCAAGCAATAAATATCATTACATTTTGAATGAATGGAATTTTGCTAATACAGTAAAGCAGACAACTGCTTTTCGTGCCCCACAGGTTGCCATTTGCTGTGCTTACAAAGAAGCACTTCCTCACTAATAACACTGAGAATCGAGAAGCTACTGCTTATCATATCAAGGAGCAATTAAAAGGCTAAAATGGTCTGGTGGGTAATACTATGCACTATTTCCTACATGTGGATGGGTTTACTTTTGGAGAAAGTCAAACGATGCCTTTAACCCACAATCAATCCATCCATCCATCCATCCACTTTCTGTAACCCTATTCAGGGTTGTGGGGGGTTCGGAGCCTATCCTGGAGACAACCCAGGATGGGGTGCTAACCCATTGCAGCCTTTAGTTCGAAATTTAAGAGTGATGCAGTTTAATGAACAGCAAGATGAACACAGATGTCTTCCTTCACTTCCCAGTCATCAGATCCAAACATTTTTGGACATTTATGATAAAAATCTGGAGCTCAGACTGCAAAGTAAAATTCCACCTCCTGCTTTTCTCAGAGAAGCTGAGGATGTTCATCTGAAGGCTGCTCAGTATTTCATTACACATAATTCATGACTAGCATGACAACATTTTAAGAAGGACTAAGTTTTATTTGTTGCTTTTTAGGTTCTTGATATCATAGAAAATCAGTATGGCAATAAACCAGGATGCTAGGAAAAGCCCATAGAAAAATATGAATAACAAAAAACAAACAAATACAATGAATGTAATGTATAATTTCATCATATATTTTACCTCCCTGTCCCTCTCTGTAACTCTTATTAAATTTTGAATGATTAAATGTCTGCCTCTCCTACTCTACCAGAGTAAGGGCATTTTACTTATTAATTTTCTTATATATTTTATTCAGACTGACCAAATGCCTTGTCACCTATGAAGGTACATTATGGCAAGAGAATACAGAGAGGTGTCACACATTAGGATAGTTAATACTGTACCAACTGACTACACTAAGTCCTTATCATCTCTGTGGCGTGACATCATTACTGATTCCGATTGTTCATTTTCCTGTTGTTCCTCCTTTGTGGTGCAGACACAGCAAAGCATTAAAGTTTTTTTTCCTCCTTTTAACTTAATCCCACACAAGCTATTTCACTTCTTCCTAGATGTTACAGCATTTTACAAGCACAATAAACCAAAGATAGTTTACGGTGTTTCAAAACTATACGTGAAAATTTAAGAGCTTAAAAGGTCCAGACGTTTATTACCATTAGTAATTATGCTTTGGCTTGCTGCACTTCAAATAATGATTTAGTCTTCAAGTGTTCAAGTTCATTTGTGGGAATTTACAGAAGAACAATAAGTGAAAATAAACATTTTTAATCTACACGAAACAGACGAGCATTATGCTGTTTGTGAAATATTCTTGATACACATACATAAAAATATAGACCAAAAAAAAAAAAAAACATACTCACTGGATGTTTATGCGTAAACTGTTGCACAAATTCAATAACAGTTACAATTATTTAATCCTATTTTTAATCAAATTTGCTATTGCCCCCAACCTTATTATATGTTTGTTTGCCTAATTTCTTATTATCCAACTAATAAGCTTACCATGCCATGACCCACCAATGACCTGCGCTTAAGTTCTGGCAGTAATACCAACTAAGACTCTGTCCTTAGTGTTGTCAGTTGAACACACAGATGTTTATTGTGTGACTACCTAATGACTATATATAATTACTACAAATATGAACATCTATTAGCAATACTCAGTACTCTCTCACGTTGCACAATTTTGGATATGGATTAATAAGCAAATTATTGCGAATTTCATTGTTGTTACATAATCTCACAATGATATACCTGTATAACGGATACCTACCAAATTAGTACTCAGTGTATTTGTGACAGCCTCTGTTAGCTAAAAAAACACTGGCAGGTTTTTGGCAACAACTCGACGACAGTTGTGTTATGTGAGGCAGCAGATGGTGGAAAACGTGCTATTCCAATCCTTTGTGATAAGCTATAGGTTTCTATAAATTGACCGATTTACAAAGAAAAAAACTATCTGGGTCATTATTTTCTGTCGTCTTCAGTATTATGATTAATCCTGGGTTTTTCTCAAGAGTTTCAAAAAACCTCACATAAACTAAACCCTGACATGACGTTAGATAGATCTCACATGGATGATGTTGTGCTAAGTTGGGCATGACCATTGTGAGCTCTGGGATATTTTCCATTGGACAAGTGACGTCTCTACATACACACACGGTGTTACAATTTCTGGCACTGCAAATCCATTTATCCTGCGATTTTATAGTAAACCATATTACTAATATTTACTGAAAACAACAACAGTTGCTTCATTATTTAGTGAGCACTTATACAAATAATATTTTAATTGATTGCCTGATTGATTGATTAATGAACTGGCAAATAAAAAGGACTTTTTCAGTCAGTGGACCCATCATTAAAAAGTATTACTAATTTAAAGTGGTAACTCTTGTATTAGTAACTATGTATTGGAAATTAAAGGCACCAGTAGCAAATTAGGTCACAAGAGAGGCATAATATATTACAGATACAACCAACATAAAAAGACAAGGAACCAAAATGTGAAAAAACAGGTTATGCAAAAAATGTACAAGCAGTTGGTGGTAAATAAGGAAAGGAGGGTGATCCATGATGGGAGACAGTGTTCCTATGAAATGTACAGGGTGGACCCTTTAGTTCTCAGACTGCTGCAGTCATTCTCATTTAAGGAAACTGAATTCTGTTCATAGAGTTACCACTTCTCAGTCTCCCTCAGTGGATATCAAATAATGCAGCTGAATATAAATCTATGTGCCACTTTATTATGCACGTAAAAATAATATTATGTGGATAGTAATATGCATAATACTTGCTTGTTAATGCAAACGTCCTGTTTCTGCAGGCAGCAAATCATGTGGCTGTTGGTGTATACTTGCAGCACATTGACAGGGCTGAAGGCCTAGCTACTGTTTGGCTAAGAATTTAGAACGGCTAAGATGCACATTTTAAGTGAGAGTCATTGTGGTGCCAGTTTCAGCATTTCAGAAGCAACCATCTTCCTGGGATTTTCACATCTGGAGTTTACGGTATGATAAATGAAGAAATAAATTACAGATGTTTAGAGGAGAGGAATCTGACTTGTCAAAGCTGATCTTGAAAAAATAATATTCAATTACAGCAAGTCTTCCCAACAAAATTTATTAATGCAGAATCTCTTCATTTATACACCCATTTGCTACCCAACTAACCCGGCCAAAGTCACATACGGAAGACTTGGTTTGGACTCTAAAGCTCATATACAGACTGCCAGTGTAAAAATAACGTGTCGGTACAACAGAAAGTTTTAAGAAAGCCTCCAGCGCACCTGTAGACTTCTCCGTGTTCACGTGGGATTCCACTGGCGGCTCTGGTTTCCTCCCACGGTCCAAAAGCGTGCAGGGCAGGTTGATTGGTGAGTCTAAATTGGCCCTGTGGTTGTGTGGTTGTGCGTGTGAGTGTGTGTGCCCTGCGGTGTGTTGGCAATTGCCCGTGGTCGGTTCCCACCCACGCCCATTGTAACCATGATAGGCTCCTGTCCCCTGCGCGGCCCCAGTTGGGATTGAGCGGTTTCAGGAAATGGATGGATAGATGGATGTATGAGGTACTATATTCTTATTTTTGTAATTTGCGACATCACATCATTCAGTAAATTCAAATAAAGTACATCTGTGTTTTAGCTTGGCAGCATAACCATAATTTTCTCTTCATAATCGAAACATTGCATTAATATTCTAACCAATAATACTTTTTCACCCACCTTAAAAAATCCCATGGAAAATTAATGGAAAAGTAATTTGGCTTAGCTGAACTTGCACACTGCGCATAATTCAGTATTAGTTGTATCCCTATGCAACCGAATTATACTTAATGCTGGTTTGTGTATCAATCGGTTTACGCTACTAATTTACTTGCTGCTATTGTTTCCCCATCTTTATAATGTAGTGAAACATACAACTTATCTGCAGACGGACATGTAGATTCCTCAGCCTTTTGCTTGGGTTCCCTCATTGGTTTTTCTGTGCCGAATGCTCCTGTTGGAGGGATTATGGGAGCTGCATACTTGGCTGGTCCCTCCTCCGTATGGAATTCTCACAGCATCATAGTACATAGGCAGATGGCAGCAGGCACAGAGGTGATTCCTTAGCTGTGGAAATATTTGAATTAAAAATTCCACAAAATAGAAACAGCGACATGAACAAGGAATTAGGTTCCATAAAGAACCATAGTCACAAGAATTATTTTAGTCATAAGAAAATATGCTAAACCCTTTTTTATGTGGAATCTCGTTTCTAATTTTGCATTGCACCTTGTTTTCCTGTCTAAACAGTCACAATTCTTTGTTGCGCATGGACACTGACCCATGCTGACCCCAAATCATCTGACGACTAGCTTGGCTGCTAAGCCTCAGCTCCTAATGATTCAGATCACATCCCATGGACATACAGATCACATCCCATGGACATACAGATCACATCCCACGGACATTCAGATCACATCCCACGGACATTCAGATGCATTGAGATATGGTGACTGGGAAGGCTGCTGCTTCCAGCTCAGCTGGTAATAGAGAATCACTGGTTATTAATAGATGAGGCATTCCACATAAACACACCTACTTCTGTGTTTCATTTCACTTTAGGTACTGTGATGGCTCTGTGGCAGCACTGTAGTCTCATCTCTTCATAGATTGGAATTCCACTCCCACCTGTGACCTGTGTGTGTTGAGTTTGCATGTTTACCCCATAGTAAGTGGATTTCTTCCTGTAGACCATTGACATGCAATTACTATCAATCAGGGGACCCCAAAGTGGGAGTTGTGACCCCTGCAAGGGTGACGAGACATGAGCAGGGGGTTGCAAAATGATTTGTAGTGTACGTCTATAAGAATATTATCACATCAAGAAATTCCATTTTCCAAAGGGGACTCCCCCGCCAATTGCAGACCTCTGGAATTTTGGGGTGGGGGTTTGGTAAGCCAAATCCTAAATGGTGTCTCCGAAATGCCCAAACTGAATGTACCTAGTGTTGGACTAACATCCCATCCATGGTGTACCAAGTGTGGGATCCTGTGCTGCTTAGGACAAGGTCCAGAACCTACCTCGGATGCTTGGGTCAGGCCTTTTTCAACTAGCAAATAAGGAACCCTTCATTTCCAAGCCCCCAAAGACCCACATTTACATTTGCGGTTCTAAATGTAGACAAAGGTTAAGGATAGCCTGTTGTTGGTGCTCTGCATCATCAGCTACGCCAATCACTGTAGTCCTGAGAAAAGTGTTTGTTTTGGTTGTGAAACTGTATACAATGAAATAACAAAATTGTTTTTGTGATCTGATAACTAGTTGCTATGCAGACCTTGTGAAAAGAAAGGCTGGCATTTCACAAGACCCTACTTCTTACCTGTTTTGTGCTACAGGTAGTGATTTCACTGAAGAACAACAATTGCCCCCCAGTGACAAATGTGCTATTGTGCCACCGTTTTACTGTAATCCCATGACTGAGTTCATTCTCTCAGCCTCAATGTGAAGTGGTATAGTTTCCCTAAGGAAATCTTAAGTGCTGTAGTTTTGCCCTGTTTGCTAAAACTGAATACAGCGACTAAACAAGACTACATAACAAAACACCACAGAGAAGAGTCCAATCACTCTTCTTTTATATGGGCCTAAAGGGGCAGCTGTGGCAATTTGAAAAATCACTTTAACATTGGTCAGTGTTAAATTCAATAACAGAATAGTGATATGTGCCATTAAAGCTTCTTCTAAACTCTTATTATTTCTTAGGATTTAGGTTTAAAAGAACCAAAATATACGGTTTCACTATATTGCAATAATGATTTTTTTACCCTCTTGAAGATGGGTGCCAAAAGTGAATGTTTTTAGTGCAAATTTTCAGTTCGAGATCTTCATTGAAATTCTGTGGCGATTCCTGAAATGAAAGAAGAAGCGTACAATGTCACCTCTTTGTGCACTGATGTCAGGCAACTAGAATGAAACAGGAGGGAGACTTACATTTCAAAAGATTCACAAAGCACACGCCCGTTGTCTTTCACAAAATAAAAAAATATGCGGTTTTTAACGTATTTTAATTCCATTAATATTAATATTATCTATCATGAAATACATGCATTATTAATATATGCATATATTCTGATCTAGACTTAAAACAGTCAGACTCATGTAGAGTGGAGGTGTCTGGCACTAATATAAATCACGCAGTGTTTTTTCTCAAAATGGGGAGATGTATGGGGTGAGTTTACAATGGTGCAAAAAACAGAGAACAAGTAAAAGCAGGTTGCAGCTCTGTTCTGTGACTCTAAACATGCTATTTCTACATGATATAGGAGTAAATGTTGGAGAGTACCAGACTTTGAGACTGGGTGATTATTATAATTTTTTATATTTATTCAAAATATACTTAAATACTAAACTTTAAACAAAAATTCCAAAACCAATCCCGATACTCTTTGATTATTAAAAGTTTATTTATAATAGCAATAAGTAACAATTCACTAAATTTCTAATCTTCCCATAACTATATTTGTTTCTCTAATATAATAATGCTATGTTAACATTAAAAAATAATAATAAAATGTTTTTATATTATGTTTTATTTTATTTTTAGACCTATGCAAAAACACCACACAAATAGCCAACATTCCCTTTCAGGGACAAACAAAGTTTAGCTAACTTAATCTATTAAATTTCTATTTAAAAATATGCACTGGCCATAAAATATAATCTTAAAAATATTTTTACAAATACAAATAGCAAGGCAGTTTAGAGATTGCTTTAAAAATAAAGAAATTCTGCTTGTTATTGCTTCCCAGCCTAGCTGACAGTGTCATTACTGATAATAGTGGTCTCAGTGCTCCTGTGCTTCCATGGATACCATTCAGTATGTTCCATTGATATGCCAACAGGAAATCGTGGAGTTCTGGGGCACTGCACAGTAAATGTCCCCTCTGTAAGAAACACAAACACCAACTAAATCATTCAGAACTGCAGTTTAATAAGGTCAGTATACTCAGAATTTGTGTATATATAATTTCTAAAGATATGATATGCCTGACTGTTAAGCAATATAGATGAATCAGTACTTAATTGTATTTTCAGACTCTTTTTAACATTAATTCATTGATTATTGAATAATCATTAATAATTATTGAATAACAGATAAATAAGAGCTCTATGACCAAATATTACATTTTTACAATAACACCATGCATATTTTGGCAAGTTAGTTGTATTAGATATATAAGTTAATTTGTATAAGTTAATTTATATAAAACATATAAATATTTGCACAACTATAATTTTTAATAATGTATTTCAATTAAAAGTACACACATTCATAGGAAAAGCAAATATGTAATAAATTCTGCTTCGAAGATATATAAATAGCATTTATTTAAATACAATCAGTGTTTGCCCAAAACGTAAACCTTAAGACTTACACTATCATATTGCAGCACATTGTTTTATATGGATCCATGAAGGGAAAAACATCAACAAGATAAAATCAGATTTCCTTAAGAATTACAATGTCAAACTGTGGCATGGTAAGTTTTATAAAGATCCACTGAGAAAGAAACTAAATTAAAAATAAAAACAGCAAATGTGTAGTGATCCAAAGCTGTCTCCTTATTGTTTATTATTTTTGCGAGCTTTGTCCACAACATCTTAGCTACACCATTTCCAAGATTAAATACTACAATTTCTATAGGTTTTAGTATGTACAGAATCAGCCTTAAAGTAAATTCTGTTTTAACAATGCAAATTCATAAAGATTCAGTTCCAGTATTTTGTGTGCAAAGATTAAGGTCTGCCACTGTGCCTTGGAACATGTTCTGATGCATTTTCCTTTAAGATTAAACAGAATTTACACATCTCCGGTCTGGAAATAAAAAACTCCAGCGTTAAAGACATATTGAAAAAAAAAAACTTTTTATTATTTATTATTATCATCATTTTTTAAATTCACAATGCTGTTTGTAAATGAAAAATATACTGGCATTTAAAAGCTAATTTTACAAAATATAAGAACAACGAGCTTCATCATCATCATCATCTTCATCATTATCATCATCATCATCATCATTAGTGTAAGGTTGCCTAGGCAAATTAGATCTAAACATAAGCACAATGACACTGATATGAATTTGGATGAACCCAAATCAGGGTATAAAAAGCCTGGCTAATTAGCAGAATATAAAATAATAAATTAATTTGACCCCCCCCCCCCCCCAATCCCAACCAAAGTAAGCAGATTGCTTGATGCAAAGTATACGCAATATAATGAATGACTGAATGAGTGTTCTGTGAAATTAGCAGCTGCCACACTTAATTCAATAATAATAATAATAATACATACATACATACATACATACATACATATTATATTACTGTAATACATTGACAGTGCAATCCAGGCCAACGCTGCCATAATTATTTAAAACATAGCATAGTACCCATAGTATTCCATTACTACACCATTTAAACAAGGCTTCACTCGCTTCATGAAATCCTGCCTGTAGTTAGATAAAAGCTAAACACATGAAAGCATTAAAACTTTAACCGACCTTCCTGCACTGTATATTAACTTGATAACATTCTAAGGTAAGTTTTATTCACGATGTTGTACTTTAAAAGGCACCGGCTTATACTAAATGTCTAAGTATACTAATAATGCAGCCATTAACACATTTAACACAAAGACCAACTGCACTGCTCTCATGACATACAGCACATCAAAACAGGCGCGCACACATTGGCATAAGCTACGTCAAGTCCTTAGGCACATCAAGAACGTAGGCCTATGTAAAGAGCGACAAATAAAATGCAGTATTATTTCGATAACCTACACTGAAGTGCTATGAAGTGCCGCGGAATTATTCCAGTCTCTCAGAGTTCTAAAATATAACTTTTGCAAGAGATAAAAATAACATGCTGCTGCTACCAAGCACTTTCATTTTAACAGAGTAACTATCATTCTTAACAATCACTAATTTACAAAGCTCGAAAAGGCTCTTCTCCTTTGAGGAGTGAGGTACATTCAACAGTTCACAGTTAGAGAGAGAGAGAGAGACCAATATTTATACTGCGATATAGGGGAAATAATTACAAATGACTGGTAGTTGTATATTTCTCCAAAACTTCGAGGTAGTCCGGTACTGTCCTACGTTTCCAGGTTTGCCGGTAGTGTTCGTTATTTGTTTGTTCTGTATATTTCCTTGTACAACTTGTGGACAACTTGTTCTTATTTAAACGGCCTTGCCCGTGGCTCTTATTTGGCTCGTATATGGGTGTAGAAAGTGCTTTTGGCAATGCGTAAAAAGTATACTTCATTTCCCCTGCAGCTGGAAGTTTTTGATCCCTTTCCACGAAATTCTGGTACAGTATCTCCGCATCTCCCGTCCCGTTGGATTGTTTCTTGATAAATCCGGCTGTGCTAATTGTATATGCAGGACTTATCGATTGCTCATCCTTTTTATTATCCAGGTTTCTGAAGCTCACTTCTTTTATGTTTCTGTAGTAAGATAATTGATCGCCTTCTTTTTGCAGATAAATTGGGTTCTGACTCATTTGACCCACAGGTGCAGGAAGGTAATTATGAACGTGAACATTGGATTTATCCGCAGTAGGTTCTGTGTTATACGAACGGTAAGGGACCTGGAAAACGTTCAAGTCAAAATTATTAGCATTTGCTGGCAAATTGTCAACTCCTTTGCGTCTCTTAAGTATCAGTACGAATAACCCCGCACCAAAACAAATGGAAAGAATGAAGACGATTAGTAAACCTAGGATCAAAACAGACAATGGCACTTCTGGTTGCGTATCATATATGCTGTCTGTAGTTACGCCCGCAGTGTAATCGGCCGAGGGGCTTATAATAACTTTGGGTGTCCTGGTCCCTATGTCATTTTCTTGGCAAATTTCATCATTTCGCAGTGCCCTAAGAAGCCTTCCCGCTTGCTTAGAAGGAGAGTCGCATGTGATTTCATTTACTACAACGCTGGTGCTGGACAACTCCATCCAGTTTTTAAGTGCTATAATATCACAGGTGCAATCCCATGGGTTTTCGAGAAGGTCGATCTGAATAAATGCGGAAAGCTGGTCCAATACACCCTTAACTGGCAAATGGGAAAAGTGGTTGTTTCTAAGGTTCAGCCGTGTCAGCATTGTCCCACCAAAAACATCATCGGGCAACGACTTCAACAAATTGTTGTTCAGGAATAGCAACTGTAGATTGTGTAAATAGTTGAACGTTTTCGGTAATATATCCTTTATAATATTATATTCCAAGTATAAATACTGTAAACTCTGAAGTCCCTCAAACAAAGATGGAGATAAGCTTTCAATATAATTACCATTAAGATAAAGTCTGCGTAGGTTAGTTAAGTTTTTAAAGGCTCCGTTCTGAATAACTGCTATTCTGTTGTTCCCCAGGTGAAGGAGCTCCAGTGAACCGTATTCAGTAAGATCGGTGCTATAAATGGTCTGCAAGTAATTGGAAGTTAAAAGGAGTTTTTTTGGATAGGATGGTTTAGGCTGGAGGTCTGATATATTGTGCAGTTTCCTTTCTTGGCAATTTATGCCTAACCCGCTGTCCGGTTTCTGCGGCGTGCAAGCGCATGCTTTGGGGCATACTATCGGCACAGGAGACCTTGTCTGATAAACCATTATGGGTCCAAATACTTGCAGGTCCTTATTGGATTCTGTCATTCTATTCGTCGGCCGATTCTTTATTTTCGGAGGCCGGGACGCCTTCGGTGCCTTCGCCTGCGTGAAGCCAGTGAGTACAGTCGGGAATGGGTCTTGGTATTGGGAGTCTGTCGGAGGTTTCATTGCGCGCTGGCCAGAATCTCCGGAGTTTTTCCTGGGGCAAAAATCTTGCCTTATCAGCTGTGTAACGTCCTTCCCGTGAAGTCTGAAAGGTGTCTCGCACACGATGTCGCCCACAAAAACCGAAATGGTATCCAGCCAAGCTTTCAGCGGAATCAGATCGCATGTGCAGTTCCACGGGTTCTCCTCCAGCTGAATCTCCATAATACCTCCGATGTGCTCCAGGACACCTGTAAAGGGAAGTGACTTGAACCGGTTGCCTCTAAGATCCAAATGGGTAAGCAAAACAAAACGAAACACATTGCTCGGAAGAGAAGGCAGCAGGTTGTCATTAAGTATAAGTACTTTTAATTTATTCATTTTACTAAATGCGCCAGCTTCGATCGCGCATATGTAATTGTAATCTGCTTGTAAGTATTCAAGATTTTCTAAACCGGCGAAGGTTTCTTCTTTAATAATTTCCAAGTTGTTATTGTTGAGATGAAGTCTTTTCAAATATTTAAGACCATTGAAAGCCCAGGGTTTTATCTCTTGTAAACCGTTGTTTCCCAAATGAAGGCTTGTTACATTGTTATAATTTGCAAACTCATTAGGGTTAAGTCTGGAGAACGAGTTTCCATTAAGAAAGACTTGACTGATTTTATTTTGCGGTGGCTGATATTGGCTAACTGTAGTAAATCCTTTTTTCTCACAGTTTATGTTTAGCACGTTTTCCCTTTCTTCGCAGAAGCAGCGACTCTTACAGATATCTTTAAAGCTTTTGCGGCTTTCTGTCATCGACAATAAACAAAATACAGTGAAAATACTAAGCAACAGAGCACCGTTAAGCATTTTTATACTTTTTTTGATACTGCTGAAAAGTTCCAACTGAAATGGTTTAAAAATAGTTAAAATTGCGCTTTCCGTCGAAAGAAGCACCTGCAACATACAAAGTAAGTCTCCATATCTCACACGAATAGTAGGCTATTTCTCCAGGTTAGCCTTCTTTTATATCCAGGATCCAAAAAAGGGTATAACACTTGAATTTGGATTCCTTCTTGTAAATCTTTTATTTGTTTATGGATATTTTGAAAAAATCCCCAAAGACATGCATAATCTGAGCAAACGTCATCAATGTTTCAGAAGGAGAGAATAAGCGGTAGCAGCACAGTTCGGACCGACCGACGGAATGACTTTCAAAGTGTCCCTGCTCCCCTTGTTTTTCATGCTGGACTAAATTAGCCACAGAGATGTTCAGAGCATTTCCTGCATTTCTCACGGTAGGGCGAGAGGAACATTGACTTTAAAGTACCCGGGAGGCAAAGTATTCGGATAGAATGTGTCAGCCTTAAATAGCAGTCCGCAGCAGAAGAGAGTTTAGTGTCTGCTTTGGGATTTTTTTGGTCGTGTCCACCCACAGTCCGGAACGAGGAGCGACGTCACTGGCAATGACAGACATCCACGACGTTGACGTAGCTTGCTGTAAAGTACAAGAAAAAAATAGTAAAAGAAAAATGAAAAGAAATTTCTGTTTTGTCTATGCAGCCTTTTAAAAAGCTATTTTACACATACATGCATATAAAAAAACCATATATTCCACAAAATAACAAAATACTGTACACAACAGTACACATTTTAAAATCTAATTTGTGCTTTTATTTAGAGTGCACTATACAGGATATAACAAATCCTGTGGGTATCTATAAGTATGGTCTAAACACATGCATTATATGGATAGATGTGCTGCAACACCTCAGTCGTCACAACACAGAGCACATTTCCTCTGCTATAGACTCCAGTGGCAGCGTGCTTTACTCCACTCCATCCAGCCCTTGGTGATGTGAGGCTTGCATGCAGCTGCTCGGCCATGGAAGCCCATTCCATAAAACTCTCTGAGCACAGTTGACGTGCTGGGGTTAATGCCAGAGGAAGTTTGGAATTCTGCAGTTATTGAGTCAACTGAGTGTTGCTGACTTTTACGCACTACGAGCTGGCGACCCCACTCTGTTACTTTATGTGGTCTGCCACTTGATGCCTGTGTTTCTATTGTTCCAGTAAAGCCTTCTACTTTGCAGTAATACCACTGCAATTTCATGAATTGACTTATTGCAAAGGTGGCGTCCTTTGACAGTACCATACTTTTATTAAGTGAGCTTGTCAGAATGGCACATTCTTTCACACATTTGTTAACCTGACTGCAAGGCTAGGCACTTCTTTTTATACACCTGTGGCAATGGGTCTGAATGAAACACCTGAATTCCACGAAAGGAAATTCAAGCCCATCACTTTCTCTGTGCTTGTGATGCTCCTGATCACACAAAGAAAATATCAATCAAATATGTCAATAAAATTCCAACATTCTGTCTGTATCACGGCCTTCTGACTTGATGGTCTGTATGTTTAGACCTCTTAACACCCCTCCTGTGCCTCCTTTAATGCTGCTTAAGGCCACAGAATGAAACTCACTTCTTTAAGGGGCTCATGATGTCGTCCAGTGAAAACCTTATGCACTGCTGGTGTTTGTATTATTTTTGAAAACTTTTAAGTGAAAGGAATGTACACATTATGATCAAATTATATTATTTGCTTTTTTATATGAATTACTTGACTTTCAATATGTAACACATTGAAGTCGTATTAGTTACTTATCATCACGCTGAGGCTTAAAAATAATGAATGCAGTTGTTAAGGTCAGGGGTTTGTTTGACTTCATCTTCTGATTTATTTTCGTTTAGAAATCCCAGCACAGCAGGTAAGTTATTAAGGAACTGAATTTGAATAAATGATGCAGAGAAAAATCTTGTAGTAATAGACAGAATCAGGGTGTTTAAATTGCCTGAGGAAATCAACTGTATTAGATAATTAATTATGAAAAGCCAACCTCTCATATCAGCCCTTCATCAATACAATACGGATATAAGAAATTCAAATTCTACAAAGATATTGCACTATTTAACTGAAGAATAGTACGCATATGAATTGTACTTGACCTATTCTTAGAATTCTTAACTTTTAGAGCAGTATTAGATTATTTGTGAATAACACTGAAGTGCAATTTATCCCAATTCAGGACAAGCGTCATGCCCTTAGGGGTGTTGAGTGTTCAATAGTAGGAAACAGCTCTCTGCCCATCCTGCACTATAAAAGAGTGGCTCATAAATCAGCCTTTGCAAAGCATTGTCTGCCAGATGCACCGTTCTGAGCCGTTCTCTTACCCCACCTTCTGTCTAGTCCATGTTGTCTCAAGTCCGCTTGTCTCTGCCCTGCTTGCTCCTGCCCTCCCTGTTCCTGGCCTGCTTGTTCCCTTGGTCTTGACTGCCCGCCCATCCTTTCTGGTGTTCCTGGTATCCTGTCTACTCTTTGCATGGATTCCCCTCAGCCTGAATCCTTCTGGACCACCTTCCTCAACTACGTTTCAGTCCTTGCATTTTGGATCTGGTTGTGTGGACTTCCAAATAAAGCTATTGGTCTCTTGTACTGAGGTCCCCTGTCTGCGGTCTTCCGCCATGACAGAGTACTTTGCCAAAATAAATATGAACCCTGCCGAGACCCAGCAGCTGCAAGATCAAGTAAAAACTAACTTACTGCACTGCATCATCTGCTGCTGCAGGGACAAACATCTCAGGCTACCCTACCTGATTCCTTTCTCCGGTATTGGTGGTGCTTCCAGAGAAGTATGATGGCAATCCCGATCACTGTTGGTAATTTCTTATGCAGTGCATGCTTTATACAGATGAGCACCCCATTCACTTCCTTGAGGATATGCGCTGCAGGTTTGCTTCATCAACTCGCTGCTGCCAGGAAGAGCATGAGAATGGGCCACAGCCCTTTGACTATAAGACTGCCAGCTCCTCGATTCATTAAAGGAGTTCCAACAAGCCTTCCGGGAGGTCTTTGATCATTCTGCCGTTGGATGCAGTCTGGAGCACCGCCTCTGTGATCTCCGGCAGGGAACCAAGACTTCTCCTTGGAATTCTGAATGAGTGCTGCAGGTCTCTGATGGCTGGTTGACTACTTAAAAGTCCTGTATTGCTGGGACCTGAATCTGCAGAACATCTACTGTGGAGAAGCTCTCCCTTTCAATGAGCACATGAGGCTGTCGATCGCAGAGGATTGCAATGTCTGTGATCGTCGCTGCTAGTACACGAGCAGAAGTGCATGCTGCTACCACCACCTCTTCTGTGGAGAATTTGAAGCCCATACAGCTGGGCTGTGCTCCCCTCATCCGAGGGGAAAGACAGAGGCGATATCAAAATTATTTCTGTTTCTATTCTGAGGAGCCTTGGGACGCACTTCAGTATTGTCCAGTGTGCCCCCAGCATCACAAAGATGGTAGGCCTGTCTGTACTCCAAATAATACAACCCCAAGTTACCGTACCTGTGTTAATTAGCTTTTGGGGAGAAAAAGAGCTATGTTAAAGCTCTTCAGGACCCCAGGGCTTCGGGTAATTTTATTGATCACTCCCTTGGAAGCCATTTACGTCATAAGTTCAGAACTGCTGACCCTGTTAGCCATACGTGACAATGAGATAGCAAGCTCCAGGAATCTGGGAAAATGATGAACTGCACCGCTCTGCTGACTCGGCAAGTGGGACTGTGCCATTGGGAACAAATGTAGCTGCCCGAGATTCCATTACTTTAGGACACCATTGGCTGCATGACCATAACCCACATGAGGATTGGGGATCACGGGAGTTGTTGTCATGATCTCTTTTGTGTTTATCCAGGTGTTTGTCCTTACCTATTCTAATGAGACCCTGAGCCAGAGGAAACGGTCAGCAATTCCTGCTGAATACTGTGATTACTTGAACGTGTTTGGTAAGGCACAGTCGTTCCAAGTGCCTCCTCATTGGGCATCTGATTGCTCACTTGATCTCCTGGAGGGGTACCTTTATCTAAAGGCTGACTATTTTCCCTTTCTCTGCCTATTCTTTCTTTCTTTCTTTCTTTCTTTCTTTCTTTCTTTCTTTCTTTCTCAGTCAATCAATCAATCAGAGGGATCACCCGCAGAAGCCTGGGCCCCAATGCCAAGGGACCAGCGGCACCTGGACATCTGGAGGAGAGCAAGGCAAAGCTGGGACCCTTGAATCAGGTTCGGGTGGCACAGCTGCCATAGGGTTATGTGTGGCAACATGGCCCTTCCTAGACCGGGAGCCTGGGACTCAGTAGGAGTGGCCCTCTCTGGGCTGGGAGCCTGCAGCGTAGTGTAGCGGCCCCTTCTGGGCTGAGAACCCGGAGGGTAGGTTCTGGAGGTGCAGCAAAGTTAAGGATGGGCTCTGGGGGCACCGCAAGCTGCAGGGAGCTGGTGGACAGTTCAATGTCAAGCTGCAGGGAGCCAGTGGGTGAAGCTGAGGCAAGTTGGTGGGCAAGGTGGCCTCACTTTACGAAGAAGCAGTAGACTCTGGAGAAGTGGCATGCAGCAAGATCGCAGCAGACTCTGGAGAAACGGCATGTGGCGAGATTGCAGTGAGCTCTGCCGGGCCAGAGTCTCAGGCAAAATCAGCTTTGGCATAGCTTCCTCTAACTTAGGTTCAGTTATGCCCACTTTAATGAAATATTTAATGTTTTATGCGTCTTGGACTAAGCGTCAAGTCAGATTCCTTGTAAGTGTCACCTTACTTAGCCAATAAACCTGATTCTGACTCTCAACCTGAGCCTTCCTCACTGAGGCTGGGGAACTCATTCGGGTCATAAGTCCGTGAGTCTGCCCTCCACATCAGGATTACGCCCTGGGTCTCTGGCCCCCTTCCCCAGTGCCACAGTGCATGGTTGGCACAGGCAGGGCAGTCTGCATAGCAGGAGGCTGACTAGAGTTCATCAGGCTCGTTGAGCCCCTCCAAATTTCTTTTGCTGAGCAGGTCCATCAGTGGGTTGTCCTCGACCATTTGAGGTATGTGGACTGGAGGATCGGGCTGAGGTTGATAATGGGGTGCAGAGGAAAGCATGCAAACAGAGATGCGTAGCACAAGAGGCTCCTGGGGATAGCCTCTGGGCAATTTCTGGAGTCCAGTCATTCTGTCATGACTTGAAGGACTCAAGGGCCGGCATGTTGGTGGAATGGAAAAGGGTTTTCTTGAACTAAATGATCAGGGATAGTAAAACAGGATTGCAAGGGATCAGAAATGGGAGGACTAGATTGAGGGCACAGGCAACAGGAAGGTACGACATCAATGACTAGACTGTGGCTAACAAGGTACTTAAATACAAGGACGAACAAGGGGTTACAAGCACCAGACGAGACCATCAGGGCCACGTTATGGAGAAGACAAGGTGGTCAGGTATGCAGAACATGATATCAGCTTATTCTACGTTGATTGACGGCGCCAGTGTGTTTGTGTGGGTTGGGCTTGTTGGAACCAGTGTTATCATTGTAAAGTAAAACAAATGAAAATAGAAACTAATATTTAAAAAAAATAACAAATAAAAATGAAAACGATGTTTACCAATTAAAAGACGTCGGACTTTAAACTGCAGAAAGTACTGCTACACCCCTGACACCCTTTCACCTTGTTTATCTCCTCATTCAGAGCTGTCTCTTTCTTCACCATGACTTCAGTGTTGATAACTTCCATGATATACCAAAACAATGCCATTTCCAAATTTAATAAAGATGAGCATATGCCAAAGTTATACAGAATACTAACTTTTGAGCACCACAATATGTCTCTCATTAATATTTTATGCATACTACATTCCTTGTCAAATTGTGGGTGTAAACATCCGTGTAGTGCCAAAAAGTCGGCATCCATTATAAAAAGCCCTGCAATGACATACAATTTGTTGCTGTCAAAATTAATATACATGAAATGGCCAATTTGAATTTTTGGAGGAAAATGAATTGTATAGGATAAAATAACAAAAGTCAATAAAGTAGTTGATTCACTAATCAATAGAAAAATTGGTGTTAGCGGCAGCCCTCCTTATAACACCATATTCCTGCTTGTTAAATATACTTATTCCATGGACACACCTTCTTTTTAGGGTTATGTGTAGGTGTGACAGCACTGATGAGGGGAGAATACATGTAACTAAACAGTGTGTAACGTTTTAAGCATTTTTATGACTTAAGTGCCTGATGGGACAATAGACCCCAATGTGCTTATGTGGTCTTAGTAATTTGTTTCCAATTAGTCGGTGCTTCAAAATAAATGGCAGAGTAGAGAAGGTGAGATGATATCATAAACTAATGTCACTGGATATTCCATGAGAACCTGTTAAATCAATAACTTAAATTACTTTAGTTAATAAATGCACCTAATTCACACATTAGCATATTCAATTTTCCATAAAATAATAACCAGTTTTGTTTAGGGTAGATATAATTAGTACTGAACACAGATATTAGTGCCACATGGAGTAATCAAGGAGAGTAGGCACACTATTTTTTTCATGCCAACACATGGCTACATGGTCTGCTGCCAGTCTAGGATTCCTCCAGCTGGCCTGAGTGGTCTCCAGTTTTAAAGGGGGAAAAAGTCACACCATTTTCTAAGCAAGTTTTTGCTCATGGGAGTTTTAACATCATAAAAATGTTCTGAGGGAAGAATGAAAAATGACTGGTACAGAAAAATAACCAATCACATTAAAGGAGGTCGGTCCAAGAAACTAGAGGAGCCAGGATCAGCCAATCAGATATCTTGGTCCTAGCATCTCTAGTTTCTTGGATTTCTGGTAAGAGATATTGCTGTTGAATTTTTCAAATGTATTTTTTGGCTCTTCAGCCACCACAGGAAGTATTACACTCCCATTATATTTGAAAGAAGCCTGACATTTCTAACAAGCCTACATCTCCAAAATTAGGCAACTCCCATCAGAATAACCTAGATAAATAGATACCACTAAAGCCTTTTCTAGTTTTATGGTGAACTGCCTTTTTAAGCCAATCTTAACTGAGAATGGATAATAGTGGCAGCACATTGATTTTCAGTGACTATGTATATGCACACCTTCAGTTGTAGGAGTTATGATTTTTTTTTTGCCTTATATGCGCAATTTACTCATAGTTCTGAACAGGTGCAAGGTCGTTCCCTTAGACATAACATTTATAATTGAAGGCTTCCATGTAAGCATACTCATTTGCCTTGTGTACATAAAAATAGTGATTTCTTGCTTGTATTTCAGAACAAATGTTAAAATAATTCTTGTGACTGACTCTAAAATAAAACTTAATATTCTGCCAATATGAAATTTAACATCAGTGCATCTCTTGCATATACAGATTAAATGTACATTAAAATCTCTATCTCTCACCATTTCTTTGTTATGCACCTCCTAGAGTTAAATTTCAGGCTGAATATTTGAGTGAAAATTTCATACACTCATAACAACCAACATTTATCTGCTATGTTTTTACATAACAGTGTTTGTGTTAGCGTTCTGTTAGTATCTTGAGTACAAGGTGAACTTGGAATTTATTCTATTCATAGCCTCACTAAAGCAATTTAAAACTGAGGTAGAGAAAAAAACAGCACATCCTGTAGCCCTGGATGAATCTGCGTGTCCCACTATTGCTCTGAGCCTAGCTAACAATTTTCCATTTTACGAATGTTTAATGAATGTTATGGTTAAGGTATTGAAACTAGGCCTAATGAATTGTGATTGAAATTCTATCTATCTATCTATCTATCTATCTATCTATCTATCTATCTATCTATCTATCTATCTATCTATCTATCTATCT
>JAODUD010000038.1:4704462-4715384 GCA_026784285.1 Stomatorhinus walkeri
CTATCTATCTATCTATCTATCTATCTATCTATCTATCTATCTATCTATCTATCTATCTATCTATCTATCTATCTATTGGTCAGTCAGTCTATCTGCCTACTTTATGTTCACTATTTTTACAAATGAATAGTTATATGAAATGTTGTTCTTCCATTGCAGAAAGTTAAGTTATCAAAAACAGCGGTATTCAGGAATCCACAAACGTTCCAAATAAAAATCTTGATTCATAATTTATATACTATCTAAAAAATAATTTACCAATTTACTATGTACATTTTTGTTTCTTTGTTTAATAGTTTTTGTCTTGCATGACACAATGGAGAAAGCATACAGGATTCACCGTTAAGGCAATCCTCTGGCTACAAAATGAAAGAGAATATCTGAAAATATGTTAAATTCAAAACAAAAGAAAAATATTTTTATCTACCAATGCAGAGTCTGCAGAGTTTGCAGCAGTAAGCAAAGAGCAAAAAACAATGAATCTGTGGTATATTTCAAGGCTTTTGAATGCTGTGAACTTTTGTATGCTATCAGTGTATGGTATCATGGCTGCCACTTGTCATTCCGCAGGCTTTGAGAGCAGAGACAGAATGCAGTCAGGGCAGCCAACTGCTCAAGGAAAGACAGGACAATCGTGCCAAAGCAAAAACGACCACTTTGTACTGCAAGGAACCTCGATCTCAATATAGAAGGCCATTTTTGTGCTAAGTATTTATATCTATGTTCTACACACACACACGCACACACAGGTGATTGTATATATCCATTCTCTTACAGTGCATAGAGGAAGGTCCTAGTAGACTAAGGGAGCAGAGGAATGGATAGAAGAATGTGAGGCATAACAAACAGATATTCCATGCTTGTGTATTTTGGTATTTATGCTTTCTGAATGTTTACTTAAAGTTGTGCTAGATACAGGAAATAAGTCTTTTGTCTGTATATTACGTAATCCGTTTTCTTTAGTAGTTTTCTCAGTTATTTTAGATTGTCTTTGGATACAGTGAATCGTCGTGCATTTCTGGACAATATTAAAAAAATCTTTATATTTCACTAGATACATATACAGAAACATATTTTTACAAGAAATTACAGAAGGATAATTAAGCCTTCAAACCAGATTCTTTATTAATGATTTATTGATATGTCTGTTTAATGGACATTGTCATTTAATAGCTTTGCAGTGGCTAAATTTATGCTAGACATAGTGAATGCTATTCATTTAAAAAAAAAAAAAATCCTCCTGCGATCTTGGTAAGTGACTTCAGCCTGTAAACTCTAACAGTACTTTGCACCCTTTTGTAAAGTCAACGTTCACAGATCTTTTTCCCCTAAGTTTAACTTGAATTTACCCATATATTCTTAATTAAGAATTATACATTATCAATATAGAGTAAGAATTGCTCAGAAACCTTGGGTGATGAAATTCTGAGTGCATTTCTGAAATCAGCATAAAAAAGTAGATAAAAACACCCCTTAGCTGTTCTGTGACAAAACCTTTGTTTACCAGTGTATTTACACTCCACAAGCTCAGCGGTTCCCTTTACGCCTGGGTGTCTGGAACAGACGGAGGTATGCAGGCACTGTGTCAGATGTGGGGGCACAGTAGCCTGCGCACTCACTTCGGTAATGGGGTGTTCAGGAGGTAGCAACGGGGGGCAACGAAGCAGATAGGAGGGAGTCAGATGACGTGGGTCTGCTGCCTTGTTCAAACCGGTACGAGAAGGCATCAGGGTTGGGGTTTTTCTCACTTTGTTTGAACGTGACTGAGAATAGAAACCTCACAGAGAACATAGCCCACGAACGCGGCGAGGATTCAGACGTTTAGTCTTGTGGACATATTACAAAATAGATCAGAAATGGGTACAGTGGTACCTCAGAACTCAAAATTAAACCGTTCAGAACTCCGGACCGAGTCCTAAAAAGAATTTCCCCCATAAGAAATAATATAAAACCAATTAATTGGTTCCTGGCCCCCCCAAAATTACACCGAAATATTTTTTTAGCATTTAAACACAAAATGAACTGGACAAAACAAGAAGAGCTTCTGACAAATAAGCTCTTCTATCTTGAATATACATATTAAAAATATGAAAAAGACCATCAAATAATAATTGCTAAAGACTTTTTGCTTGGATCTTTCTGCATAAGTAACGCAAGCCCTTGTGTACTCCTTTAAACATACAACACTCCTAATTAACCATTTTGTTACCACTGTTGTAGAAAAGCCTTTTTAGAAGAAAAAATGCAAAAATGTTCAGAGGATAAATACACCTTTAATTGAGAAAATTCCTGTTCCTGAATGTGGATAGATATAAAGTTAATTAATACAAACAAAATTCACTGCTAAAAGTCTTCTTTGCTATATAGTATTAAACTTGAGATAAAATGAATAAGTTGTCCAGATGGCCAGCAAATGAACTTGCACTTTCTGGTCCATATGTATAGACTGGTTCATCCCGTTCTACTTCCTGTCTCCTTGTGCTAACATACACATACATATGGCAGACTGATCTTAAATGAGGGAGGCAGCTCGTACCTCATATACCTGTGACCAGATGGCCTGGCAGGCAGGCGAGTCAGTGACCAGTAAGAAACACTCAGTCCCCCACAGCCCCCAGCCACTGATTCTACACGCCAGACTCACCTGTTCATGGCTGTCAGAGGCCTGATGGATTCAGGCGGCAATAAAAAGCAGCCAAAATCTCACAGTTTAATAAAATAAGGCCAATTAATCGATCGCAGTTTTGTGTCTCTATCCACCACTGTAAGGTCAATGATAAACCATCTCAGAATGGGCTCATAGTTGCAATTTTTTTCTCATTGACGATGGTATCTTCATGCGTCACCCCAATTCTCCTATTGCAAGCATAAAACTACAAAATTATGTTTATTTTATTGCTTTCTTTATTAATAATATTTCATATGACCTTCATGTTGGTGAGAAAAGTTAATATTCTATCATTGTTACAATGGATGAGGTGTATTCTATCAAGAAACCTAATAGCTTGCTTAAGTATTGCTGAAATGCAAACCAAAATCTTTATACTTTTAAAAAAATAATAGTTGACATCATTCATAATGCAACTTAATTCAGTTTGCCGCTAAAGAGTGGGTCCATCCTTCCACCCATCCATCCATCCATCCATTATAGATGTCAGGCTATAGTGTAGCCACGTATCCTACACCACAGCCTACACCCCAGAAATGTAATTATAGATATCAGGCTATAGTATAGCCATGTACCCTACACCACAGCTTATACCCCAGAAATGTAATCATAGATGTCGGGTTATAGTATAGCCAACGACCCTACACCACAGCCTACACCCCATAAATGTAATTATAGATGTCAGGCTATAGTGTAGCCACGTATCCTACACCGCAGCCTACACCCCAGAAATGTAATCATAGATGTCAGGCTATAGTGTAGCCACGTACCGTACACTGCAGCCTACACCCCAGAAATGTAATCATAGATGTCAGGCTATAGTGTAGCCACGTACCGTACACTGCAGCCTACACCCCAGAAATGTAATCATAGATGTCAGGCAATAGTGTAGCCACGTATCCTACACCGCAGCTATCACACAACAGATGCCATGAAAGGAAATATTCTGCCTATAATTCTACTCTCAGTATGTTAACAAGAATATTCTAGAAGTCGCTAAATATGTTGAAAAGGAGAATTCGGTTTTCCCGCAGTATTGTGAGGGAAATGTCCCAATGTCCATGCCAAAATGTATGACTTTGTTAAAATCCTGTGTGTTTTAGTCTGGGCCCTGCAACACTATCCATCCAAGGTGTCTCTACCTTATGCCGTAGACGTCGTAGGTTAGACCCCAGGTTTGCCAGGATTCTCTATTGGAAGAGATCTTCTAGAAGATGGATGGAGGTGAAGTAAGCCTGCATCATGCAATGCAAAATAATATAAATGTTTTGTTTTCTTGTACCTCTCTGTTTCATGCAGACTGATTTGTAGCAATTCAAAATGACAATGGATGTATGAATGTAACAAAATAATCAATGTAATGTAACAAAACAAAACGTTAATTGCTAGTTATTCAAGGAATGACAACTTTCATTATTGATTGAGGCGAGTGAAGCTCCACACGAAAGTTTATGGTAACTCTTAATGACTCTTTATTTAATTTGTTTGAGGTTAATGTGTAACAAAAAATATCCATCCAGCGGTCCTTCTTCCAAAACTGGAAAAATTAGTAACGAGCAAACATACAAACAATTAGCAAACTTAAAACAGATAAATACAAAGACTACTATATCTTGTAATTGTGTGCAACTAGATTTTGATATTAGTTTTAAAGCCATTCATTGAGGCCAAATTCTCTTTCTTAAATAAATATCCTGAATTGCATAGTTCAACTTAGTTGTAATACATTTTTATGACATTCTCCCTAAATAAATTGAAAAATAATGAAATTCCACAAAAAGGGAAAACGGAGAACTTAAAGCACATACATTTGATTAAACTAACGAAGAAAACAAACTGCTTGCATATAAAAATATTTTTGACAGGTATAAAACACAGCTGCATCATTCATAATACAACTTTATCATACTAGCTACTGTCCATGTTCACATTTGCATTGCAAAACTCATTGGTTTCCACCCAACCCCAGCACAGACCTTTGCGATAATCATGCTGCCATGACAACTACATTGAGTGTTTGTGGTTGAAGGATCATTATCTTGTAACAGATCCTCCATCTGGAAGTCAGGGTGCCAAATTCATTCTCCACCACATTTCAGGACCCTGACAACTGGTAGTTAAAGACTTGTTGATCCCTGGGATTATTGTGCCCCAGATCTGCCTTCATTAGTTGGGTCTTTGGGGAGCTGCCTGAATTCCTAAATATGGAGTGCAGAACATTACCCACATGCTCTGGTCTAGGAATCCAGAATTGGGTTTTTCACAATGCCTGTTATACTATTCAAAAATGGCACTTTACATGCAAAACTGGCCAAAGCTTAATGGAGAATGGCCATATTCAATTTCAGCTGAAACTGCAATTCCTGAATATGGAACATCCAGGTATTATACAGGGACAACGGCCTGCTCTTGCAAGATTATAAGGTTTTAGAGTACAGGGTGGATTTGCAAGTTAGAGGGAGGAAAAGATGCACAGCAATATCAATGAAATTAGCATATATCGTGTAGTCACCCATGGCCTATGCGTGACTGAGGGTAATCAAAGAGAAGCAGTTGGTCCACAGTCTCATGAATAATCTGACTGTTCAGGAGGGCAAACAGGCAAGATTCCATCATGCTATTCCAGTAAGGCCAGTTGTTTTATGTTTGAGAAATCAAAGCACTGACTGCTGTATGCTGTATTTGCCGTTGTATTTGGGAGAGAATTTCACCTGCCCTTGAACATCATAAAAATAGACAGTTTGAACAGAGCAGCTCACACAAAAATCCAACAAAGCCATACTCCTTATTTGCATATAATCCACGCACTCCCCTTAAAATCTCTTAACATATAAGACCCTTTACAGCTGTACACACAGCAAAGGTACCCTTTGCTATTTTATAATATACATTACTATGAAATAATCTGGAGACAGTCCACATGAAAGCGTAACATAGTCCAGCCTGCAGTCGCTGATGCCAGGATTTATCTTCCACTCAGCACATTTAAATATAGGACAGAATGAATGCAGTTTCACTCCAGAATTAAAGGCAGAGTGTATGCTTAATTTCCAAGCAGAATCTGTAGGTAGATCATTCTGAAGAAATAATACATTTATGCGAAAAGATCAGAAGGATGTAAACATCTGACCACAGTAGTGCAATGATGATCAAAGTAGTATTTTATAATTTGCTCTAATTTGACAGGCAGTCAGTGTAATCGGGTAAGTGCAGGCCTATCATTATAAGATTTCTGCTCCAGGAAAAACTTGGACCTGGAGCTTATAAGCCACCAGGAAATAATACTATATAATTATTGAATAAATGAGCATTTTATATTACTCATTTATAGCATGAATTGCTTTGACTATATTCCTCACATTGAAAAAAGCTATTTGTTTCTCTCATGTCATCCATTTCCTAGTAGTGTCCTTTCTACACATTAAAAATGTACAGTTTTTAGAAGACACGTAACTTTTGTTTTGTTAGAACATGAGTAGTAAGCATCATCATAATTGAAAATTGTGGAAAATTGTGCTAGGTGAAGCATCAATGTCTGGTTAACATCTTTCCGAATTGCAATATTCACAGTCCAGGTAAGACAGCATTGTGTTCTATGACATGAAAAATCAGTGGCACAAAAACAGTTTTCCTGAGTTTGGGTGTCACGTCGGGGTGGTGAGTCAAACGGAGCAGGCAGGTAGGAATACGGGGTAGAAATGGGGTTTATTCGGGGTAGAACGCTGGGCTGGGCTGGGCTGGACGGGACGGGACGCCAACAGCACAACATCACAGAACATCACGAAACGTCAATGACTGACCTGGGACACACTGACACAGACGCTGACTAAATACAAGCAGGGATCAATCAACAACAGGTGGCCACGATCAGGAACAGACACGAGATAACGAGGGGGCGTGGCACACATGAGGCTCGGACGGGTGGATCATGACACTGGGAAGCACAAAATATACAGTGGCTTTCATTTGTTTATCGGAGAGAAGACGTTGGCTGACCTCCAGCTATTAATACTGTTTTCCCCATGTTTTTTTTCATATAGGTTATATGTGTTCATGCTTGGGAATATATATTATGTTTGTTAGACTTTTCACTCTATTTGTAATCATTTTCACTGTAGTAACATGTGTGCCCAAAATAAAATTAGATTTCACCCTGACTCAGTTACAGTCTTATTGTAAGACAGTGGTCTGAGAGAACATGATTATGCAGAGTAAAACATGCTAAAAAACAATGCATTTTAAGACAAGATATATCATGTTTTATAAAGTGCGAGATTTGGAAAAAGATTTGAAGATCATCCTATAATTATTATCATAGCAGATATAATAACTGAGTGGATAAATGAAAAGGGACGGAAAATTTTAATCCATTTTTTGGCACTTAATCACCTGTAGCATAAATTATGTTGTTTATATGCAGAAATAGTGAACAAAGAGCAGTTTTTTTTCTTCTATTAGGTAAAGAAACACATTGCATACAGTATAGGCAAAAGTGCATGGATATCAGCTTATCCAGCAACTCAGATCGCAATAAAAGGTATGAAACATGATGTTGGTTCACCCTTTGATGATATAACAGTTACTTTTCTTCTAGGGATGCTTTCTGTTTGAGGTTGGGACATTGTTTATGAAGAGCACTGCCATTAGTGTCAGAAATTCACAGTGAGCAATCAGGTCTCTTTTTGCGAGTTTCTGTGGTCTTCTGCTTTGCTCTGAAATTGTTCCCAGATGTTTCCACTTCACAATCAATTCACTGGCGGTTATTCAGGGCAGCTCTGTCGGGGCAGAAATTCAGCAAACTAACAAAGACGATATACTGTGATGGTGCCAAGTTGAAAGTCACTGTTCACATCTGTATGACCACACTGCCACTGTTCATTGCTGGAGACTAGCTACTTAATTATACACATGTATATGGGTGTGCATTTGGACATATAGTGCATGTCAGCTGCATTTTCATGTATGGCAAAAACTGAATTGATATAATGTTCTCAGTTCCTTCCTTTATTTGGGTGTAATGAATGTAGCATTATGATCTTAGAAACTCCAGAATCAGGTGACAGATATCACAACAGCATCAGTGGAGCTGGACTGCAGGTCACTTGCTGGTCATTAGCTGGTAACACACACGCCTGCAGTGACCCCTTCGTGTGTTTTCATCATATCAGTCCTGCCATTTGTCTCTTGCTTTGGTTTTGTTTACCATGTAGTTCTTTTAAAAATAAAACTTGTGCTTCCACAACCGCATTCTGTCTCATTATTATGTTACCCAGTAACCACAGAAGAGAGCAACGTTTCGGTAGGAGAGACTCAGCAAGCTAATTCAGGTTTTGCAGACTGCAGCACTGACACCTTCCCTTGGCGCTGCCAGCCTGCTGGGTCATGGGTCCATGAGCTCTGCGGCTTCAGCCTCTTACCTTCTGCTTTTTCATTGCAGGCTATTTCTGGCCGGCACTGCTGAGCAGGCGTGCAAAGTGACACAGTAGATGCACTCTTATCACTGTGACAGTACTTACAATAATTGCACAATTGTACTTTTTATGTATTTTAAAATAACAGTCTTTAACTTTTACTTAAGTAGTATTAAATTCAGGAATTGTACTTTGTTACTTTCAAAGTCCGTCACAGAGTAAAAACAATGAAAAAAGGTCACATAGTAAAAAGTGATATGACAAAGTGCAAATGAGAGCGTGGACAAGGAACCACTGCCCACTAGTCATGATAACTTGTATACGGCAAGTAGGACCAGGGTAGGTGCATCTAGTGGACCTACAGAGTCAGACTTAAACGCAACCGACGCTCCTTTGGATCAGTCATTAATGAAAGTTGTCTAAAGAAGTGGTTCTTAAACTTCTTACACTGCATTCCACCCCATAAAGTTTTATACTTGCGAAGAAGTTGTCGGGGCTATCAGAAACGTATGCTAGAAAGCTGAACCGAAAGCCAAATTCGTTTATGAATCTTTCAGCTATCTTTCAGTTAGCTTAAGCCTAAGCAATAAATATGAGAACTGCCTGTTAGTCAATGTTACACCCAGAGATCAGGTTACTAGTCAATATTGTCAATTAACTGTGACCAAGTGATCTACATACTATTTTGTGAATTAAAAGAAAATATACATTTATCCTCATGAGACTCAGTTTACCTTATTTTCAGGGGTCTCCAACTGCTATCTATCCAGTTGGTTTTTTATCCTACTTGGCTTCTGATGAGCCACACCTGTTCCTGGTATTTACCTGAGGTTCATCAGAAGCCGGGTATGATAGAAAACCTGCTGAACGGTAGCTCTCCAGGACCAGAGTTGGAGACCCCTGCCTTACTGTGCTGCACTGTAACTTACTATGCTGTACTGGAACCTGCTGAGTGATTTTTAAAAGGTAGGGTGCTTATGTTAGTATTTAATGTGTAGTAATTATCACTTTTGATACTTAAGTACTTTTAAAACCAGGTGCTTTTTACTTGAGTAGTATTTCACTGGATGACTTTCACTTATCCTTTAGTAACATCTCGGCCTGGTATCCACACTTTTACTAAAATATGAAAACTGATCATTTTTTCCACCACTGGTGGTGGGTTTGTCGTGGGTCCCCAGCCTCTTACAAACACCCTCAGATGTTCCGAAAACAAAAAAAAAAACTGCTAGCAAGTAAAGTCAAAAGATTGTGGATAGCAAGATGGTTAGCAGAGAATGCTGCTTCAGCATCTCCTAAATAAGGAATGCGGTTATTTAAGATTTAGTGTAGCGATTTCTGCTGCTGACGCACACGACCCTGGGTATGTTCATACTCCTGAGTGTTCCATGCACATAAACAACCATCAGTGCTCTTTGAGTGCAGGTGTTTAGAGAAAGACAGACAGAATCTTATTTATTCTGAGACTGAATTTTACACGCTTTTCAAGCATCCTACTGCTTGAAAAGTTGTTTTTTATCATCCTGCTGCTGGACAGGATCTAGAAGTTTCATTGTGTGCGATCTGGCAGAGGAAGCACTCGGCGGCAGAGTTTACAGAGGAGTTTTCAATTCTGGCAGCTGGAAGCGAGTAGAGTGAGTCAGCACTGCTAGCTAGATATCAACACGGGCTACGTGCAGACTTGCATTGGCTGTCTGTGCCCCAGCTTTCTCCTTCACCTAGTCCTGAACTCATGCAACTGAGAAGAGTTCCTTTATCATGGGAGAAATTCCAGGGACATCTCCAGGAGCAGCCAAGCCTGAATTATGGGGAACCTGGACAACAGCATCAATGGCTGCCCTCTTCATTTCCCTGAAATGTTATATGTCTCTTAGCTGTTTCTTACAGAGCCGGTATGGTGGGCAGTTTTATTGACATATGCCTGGCCCAGAAACTGTCCCTCTCCAGGAGAGCTCAGACATCCGTTGGATGCCAAGCCAATCACACAGCAAACAGATCCCTTCCACCAGCAGCTCGGAGCCAACATGAAGAGACAATTGCTAGTGGTTCCATCTATTGTTCCACAGTTCCCAGACATTATCCTGTGATTTCCTGGAAAGAAAGAAGCCATCTTTAGAGGGGATCCTGCTGTTGCTCCACTTAATGTCTGTCTGGTCAGTGTGTGATGTTTCTTCTTCCAAGTCTTGGAGATTGGGGATTCCTCAGACCATATCTTTATTATTTTTGTAGTTGGTTTAATTCTATTTATCAGGGGGCTGTGGACATGTTTTAGGATCAGAGAGATATAGATGCACTTTTTATGTTTCTATAAACAATGTTCCAATGGGCCTCACCCTGCTTTGGGAAAAATGGAACAGCCAAGCCCCCCCACCCCACCCTCAACACACATTCTCTGATTTTTGTGTTATATCATTTTTTATTTGTACCTGTTTCTCTGTTAGCTCATGAAATATCTAATAGCCTAGGAAATTACCTTCTAGCGTCCATACTAATGTCAGCCTAGGGTATCCATATAAATGAATCCACCCCTGAATGGAAAAAGGTATTTATGGCAACTGAGGAGCATTATACAAGTTATACCATATGGTCTAGCTGATGCCCACTCAGTCTTCAATTTCTTAATGAACCAGGTATTTGACCTGATAATGAATCTGGCTGATCTAAAGGATTATGTAATGCAAGTACCCCAGAGACGAGAATCTCTGTGCCAAAGTGTGAGTTTCATCTATTCAAGTGTTCCATTACCTACAGTAAGAAAGTCTGAATGAATGAGAATAAAGGTTTCATGGTCTGCAATTAGTCTGAACCAAAAACTGACAAAATGAGATTTGCAGAATATTCTG
>JAODUD010000038.1:4743007-4753452 GCA_026784285.1 Stomatorhinus walkeri
CCCCTCTTACACCCACCAAACCTGCAAAGCAGTCAGCATTGCAGGAGAGCCCACCAACCATTATTACAGCCGTGCAACCCACAAAGCAGTCAGCACTGTGGGAGACCCCACCCACCCCTATTACACCCACCAAACCTGCAAAGAAGTCAGCATTGCAGGAGAGCCCACCCACCCCTCTTACACCGACAAAACCTGCAAAGCAGTCAGCATTGCAGGAGAGCCCACCCACCCCTCTTACACCCACCAAACCTGCAAAGCAGTCAGCATTGCAGGAGAGCCCACCAACCCCTCTTACAGCTGCGCAACCCACAAAGCAGTCAGCATTGTGGAAGACCTCACCCACCCCAATTACATCTGCCCAACCTGCAAAGCAGTGAGCATTGCTTGGCATTATTAGTGCACTCACCATGGAGTCTGAGATTAACGTAATTTCAATCCTTCATGTGTCCTGTACACATCCTAGAATTGACAATAAAGACTTTTGATTTGACTTTGATATTCTGCAGGTAAATAAAATCCATTACAACTTCCACAACCAGTTATCCAACATAGAGTCACCCAACTCACCACCCAGTACCAATCCCTCACAGAGTAAGAATTCCTACACCATGGGCAATTTAAAAACCATCATTTTACCTTACTGCAAGATTTTGGACTGCAGCTGGAAAGCCACAGAAACAGAGGAGAAACATTCAGTCAATCCTCAGTTCCAGGGGGAGGCTAGTCCCCACTCTTCCTCCTGGGAATATTCATACTCTCCTCCATCTGTCAGTTTACATTTTCAGTCAGCATCTCATAAATCTCACCAACTCACACTCAAAAACCAGACTCAAACCAAACCTTCTGTTGGCTACGCATTTCTTTAACTTGTATTGTTTTGTACATGTGCACTGTATTTATTTTATCTAGCTAAGTGATCATTTAGGTTGATCCCTGTACTTCCGATTATATTGCAATTGATGTGTATTATTGTTACCCAGTGAACAAATCATGTCTTGATTTTTCCTTGGTTGCCTCTTATTGTTAACTGAAATAATCATATGCTATGCAGCCTAGAGTTGAGTCAATCAGACCATTTGAGTCCCTAAGTTGAATTAGTCAGAGATGGTGACTATTGCCTTGCAGCCTGTGAGTAGAATCAGTCAGATACTCTGAAATGAGACAGACCCTGAGTTGAATTACTCTTTTAATCAATTGCTTAAGCACAATTCTTGAATGGCAGTTATTGTTCTCGAAACAATATATTAAATCTGACACCAACATGTAATTATACATAGTATTGTAAGCTTTTCCCATTGTGTTCATCTAAAATTCAACTGTTGATGAAATTTATGCAATTGTATAAGAAAACTGCCCCGATTAGCCCAGTTGTGTACTGAGGAAGTCTTGGTCATAAAAATGGATTATAGTGGTTTTAAGATCAATTTAATCAAATTTCACATTTCAAACTGCCAGATGTACAGTATGTTTCACATAAATAGCAGTGATTTGGCATTGCTGCAGCCTCAAAGAAATTGAAAAAAACAAATCTTGTTACTAATATGTTTATTTTCTCATATTATATAGCAACTAAGAACATATGAATTTCACCCTATGCCTAAAACTCCTGAACTGAGAAGTTCTGAAATACATTCTCCATAATGAAATTTATGAATATGGAGCATTCAGGTACAGCCGGGGTTAGCAGCCTGCTATTGTGAGAGGCTTTATGATATAATGGTGGTTTGGTATGGAACAGTGGGGGTCAAAGAGCAGAGGGAGGAGATAGGCAGATAGACAGAGCATAACAATACAGGCCACAGTCGTGACCAGATAATTACCCATAGCATAAGCATGACAGAGACTGGTCCGAGAGTGCATCTGAGGGCAAAATATAATGTTTAGCTATAGAATATAGAAAATTTGGTCCCTACAATGTAATATAAACATAATCTACAGACACAAACACACACACACACAGTCTACAAATGCACAAACCAAGAAAATGTCCGTTAATCTCCTGTATGCAATACACAATAAACTACAAAACCTAAAAAAATCATTTCTGATTTTAAAGTTTTTATTATTCACAATTTTTTTAAATGTATAGGTAAAAGTATGTGCCATACTCATATGAAGGTACACCTGTATTCTTGTTGATAATCCTGCCACTTCCATACCATGGGCTTTAGGCAGGGATAAAGCAATTTGAGACAGTGCAATGTTGTGAAAATGCGCTATACAATTAAAATTGAATTGAACTTATACCCAAGATACAATTACTAAGCATTTTGTTTATTAATATCCCTGTGGAAAATTATTATTTTGTATTATTCTGAAAATATATCTGCAAAATAATACATATTTTCCTCTAACCACCATTAAAAGTCTAATAAAAAGATATTTTTGCTTTTTGTGAAATGAGGCATGTGCTTCAGTTTTTATGTTATAATTACTTTTCTGTTGAGTCTCCCTCTAGGAAAGATTTTTTGACGTTTTTTAAGTCTTTGCAAAGCCTTAGACAACAGATCACAGTGCTATCAAGTCAAAATTCTTAATGTAAGGGGTTTAATTTTTGTAATTATACATCAGATATTTAGAAATACATGGGCAACACTTATTTTACACGTATTATGATCGTGGTCTGGTTTGAAGAATTAGGCTAAGCTTTAAATATTATTTTCAATATTCTTATTTTTCTGTTTTTTTCTATACCAATCCCAAAATATTGATGTCTGAGTATACATACATATGGTTAATAGCATGTGAACCATTAAAAACAGAATATGTATTCAGATTATGGTACCTTGTTGTAAAAATGCTAACAGTGTAGTCAGAATGTGTGCACAGTTCCATTTTTTAAAGGATCTGTTATCATTACCCTGTGACCCAGAAGGATAAGTGGGTTGGAAAATGGATGGATGGATGTTATCATTATAAAGAGCCACAATAATATACTATACAGTGGTACCTCGGTTCTTGAACTCACTACAACTCGAATTTCTTGAAAGTCGAACAAACGAGTTTGACCTAGAACTCGATCTGAATATCAGAAATCGAACCGTGAATGCTGACCTGATATAAATTGTATGCGCCAGGAAATGAATCAAACTACAATGTAATTCTTACTTGAATGCCTTCTTCACAGACTGGATGATTAACCAAATAAAGCAGCACAACATTACAGTAACTAACAATAAATATACTACTAACTTACGTATACTATTAGAGCATTTATGTCACTTATTTAAACTTTGTTTTACCAGGTAAATAAAAACCAGTTCTCACTGCTTTACGTGATATTCGGGAGAAATAGCAGACAACGCATTGAAACTGCCTGGGATAGAAACGTCATGTGTGTAACTAAACTCTTCAGCCACACACTCTTCAGTGGGTCGTCACGGAGGCGGTTCCAGTTTGTGCAGCTAGGTGAGAGGTTGCAATGCATCTAACCGTAATGCATTGCGTTAAGATCAGAATATATTGCTTTAAGCCAGCGCTGTCAGCAAGTTGAACGCACCCAATGACCAGACTGGGGAAACAAACTGAAACGCAGACTTAATACAGAGGACTAATAACAACAACCAGAAACAGCTGATCACATGGGGATCCCACAAGAGGTTAACGAGGGGGCGTGGCACACGGAAGGCGTGGACAATCGGGGCAAGACGGGTAATGTTGGGATAAGATCTTTATCAAAGACTTTTGATCATGAGGTTCAGTTAGATTGGATGGAGCTCCATCAACAATTGTGGATGGGTGAGGAATGATTCCCTAAATACATTCAGATCACCCACAATTGCAAGTAATTCCTAAGCAAGCCAATGTCATTCTGAGTAAAGCAGTTCCTGTTGCATCAACTTGCATGGCCCAACGATGGGGATCGGGGTAATCTCATTCAGTTCTTCAATGTGGCAGCACAGATTTCTATGTCACTCCTGTGCTAATAGTGACCTGTGATGTTTAGGCCACATCGGGCTGGTTAGGTTGAAACCTGCTTCATCCACATCGGGCTAGTTAGGTTGAAACCTGCTTCATCCACATCGGGCTGGTCCGGTTGAGACCTGCTTCATCCACATCGGGCTGGTTAGGTTGAGACCTGCTTCATCCACATCGGGCTGGTTAGGTAGAGACCTGCTTCATCCACATCGGGCTGGTCAGGTTGAGACCTGCTTCATTCACATCGGGCTGGTTAGGTTGAGACCTGCTTCATCCACATCGGGCTGGTTAGGTTGAGACCTGCTTCATCCACGTCGGGCTGGTTAGGTTGAGACCTGCTTCATCCACATCGGGCTGGTCAGGTTGAGACCTGCTTCATCCACATCGGGCTGGTTAGGTTGAGACCTGCTTCATCCACATCGGGCTTTTTAGGTCGAGACCTGCTTTATCCAGGTATAGAAACTCAGTGGTCCTCCCTTTGCCTCCAGCTTCACTTTCTTTGAAAGATGGAAAAGTATTTTTTATATACATAATGAAAATATATTATGCAGTTTGTTTTATTTTGTCCAAGTAGATATATGCAGGTCACACTACACAACAATGAAAGGAAAAGGCATCACAATCCTGTGCAGTGACGAGGCCTTACCAGTACACACCAATTCTGCAGCTCCTTCATCCGTCACTATTAATTTCAAAACGTTCCTTGTAGATTTGCTTCCTTTTAGGTGATTTCTCTTCAATGACCTATTCATTGTGCAGGGGCTGACAGAGTCGATGTTATGAAAGATGCTTGCACTCTAGATCGCTTATAGTCTGATGGCATTTTTAGCTGTAGTCATATTGCAGATTTCTTCCTCTTGTCGAGGTGTGAAAACTGCTGTTCTTTCAATCATGCAGTAAATGCAGAAAGTCAGTGTATTTCAGCACCGAGCAGATTGAGGCATCGTGATGGCAGCAGCGAACAAACACGAGGAGGCGGCGAATTGCACAAAGTTGCTTGTTTAATGTAGTCCTGAAAAGGACCGCACTTAAGTAACAGAACAGTGACACACAC
Source organism: Stomatorhinus walkeri (assembly GCA_026784285.1). Taxonomy (NCBI): domain Eukaryota; kingdom Metazoa; phylum Chordata; class Actinopteri; order Osteoglossiformes; family Mormyridae; genus Stomatorhinus; species Stomatorhinus walkeri. Next base: position 4,747,980 of record JAODUD010000038.1, read on the forward strand.
ACGCACGCGAAGTTCTTTTAATACTGCAGCAATTTGATTTATCTGATACATATATCTACAAGTTTATGACTATTAGTTGGACTATTTTGCATATAAAGATTTACACAATGAGTATGTTGATATGTTGATATGTACATGTGAGAGTGATCAAATTCTGTCTTGTCTGGATTATTGAAGACACTGTAATTTGTTTTTCCCTGCAATCCTTTAAATAGCTTTCACATTCAGTAGCTCATTGTCAGGCCTTTTGAGTATTCACAATTTTAACAGAGGGACCAGATAACCCATTTCAGGGGGAGCACTTCGAGCTACTTCAGGTTTTACAAAGTACTTTGAAACTGAAAATCTCCTGTGCTTGGCTAAACTTCTTCTGTTTTGATTGCTCTCTTTTTCACTTTAATGTTAGTGACACATGCATGATTATATAAATCAGATCAATCAGCACAAAGCACACATTCAGTGCTTAAGTGAAATCCTGGTCCTTTCAATTGAAATGGTAGTTTACAAGTCCTGTCCCAATTCAAAGTGTCCTCTGTGACATGGATTATCTGGCCACCTTACCACTAGACAGCTGTCTGTGTGGGATTTCTGGTCTTTCACTGTCCGGTAGTGTATCTCTCCATTACATCATCCATAATCAGTCTCCATGTGTTCCACCTGTGTCATTCCCTGTTTAAGTTAGAGTCTCTCCTTTCTCTGGTGTTTGGCTTTCTGTGCTAAACCCTGGCACTTCCTTGATTGCTGCATCGCTGGTTCAATCTCAGGCGGCTCCGTTAGTGAGTGATAGTTTTTGGAAGTTTGCATTTAGCTTTGGCCTGTTCTAGGCTGTGCCTGCTGTTTTGTTTCTGCCTTATTTCCTGATATATTCGCACTTGCTTCCTGCCTCCCATGAGATCCCACTCTCCTTGCTTGTGCAAATCTTGAGAATAAGTTTTTTGTCTATAGTTTGTAGGTTGTTCTTTTCAGTTCTTCTCTTGTGAAGATTCATTTTATGGGGATCTAAGGGGAGGAAACATAATGATCAGGAGCAGGTATATTGAGGTACAGTCACATGAACAGGAAGTTATAAGTAGGTTGGCTGGTAATCGGCGTTTGCTTCAGAGGTTGCAGTATGCATTGCTCTTTGCTGCCCTTTTGTGATTGGGCAGCTCGGGGGAGTCCTGATGACATCACTCCTTTCATGTGGACACTCTATCATGATGACCACGCCCCCCTGGGGATCCCCGTCATAGCAGCCGTGTTCTGCCCATGCCTTAATCACCCGTGAATCTTATTTGGGGCCATGCCCCTCCCCAGCTGCTGTTGGGCTTTTCTGAATAACCCCTCTACTTATGTGTATTAAGAGTGTCTACCAGATGCGAGATCGTCTCTGTTCACTGTGAGTTTAAGTGACTCCTTTGTGGTTTCTACCCTCTCTGTCTGGGTTTTTTTCTTTTGCATTTTCCATTTTCATCCTTAAACTCCAAGTTTTTCTCGTGTCCTCTGGTTGCCCTTCGCCTGCCCACTGATCGGTCTTTGCCCTCGGATTGGGATTCCATCTTGCCATTGCTAGATCATATCTGGGGCCTGAATTACGAAGCTGGATTTCTATGGGGCTAAATCACGTATATATTAGGTGTGTGGTGTTTTTTTTTTCCTTAAGCGTGGGTTTTTTATACTGCAAGTCTTGATGTCTGTACTTTTCGGTATCAACTTATTGTTTCTGATTTAGCAGGGGGACAGTTAACCAAATCGTTCAAGGGTTACACATACCCCATTCCCACTCTGTTCAGCTTCTTTCTCAGTCCTCATGTCTTAATTACCCATGTCCTGTTTACTTTTTGGTTTAGTTCTAGTTTTTTAACCCCCGCGTTGTCCTTTGGTGTTCTTTTTGGGTTTAATGAAGTTCACATTGTGGATCATGGTGCCCCACCGTAACACCCTCATTCATCCTGGTATCATTACCGATATCCTACCAGCACTTCTTCTGTGGGAAGGGGAGCTGTTACCAGGTTGTGAGCTGCCATCAGCAGATATGGCTGGAAATTTGAAGGATAGAAATAAAAGAATTGTTGGCTACTAGTAATAAAATTGAAATTAGCTACTCATTAGATGTCCAGAAGTGCTTTGTGGGTCCATTCATAAGTGAATTCAACCTCGATTTAATTCAACCTGATTGTGAACAAAAATGAATATTGACAAACTCTACCAAAAGAACATGGGGTGGAACAATGCATTACATATTTCATCTCATACCATTAAACATTAATTTTACAACATTCTGTGTACCTCTGCTAAACAGCCTAAAGTTAATAAAAGTAACTTTACGCCAGCTCAATTTTATGTGTCATAAAAACAAGACTCTCTTGCAGATTGGGTGTTCCAGGAGAACCATTCTGAGATGGCAATGCCATTCTAGCGGCAGAGCAGCTACCAGATGTCTTTGTGACATTTGTTATTTAAATATATTCATATAACATTCCCTAACCCACCCCTCCAAACCCCCTCCCCTCTCCCTGCTAAAACAGACAGTGGGCTCTGTTTTCTACTTCCGCAAAGAGCAACGCAAAGTGGTCTTGCTAATTTCATACCAGCGCATTACGCATTTTCACACCATGTGTACGCGTCATAAATGATTTTGTGCTCGCTTTCTGCTTAAAAGGAGTGGTGTCTTTTAAATGAGGCATGGCTGGACGCATTGTTGGTGTGTTGCTATTTTAAGGCAGCAACATTGTTGCAGGTTTGTCCAACAAAAATCAAGTCTGAAGTCAGTACCCTCTGCCCCTTATCGCACCAAGCCCTCGCTGGCATTTCTGGCCTTTACCCAGTTGAGGGCCCTCCTGCCACCCAGTGCCCCATCAAACTCTCGTGCCACTCACAATCATGAATATTCCCGAGGTTGTTGCCTATTTTCTACTTGTCTATGTACCCATGTAAATTCTGTGGGGAATATTCACTGGAAAAATTCTCACCGCCTACAACTGCAGTCTTCTTTCTTAACTTTCCTAGGCTACAGGGGCATCGTAGCAGGTGGTGTCTGAAATGGGATTACTGGCGCTTGTGGGGAAGTGATGTTCCATTATCCTATTGAGAAGATAATGCACTTGGCAAGGAGGTGAACTGGGAACCGGTAAAGTGTTGTGATGCCAAAGAAAGCTGTAGCATCCGGGGGCCAAGTAGAAGAGGCAGGTGATGTCATTGGGGCTACAGGTGAAGCTTCAGAACCTTCCATCTAGCACGCTATTGTCCCTAGATCTGGAGGAGAAGCAGCCCTCATCGCACTATCAAGGATGCTTGAGCACTTTATGCAAAAGAAAAGGCCCAGGGATTGTTTCAAGATCTCGTTTCACCAGGTCACCCACCTACAGAGCAGGACAGAACCCCAGAAGGAAAAAGAGTGGGGGAGCCAGACCAGGAGCCAAGGCTTGTAATGCTGGAGGACAATGATGACATTGAACATCACTTGGTTACGTTCAAGAAACTGGCAGGGGGTGTTTTTGATGTTTTTTTGTACAGCTTAGAAATATCTCCAAGTTACCAAACACTGTGCTCTTTCTTCTGAGTCTATAATTCATGTTTTCATTTATTGTTGTTTAGATTACTGCAATTCTCTATTCACCTGCCTCTCAAACACAGCTCTAAATTTAATCTTAAACAAAGTTTAACTTTAATCGTAAAGAAACTTTGGTTCAAATTGCTGCTGCAAAGACTGTTACACTCTAGACTGTTTTTATTTTCCATAGCTCTTCCTGCATTAAAATAAATAACTACTGACAAAAAGATTTTGACAAAGAATGCAAACCTTTAAAATATACCTTATAGAATGGTTACAATGAAATTTTAAAACAGGCTTTTCCTGGATAAAGTGTTTTAATATAACTTATGAAAAACTTCCATGGTAGAAAAAGTTCAAAGCCAGTGGAGGCTACTGCATAGGTCACAGTTAGGGAAGTACCTGCTTTATAACAATCCTGTAAGATATGAAGATATTTAAAAAGTCAGTAACGCTTTACATTAACTGCACCTTCATAATGCTTTTATATTGCATTCATAAAATGTTCAGTACCCCTCCATAATGTATCCATTAAGTATTCATAAGACATTCATAAACATCATGTATGTATACCTTAACATCCCTTAACAGCTGTAATATACATTAATAACAAACATTATATAATAATATCAAACATTATAATTATATAATCATGTAATGTTGTTAATGTATATCAAAGATGTTAAGGGATGTTAAGGTGTACTTGCATGCTGCTTATAAATGTTCTATGAATGCATTATGAATGCATTATGAAGGTGCACTGAATGTTCTATGAATGCATTATGAAGTGCTACCAAAAGGTTTTATCCAGTGTGCACAATACAAGGATCAGAGTAATGAGCAATGTATTGAATTTGTCACAGGTGAGAAAGCAAGAAAAAAAAACTCCTTGTTTTAGAAGACTGGAAAAACCACCATCTTACTGCTGACAGCATAGACTGAAGACTGAAAATAGTCTGTTTAGCCTGAATGTCATGTAATATAAGGGGTCTGTCACTACACATGACAGTGGATCCTATCTTAGGAGACCTTTGATACCATAGCCTATTGTAATAATGTACAGTATCCATCTCTCTATTCAGACCACTTCTCTTGGTGACATCAACAGTAATAAAAATAATAACGTGTGTTGGACTGGCATCTTGTCCAGCTTATACCCCAGTTTTATAATCTATGTTACTTGGAACACAGGGGCTTCAGTTGCCAAGATTTGCATAAATTTCATCATGGAAAAAAGCATTTGGAAGAAAACAAAAAACCTAAACAAATCTGGAGTTATAAACCCTGGTGTACACACATATGTGCACAATTTCCCCTTGATATATTGGGACTACCTTGTAAATGTGCACATGTGCATTAGCCTGAGATCCTGTTAAGTTGCCGCCCACAAATAACCATAAATGATCTGTGCAAATGAGCTGCATTTTCATAATATGCAAATCAAGCCTTTCTGGTTGCAAAGTCTAACGACAGCAACTGTATGTAAAAACCAACAAGAGAAATTTAGAATCAAAGGGTTTCCCTCTCTGCCATGGTTCCAAGGGTGTGGAATTTGCATGTTTTTCATGTATCATTGTAGGGTATTACATTTACTCTGGTTTCCGGTTGATGTTGTGTTTCCTTGTTGTTTGTTTGTGACTCCCTGTGGGTCCAAGAGAAATGCAATTGCAATCCTTTGTATGTGCTGTGCATATGGCAAAATTGATAAAGACTTTGACTTCACTTTGACCCCACAGTCCAAAAACATGTTGTGATTAATTGGAGTTACCAAATTCCCTTTAGAGTGAGTGAATGGTGTGTGTGTGTGTGTGTGCGTGTGTGTGTGTGTGTGTGTGTGTCTGCCCTGTGATGGGTTGGCTCCTGCCCTGGGTGGCTGCCTGCCTTGTGCCCTTTGATGGGTTGGTGCCTGTCCTGCGCGGCTGCCTGCCTTGTGCCCTGTGA
>JAODUD010000038.1:4753552-4764911 GCA_026784285.1 Stomatorhinus walkeri
CCTGGGTGGCTGCCTGCCTTGTGCCCTTTGATGGGTTGGTGCCTGTCCTGCGCGGCTGCCTGCCTTGTGCCCTGTGATGGGTTGGTGCCCATCCTGCGCGGCTGCCAGCCTTGTGCCCTGTGATGGGTTGGTGCCCATCCTGCGCGGCTGCCTGCCTTGTGCCCTGTGATGGGTTGGTGCCCATCCTGGGTGGCTGCCTGCCTTGTGCTCATAGACTTAAGGATAAGCTCCAGCAACCCTGAATGGGACAAGCAGTTTCAGAAAATGAATGGATGGATATATTGTATATATTGTACAGCTGTTTCTACTACGTTTGCACTATTTCTCACTTTCAGATAAGATGCCAAACTGCGGTTCATTGTCTGAGTACTTGTCCATTATGTGATGATCATAAAAGTGAATCTAAAAACGTATGTCGAATGGCAACACATCGCTGCTTCACTTTGTTCTGTTAGCTCTACACAACGCACTATATCTGAAATAAAAAGGAAGTGGTCGGATCTGAAGATAGAACTTACTACATGCAGAGCCAGTATGACTAACTATTTAGGGGCAAACCTATATAAACACCCCCAACACGTGTATGGCGTCTGTAACGGGGGATGTCCGATAATGTGGCATTGCACCAGGACAATCAGGCCATACTGATGTGGTACATTAGACTCAAAATGAAATGAAATCTTGAATGAACCCAGACAAGGAAGGTGCTATATTTGTCAATATCATGTCAGCATCACACTTGTGAATTAGTAGAACGAAATGGCATTCGATTGACAAAAGCAGCTCTATTTGGGCTCAATTCGCTGCCCGCATTTACTGATTTATAGTGTACTGTTGTGGATTTGATAAATAAACTTAGATTTGAGGTTTTCTTATTGCAATGTGTCAATTGTCCCAATTACATCAGGAAAACCAAACATTAATGCAAATTTAGTTCTTTCGTTTGATAGTTCATTGTGCCAGCTTTTATTACGCTGTCCAACACAGCAGGCATTAAGGAGCTGAAGGTTGGTGAGATATCTCTAATCCCTCTGGTGTCCCGAAGGTGCCTGTTGACAGAAAGCAAACCATAATCAGAACCTATATATATATACAGGTATAGTGCGAGTGACTGGTCTCCCAGACACTGGGCCCAGAGCAGCACATAACTGGATAAGAATGGAAGTCTAAATTGGCTCGGAAACCAGTTTTTATCTTGTGCAAAATAACAAACTTTACTGGTCATGGAGGAAATTCTTCATGTATAGCAGAAAATTACATAGAATACAGACATACATGTAAAGCAAAACAGACAAAATGCAAAGATATTACACATAGTGTAAACAAATGAGTAAAACTCTTGTGCCCCACGAAAACTCATTCCTTTCTAATTCCTCTGTGTACATAGTTATCAGCATGAATGCCATTAGGCCACATCGCACTCTCTGTTACGGCAAGGAATGATGGAGTTTGGGGACTTCAATCGATCCGACAAAATCAGGGTCGAATGGTCCATGTCAAAAACAGCAAGAGCAAACAGAATCTAAGATAAATGGCTAAAGGTGGCAGGTGCAGGTTGGACATGGTGCAAACAGTGATCAGGGGCAAGACAAACTCAGAATCTAATGACAGAACAGGATCAGAAACAGTAGGCAGATATATCAAGAAAGCACTCAAAATCTTAGGAAATAAGAAAATCTTGCACCCAGGCAGCGTGTCAAGGCAACTAAAACATGAAGATAAATGAGTAATAACCCACAATGGCCGATAATAAGAATGACTGGGGAGCCTTGGACGTGGACTGGATATGGCTGGGTGGGATTATTGAATTCACAAATATTTGATGCCTAATTCACACTTAGTGCATCAAGTGACATTTTCGATTCATGGCAAGAACTGACAAGACGTATTATTTGGAATAGCAAATTAAATCCTGCAAGGCAAGTATATAGGCTTTGGCTTACACAAATAAATGGAAAATCAATAAATCCCACTTAACATTTTCAGATTGACTTTGGGTTGGTGATATGAATTATTTGCATGTTTGTGGTGATTTAACTAGTTTACCTGCAATTCGCTGCTTTACAATAGGTGTCGCCTTTTCCCAAAAAAGTTTTGTACACTTTCTGCTGTGTATATATACACGTTTTTTCCCTATCTGGTGTCATTTGATGAATGTAAGATTTTGCGTAAAAAGTTGCATACTCACTTCAAGTATCTTTTTGAGGTCCCAGGTCCCCTGTGACCCTGTTCGGTATATGAAGCTGGAAGATGGACTAATGAATGTGTAATCACATGTGCCTTGTGATTGCCTGACATCCTGTCCATGATGCACTCACCATATAATCTATAACTGGTTTTTATCACTGTCACGCGTCGTGCAGGGTGTAGGCGGCGTGGGGCGGGCAGAATGACCAGCGTATAAGGTATCGGGGGAAAACAGGGTTTAATCTCCAAACGAAGGGCAGACACAGGAACACAGAGTAACGCCACAGTACACCACTATGACACATCTGGGGAAACGGACTTCAGACGCAGACTAAATACAAGATACAATCAGGTACGGATCGACATCAGGTGGTTTACATTAGGATCGAACACGAGGTAATGAGGGGGGCGCGGCACACATGAGGCTCGGACGGGCGGATCATGAAAATCACCATATAATCTATACATTTTCATGTAAATTCTTTGAATTTTTATGTGTTTACTATGTAATTTTCATGTAAAAATTATTACCTGAGTATTTTGAAATGTTCATACAGAATACAAAAAGTGTTTTTTGGTTTTGTTACTTTAAAGACCATAATCCAAGAAAGTTATTTACTTCTTGAAAACTGATGCAAAATTACTGTTCAATTATTTCGTAAAGCATATTCAGTGGGTTTAAATTTATAAACTGTAATATCATGCTTGACTGCGGTGCCTTAAGTAGTGAACTGGTGTGATTTTCTTTGGCTTGGAGTCTAATGACGAGATCATATCCACCTGTTGGGCTGCTTTGTTAATCCCTCCCATGAATATTGCAGAGCACAGGAAAAGAACAGGTGACTGTAAGGCATAGTGTACAAAGGAAATGACACTATCAGTAGTCTTTGACTTCCAGGGTATTTATACAATCGAATTAAGAGACAAGATGTGCAGCTCTGTGTGGTGGGACTCCTCTCTGTGATTGAGAAATGGTCACTTCAAATCAGGGAGTCCTGTCACCATTAGCCTCTTGAGCAAGGACCTTTATTCTGACCTGACCCTGCTCTTGGATCTGCATCTGTATGTTGTTTTGGACTAAACTGTTTGCTACGTGAATACAATTGTGATAATAGTGACAAAATAAATAAATAAATCATTTTAGTTCAGTTGTCAGAGTTAGATATTATAGGTAGCTGTGGGAATTATTAGCTCAGGTATATTTTAATATCTCCACCAAAATGTTTTGAAATTAATTAAATTTTAATTAATTGTTATTTAATGATGATTATTAATTAAATTGTTATGCCGAATGGTTGGTTCCTCCAAACTCAATTGCAGTATCCCCGTGAGTCTGTTAATATGAGACTTACATGGGATTCACTAATTACCAGTATTGCTTAGTAACCTGGGTTAGAATGCTCGTCCAACGAGCTGCGTCACCAGGTAATGTAAACGATTGGTAGTGAATCTCCCCTCATGGCCATCGAGAGAGAGTTTCACGATATTTCAGGTGAGTTTGAGGTTTTAGAGCATGTAGCAAGATCGCACAGAGTCAGGGACTACTGTGAGCTCTCAATGAACAGAGGCTGAAGTTGTGTAAAAGACGTGCATTTATTCCTAATACTACAAGTAACATAAGACAGACATTACACTTAACACAAACAACAAACACAAAATAATGGGATAGAAGCAGACAGAATGTAACTATGGAAATGCAATGACCAGATTTAAAAAGTAACCTTAAAAGGGAAATACTGTTCTGCAAAGCAAGCACAGTTTGTGGAAACACGACCCTAAAATCATATAGCAGTTTAACAGAACAACTTAGGTTGTTAGAATGAAAGGAAGTTGGTTTACTTGGTTGCAGATTTGGGAGGGGGGGAAGGGGGGGTCTTGGCAGTTGATTGCAGAGGCTGATGAGCTGATGGGATGATGGCACTCAGAAAGGCGCGGCGTTTGGAGCGGTTCTTGGAGTGGAGCCCCTTGGATTCTCTTTCCTTGCGAAGCTTAAAGGTGAAAAGCATTGTCTTGGTTGCAGTTCTCTGTTGGGTGGCAGGTCTTCACTGGCAGGCTTCAGGAGGGCTTCTTGAGGGCTTCTCTTCTCCTAGGCTGATGTGTTTTCTGCTCTTCCCGAGGCTTTGTTCTGAGGTGGCAGGTTTTATGGTCTAAAGTTCATGAATAGGGATGACCAGGAATTCTACACCTGATCCAGTGGCTGAGCATCCATTTGGCGGGCTTTTGGAGGGGTGTCTGTGGGGGTCCTTTTGGGATTTATGACCAGGCTGATTTCCCTTCACTGATGATTTCCATTAAGCTGGTGTACATTTTGATCCATACACTTTCATGGTAACCACTGACTAGATTTGGAATCAGGGGTGGTTTTCCATCAGTTTAACACCAAACGTGCCATACCAGCCTAGTGGTTCACACCTCATACCATCTGTATTAAGTGATTAACAGTAACGTATATTATGCATGTTACTGACTCACATCAGTATACTGTATAGGTGTTTTGGGTTGCACCTCAACAGATGTTACACTTTGTACAGACATTAAATTATATATTCATATTCATGTTCAAACAGCACATCTTATCTTTAGTTTGTGGTAATACCAATTTAAATTGCACGTCTGGGAACGACATATTTTGGGTTGGTGTGGCATATCCCAGTAGCTCAGCTCTCCAGAATGGATGATGTACATTGTAATTCAGTTCTTTTAATGCAGCATGGTAGAGCACGCAGATCTCGCTAACGTGCCACAAAGGTAACATAAGGGCCACAGAGCTCATAAGTAAAGAGATTTACCGGGTATACAAAAGCTGACTTAGAAGAAACTTTCTTTGGGCTGTTGGCGTGTTGGATGAGTGGTATGTAAGGCAGGATGTATGGGGAGGGGGTTGCGTGGACCCTTGTCCTTCAGGTCCACTCTGCTGTCGGTAGGTCCCTAAATCTTTGAGCAATAAAAGTTGGAGTGCTGACCTCCCTTGTTATTTGTATATATGTGTGTGTGTGTTTAAGTCACTAATGCCCTTTTTGTGCTTAGGTCAGCGAGTACCTCTCGTACCAGGGTAGGCCTTGTCTCCAGCCACCTGGAATTTAAGCTTTGTCATATGTGCACGTGCGAGCGTACATAGCCCTTTATGTATATATTTTACGTCATTTTATCTTTAATTTATTTAACTTGATTTGAGTATAAACCATATATACATAACAATATGCATGTAGCAGGTGTTGTAGGTGTTGGTGCCGATTCTGACTGACTGTGGCCTGTCAGTCAGGAAATCTAGTATCCAGTTCACCAGGGGGGGTGCTGAGAGCCAGCCCGCTCAGTTTGAGAGACAGTCTCTGAGGGATGATGGTGTTGAAAGCTGAGTTGAAGTAGATGAACAGCGTCCTTATGTGAGAATCTCTATTTTCCAGTTGCGTTAATGTCAGGTGAAGCGCAGTGGGTATTGCATAATCGGTTGACCAATTTGGGTGGTAGGCAAACTGGAGGGGGTCCAGAGTGCTGGGTAGGGTGGCTTTCATATGATTCATGACCAGTCTTTCAAAGCACTTCATGATGACCGGAGTGAGGGCCACAGGAAGGTAGTCATTGAGGCGGGTGATTTCTTTGGGACTGGGATGATAGTTGTGGTCTTGAAGCACCCTGGGACAATGGCCTTGAGTCAGGGAGGTGTTGGATACGTTGGAGAACTAGTCAGCACAATCCTTAAGCACTCGTCCCGGGATGTTGTCTGGACCAGCAGCTTTCCGTGGGTTCACTCTGGATAGAGTGTGTTTCACTGCGGCTGGGGTCATGCAGATCACCTGCTCACCAGGGAGAGGAGCAGATATCCTTGTGGGGTCGCAGTTTAGTGCATCAAAATGTGCGTAGAAGGTGTTCAGGGTGTCTGGGAGAGTAGCATCGCCGTCACAGGGGGAAGGTGATGGTTTATAGCCTGTAATAGCTTGTATGCCCTTCCACATACTATGAGTGTCTCTGGTGTTTTGGCTTTGGATATGTTGACCGTATGCAAACTTGACTTTTTTAATTGCTTTGGACAGACTAGCTCATGCGGTTCTGAGGGTAACCTGGTCACCGAATCTGAAGGCAACATCACGGGCTTTCAGCATCAGGGTAAAGGCCTCGGGTTTACCATAACACATCCATAATCCGAGTGTGGATGTATGGATGGACGTATGGATGGATAAATGCGTTCTTACACAAAACTGTGTCAAAACACTGTTTTTATTTTGGCAGTGTTCATTGCTAACGTCTAAGTAAATAACCAATAAATTAATTGAAAACTGCTAAACATGGCACAGAAGTGCTTAGAAAGTTGTGAGACAATGAATAAGACCATATTTCATTAATATTAATAATAATAAAAAAGTTTTGAGTTATGTAATACAACCAATTGTAAAACAATGTTCCTGGGTAGCGTTGCTAGGGAACCTGATTTTGCCAGCATATTTGCTAGTTGGGAGAGCTATTCTTATCTAAGTATATATTTCCTTTTTTTGTTTGATTTTGTTAACCCCCCTTACTATGTAGAGGGTGGTCATGTAAACTCCCTTTCGTATTTTTGCTGACCTAAACTATTCTACTTTTCTAATAACAGGTAGAAAGCATCTGTTTAATGAATAAAGTTTTCTTTGAATATACTATATAAAAAATGTATTGCCTGTTATTGATTTATGCTCATTTCACTAAATAGTATCATGTTTTGTATCAAGATCCTTTCGCAGGAGGCATCAGTTTACGAATACTGATAGAATTCAGGACAGTGAAATGCACTAATGATGTGTTTATATGAAGTAAAATGTACATAATGGCAGCATTTTTCAATGCACAGCCTTGCAGCCACAAAAAAAACTGTCCTCATTCTGTTTCAAACAGAAGCCTCTAACTGTATTCTCGTCCTTTCACTCAGGCAGTCTTACTTATGGTGCGTCACTCAATCACTCCACATGCACAGGGAAAGGGATATTTTTTAAGGGAAAGAACTCTGATAAATTGGGACTGTAAGCCCCCAGCCGATGTCACTGCATTGCTTGTGCCTCTCCACACCTCCCTGTAAAAAATGAGCAATCTTTAGCCTGTTGCCTTTTGCTCGAGTCACTCTGTTGCACCAAATAGCATATAGAGTTACTCCCTGTTATTAGGCGGGAAGGACGCCCTTAGGAAATGGTGTTCCACTGCTCTGCTGTCTTTGTTACCCACTGCCAATCGCTGCCCTGCAGGTAAGTGCTGCTCCGATGGATGTTCTCTCTTCCTTTGCAGCAAGGCACTCAAACAGCTTTGTAGGCGGCAAACTAAAAATAGTGTCAGGCAACACCATCCTGCATGCTTCTCAGAGAACCAAGAGACTGATCTGAATAAAAACAAAATGCTTATTATTCCCCAAACATACACAAAAACATACATATGCACACACGTACACTGAACTGTTGTTATTCTAAACTATTATTGTCTATACTATACACACGCAAGCACACATATCCATTTACGTTACAATTACATTTATTTATTTAGTAGATGGTAACAAGTGTACAAGTGAGGCAGTGCAGTACAGGCATGTATCTGTTAGGGAATCGACCAGGCAATGCAATTAGGCTGGGCTTTCAATGACTGCTCAGGAACAAATGAAAGAAATATTAGAGATGTCTGTCTGTGCATGTCTGTATGTGTGTGTGTGTGTGGGTGTGGGCATGTATATACTACACTGTGAGGACCAAATGTAAAAATGATTTTAAAAAAAACAGTTGATCTTGTAGGAACATTTTTTCAAACTCAATTTTATAAAAATCTGTGATGGCAATCAAAAACTAAAAATGAAAAAGGTCTAATATTTTGTTTGGTTAGTTATTGTTAAGGTTAAGGTTAAAGGTAAGAGCTGGGTAGGGGTTAAAGTTGTCATGGTTGGGATTAGGGTTATGCCCATAGAAATGAATGGATGATCCCCACAAAGATATCAATACAAACATCTGTGTGTGTGTGTGCATAAGCACACACATGGGGTGTGGGGGGGGGAGGCTGTTTGAAGTATCAGTTCTATTAGTCCTGTGTTTGACATCTTACTACCTAAGACGTCAAAACTTGCTAATGGACAAACTAAATGTCTATTTATTGTTATTCCTAAAAAAATGCCTGAACAGGGTGGATTTAATATTAATCTAACATTATAAATACTCAAGTTATTCATGTGCTTTTGAGACTGCTGTGAAGCTATCTGGGCAGCTGTGAAGCGCCTTTAAATGGCATTCGCATATGTTTTATAAGGACTTTCAATTTATTCGAGATGGTAAATGTGTGAACATTTATCACAGTATATTTATATTTCCTTTTACTGCATTTTTCTTTATTTGATAGCTGTCATCTGTCTCTGTATTTCCCTAGTATTACACAGTTCAAAAATAAAGAAAAACAATGCTTAGAGCTCCCAGTTATTTTGCTACCATGGTTCAAAACACAGATGTCAGTTTTGCTGCGTGCGTGGCAGGGCCTTCATTGACTGAGATGGCTTATTGATATCTCACGCAGAACAATGCGTATATAAAATTAGCATGGAGGTGTGAGCAAAAGACCGCAGGCCAGACGTGGATGAAAGTGCAGACGTGGATGAAAGTGCATACTCATCAGCATGGAATAAGCAGAGAGTTTAATTAAGTACAGTCTATCTGGAACTTCACAGACATATTCTAGCCGAGTTTTCCATCACCATCAGTAATAGAAATAATAGTGTATTTTTTCCTGCAGTTTCTCCAGGAGAGCATATCTAGCAGTTAGCTGTAGACTTTCTGAAGTATGTGAGATTTTTACAACTGTTTCACAACTACTTTTGAGTGGAACAGAGTGGGCCGTGAGTTATGAGTTATGTAACTCGTACTATTCTGTGTGGCACCAGACTAACGTAGTGATAGTTATTGATGCTGCAGTAGTGTTTGCAAATACAGTTTGTCGTACGGATGAAAGCCTTTATATGATAGTTTTCCCCATAGCTTGATGATATTTTTGTCTTCACTATTAGGGAAAATGAGGTTTAACTGCACCAACTTTCCAAAACTGGTCTGTAGACAACATTTAATATAGATTACATTTTTACACAAGATAAAATAAATATATGCATTTTTCTATACTTAACTACACTTAATTTTGAACTTTGGGCCTTTAGCTCTAGCAAGAATTTTTACTGCTGCATTTTGTGCCATGTGAAAGAAAGTATTCCAAACATAATATAATAATCATAGTGATCAATAAACATGCAATAAACATGTAAGCATAAATGTATTTTCTTTCCTCATTTCATTTTTTTATAGGCTTCGTATCCATTAGCTCTGTTCAGTAATTGATTAATTTCGGCAAAAGAGATTAAACTGTTTTGATTTCTGATGGTGATTTTGTTATGTACGAATGTGCTGTCTTTACCCTAAACAAGGCTGGAAAATTCTGTTCCAAATATTCTTGAAATATTGGTTTTGACATATAGACCTAGTAATTTAGTAAGTCCTGAATAAGTAAGCCTTGTTTAAAATAGAAAAAAAAAGATTTTAAAACTCAAATTAAACACATGTAGTTACTTTTCACACAGACACACACACACATATATATATATATATACAAATAGGGCATGGGGGTGCACGGGGCGGTGAAATGAGAGCCAGTTGCTCCTCAAGGTTGCAAACCTTGAACATGAGTGAATCCACCAGCTGACGTTGCTGGCAGATGAAGCCCGACTGGACGCAAGCACCCAGAAGGGCAAACATCTTGCAAAGACAACACTGGCCTCATAATTAACTATCTCACTGTGACCCTGTCCTTACTCCCAGCCCAGTATATTTATACAGCGTACTTAACTTGCAATTGATTTCATTAACGTATAGTTAATACAATAAAGTGCTGAGTGCAATAATGAGTTATCACTTATGTTAAAATGGAACTTTTTAATTATCTGAAAGGGTCAGAGAGATAAAACCTTAAAAATTAAACATTTAAAATAACAAAATTATCTATTACTTATCAGAGATTAACTTCCTACTGATCCATGTCAAGTTAAAATAAAGCAAAATTGCTCTCGTATATAGAATCTTGTGTATACGGTCGATAGGCAGTTAAATTTTTTTTTTTAATGATCTTAATAGTATATTATTTGACTCAGTCACAAGCACACCATGTTTGGCTAATCAATACCTCATTGCATTATTTAACTAATGAAGTTAAGTGAGCTAGTGATAAAATATAATGAATACATGGAGGAGAGGTTTTAATAATAATTGATACTTTATTAATCCCTTTGGGGAAATTGTCTTTACGCCTCCCTCAACTTACTCTTTGTGGAATAAGTTGTCCATGAAGAGTAGTCACCCGTAGCGGTTCCCAGGAGTTAAGGGCTTGAACCAGAGACCTTGTGATTAAAGGCACACAGGCTTAACCCATTGAGTGACATGCTGGCCCGTTGGAACCAAAGTTGTGTTGTTCTAGCCATCCAACATGATATTGGTTCTTAGTTCTTATTAACTTGAAACACAGTACTGTACAATACATACATACATATATACACACACACACACACCTACACACACACATTTCCTTGAGTCAAATATTGTGAGTGAGTCGGAATATATAAGAAAATGAGCTTGCACACTGTTCCATAACTCTGGAGAGATACTGACCATTATAATGCATTATGGAAAGTATTTTAGTTCATTATAGCTGAGAGCATCCATAATGCTTAATAAACCTGGCTGTAATGTGTTATACCTTTTATGAATATTTAGAGCTATGTGTATGCTTTATGAGTGTATTATGATGTAGTTATATAACTGCTTTATATGAACTGTTACCAAAAGTTCTCCTCAAAATGTAATATTGGTTTTCCTTTATTTTAGCTAATGTTAATTAAATGTTTAGGTAGAACCTCTGAGAAATCTTATATGTGACACATCTCCAAAAATCAATAGGGCAAGGCATACCAAGGCCCGGTTTATCGAAAGCTTCTTATCGCTAAGTAGTTCTTAAGTTTACCTTAACCTCTCTCTTAACGTTATGGAACGTTTCTCAAAACGTTCGTACGCTAAGTATATCTTACATACGTCCCACATTTGTAAGGTTGGTCGGGACCGCTCTTCACTTTCTCTTAGCGTAGTTTCAGCTCAAGCCGCCACCGAGCAGCAGTCTTTAGAAATCAGCAATGTATTCAAGTCAA
>JAODUD010000038.1:4794776-4807457 GCA_026784285.1 Stomatorhinus walkeri
TATCATCATATTTGTGTGTGTGTGTGTGTGTGTGTGTGGCGTGACATCCGACTGTTTACGACATATGGGCTCTATGGCTCCATACCAATATACATACAGATGTATTGCTGTATATGTATATATGTTGCATATATGTGTGCCACAAATTTAACCACATGTCGCTCACAGTTCATAGTTCTTATTGACGTTATTCTCAGTAGTGATATTACTAGAAGCAATACTTGAAGTATTATCATTGCTGGCGTTACACTGTTATCGACGGAATATTTTATAGCATAAATTTGCAGTTTTTTCCACTTAGATTATTTGCACATTATACAATAATTTAAACTGCAATTGTAAGTAATTGAAATATGGGAGATTTGATGATTATTTATTTTTCCCCTCCAAAGGTTAATAAATGCTATACGTACTGGGATCTTTCTAAAAAGCAAAATGCTGCTACTTGTTTTCCCGTTTTTCTTCATGCCGAGTTCGTTTTGTAACTCGGATTCTGAGCGCTCAGCGGAGACCTGCAGCGCGTGCTCCTGCATGTCCATCGAGAACGTCCTTTATGTGAACTGTGAGAACATTGGTATGTACAGACCCACCCAGCTGAAGCCACCTTCGTCCAGCCTCTATCATCTTAATTTTCAGAATAATCTATTGGTTATCCTGTACCCCAATTCTTTTCTCAATTTTACACATGCGGTGTCGCTCCATTTGGGAAATAACGAACTGCAAAGCATCGAGGGAGGGGCCTTTCTCGGACTTGGTGCATTAAAACAGTTGCACTTAAACAACAATGAATTAAAGGAGCTTCGTGCTGACACTTTCTTAGGTATTGAGAACTTGGAATACATCCAAGCTGACTACAATTTAATCAAGCTAATTGAGCGAGGGGCCTTCAATAAACTGCATAAGCTAAAGGTGGTCATCCTGAACGACAATCTTATTCAAAGCCTTCCTGATAATATTTTTCGCTTTGCGTCACTTACACATTTGGATATAAGGGGGAACAGGATACAGACCTTACCTTACATCGGACTATTGGAACACATTGGAAGAATTGTAGAATTGCAGCTGGATGACAACCCGTGGAATTGCACCTGTGATCTGTTACCTCTGAAAGCCTGGCTGGAGAATATGCCCTATAATATATATATTGGTGAAGCTATATGCGAAGATCCCAGTGACTTGTATGGGAGACTCCTCAAAGAAACCACCAAACAGGAACTATGTCCACTGGGAACGGGCAGCGACTTTGAAGTCCAGATGCCTCCTTCTCAGCCAGTAAATGGGCAAATGAATGTTGAACCAACGATGATACCACCCCTCTTTACCAAAGCACCCAAAGCAACACACCCTTCCAAAATATCAGGCTTCTTTATTGGAAATGCCTTCCCCGGGACTCAGAATCTCAGCCAAATTTTGACATTTCAAACTCGAATTCCACCAGTGTCACCCTGTCCCCCCCCCTGTACCTGTAAAGCTCACCCCTCTGACTTTGGCATTAGTGTCAGCTGTCAGGAAAGGAATATAGAAAATCTAGCAGATCTGACACCCATGCCCCCTAATGCGAAGAAATTGCACCTTAGTGGTAATTACCTAAGAGTTATAACTCCCACTGATTTTCAAGGGGTTGAAGGATTGGATTTATTACATTTGGGTAGCAATCAAATAGTTACAGTTCAGAAAGGAGTGTTTGCTAATCTAACAGGTCTCCGTAGGCTCTATTTAAATGGGAATCAGTTAGACTATCTCTATCCTGAAATGTTCTTTGGATTGTCTAATCTTCAGTATTTGTACTTAGAATACAATTCTATTAAAGAAATCTTTGCGGGGACGTTTGACCCCATGCCAAACCTACAGCTCCTCTATTTGAACAATAACGTGCTGAGAAGTCTGCCAGCTTATATATTTGCTAGGGTTCCTCTGACCAGACTGAACCTGAAGAATAATCATTTCCGCTATCTTCCCGTGAGTGGTGTTCTAGACCAGCTCACATCTATCACTCAGATTGACTTGGAAGGCAATCCCTGGGACTGTACTTGTGATTTAGTAGCTTTGAAACTGTGGTTGGAGAAGTTGAAGGAGGGTGTAGCTGCTAAAGATGTTAAGTGTGTTTCCCCTGTGCAATTTTCTAACATAGAACTCCGGTTGTTAAAAAACGAAATTTTATGCCCCAGACTTATTGGGAAGCCGCCCATGATTATGATTGACCCGGTTCTTACTTCCACGCCCCCTGTAGGCAGGGTGTCTCCTGGTGGACCAGTCCCCTTTTCCATCATGATCCTGAGTATCCTAGTGGTACTGATACTCACAGTTTTTCTTGCATTTTGCCTTTTCCTCTTCGTGCTGAAATGTGCAAAGAAACCTGCCAGAGGGCATGAAGGGTTTGGGAACCAGGAATGTGGCTCCATACAACTGCAGCTTAGAAAACAAGACCACAAATCGAATAAGAAGGATCACCTTGGCGGGGAAACCTTTATTCCCCAAACCTATGAAAACATAGGCTCAAGTCATACTTGTGGACTAAGGGACTCTGATTTGACATATGCTGACTCTCAAAGACTGTTTTACAGAAATCCTGCTGATGATGATATGGATATATTGGATCCCAGACAGACAGCACTAAGCACCATTGATGATATGGACAAATACTTACCAGGAACAGAATCCAATATCTTCTTTCAGGACTTTTTGAATAACAGCTTAGGGATGAGTGGCTTTGAGGTTAGATATCCTGAGAAGCCACAAGATAAAAAAAAATCTCTAATTGGGGGCTCCCACAGTAAGCTGATAGCTGACCAGCGAAAAAGTGACTTTTTCGAACTTAAATCAAAACTACATGGTACGCCTGACTACCTTCAAGTGCTAGAAGAACACACCGCTCTTAGCAGAATGTAGATCACGCATTTTTTTTCCCATGACAAAAGTGCCTTCTCAAAAATTAAATTTTCATTTATTCTCAAAACATGTCATTATCATAATTATTCAAGAGAGAACATGCCATTGCCACATAATTTGGACTTCTTAAACCTCGATGTTGCTGTATAATAAATGCAGCTTTCTCTAAACTAGCTGATGGCACTGTAAAATTAACGTCATGCATCTTGTTCTGTGAGATTTAAGCTTTCACACACTGCTTAAAGAAAACGAATCGCTGCTACTGAACTTGGAATTTCTTTTCAAACCGGATTATTGTTGTAATGACTGTACCTCATGTTCGCCCAGAAAAAAAAATCTTTTTATACCTGAATATTCGGCATCTGCTGTACAGTTGGTAATAGCTTGTCATTGCTGGAGTTTGTGCAAATTCTCTATTCGCAGAAACTGAAACACTTGTATAAACTGAATACCAGTAGATCTGTTTGTTTTAATTGGAATAATCATTTATATATTTATGTGAAGAATCATGTTAGTTTTGTTGTAATTAACATGGTTTCTCTTTAAATATTTGAACATTATACAATCTACGAGGCTCTAATGGCCAGAATGATGTTGCTTGCTATGTAAGCATACTTGGATTTATTTTGTAATTCAAAAGTATTTGTATATGTGAAATAGTTTGTAAAAATTCACACTCAGAACAAGAAAACACTGGTCAAAAAATGGAGGAAAAATTGGCCAAAATTGCCATTGTCAGTCCATTGTACATTCAACTTCATATTTTTCTATAGAGGTTATTCATAGACTTGGTAATATAAAGGTAAATATTATTGTATATTCAGAATCCTTGTTATAACTGTCAAAAAATTAATTGCTCTACTAACCAGACTTGAAAATTTCTGTTGTGGTTCTTGATTTTTCTCTTAAAATGGCTCCACATTAGAAGAATGTTATATATCATTTGTATTCATAATTTAATTAGTCATATATATATAATCCACCTTTAATTCTGTTGTACAAGTTAAGAATGATGTATGTCATACCTTTAACAAGTTGGTTATTATTATTTTTTTTTTGGATTTCACATTAATACACAATGAATTGATTTTGCATTAAATGATGGATTAAATGACTGTTTCAATGGGAACTTGTGGCACTGTGTATATGAAGGTCATCTTCATTTGGAAGAAGTAACAATAAGAAAAAAATGCTTAGATTAAGAAACATAACAAGTTCAAAAGGACATGAAACCCCATGTGCAATATAAAGCATACATTTTTGTTCAGTCCTTTTTATATATTGTCCTCTTCACAATTTTTTGATAGAGTTTAGAAGCAGAGCATTGTAAAATTAGTCAAAGTGATTTTTCAGGTTCAATACCAATGAATAGACGAATGTATAATATACTTAAATCAGTTATGTTTTGTTTTTTTTTTCATTATTTCTAAAATTTATGTTGTTTTCTTGATTAAATTTGCTTTTTTAAGATAAACTAAAAAAATATAATATTCATATCTAATGTTAATTGAGAGAAAAATAAAACATAAAAATTGACATATTTCTATGAGTTGTTATTTATCCAATAATTTACCCTTCAGGCATTACTTGAATATTGCTGTATACTCAGAGATTACTTATGAAATACTAAACAATGCTTTCTGGAATGTATCTTATTAAAATCAGAATAAGGAATTTTTCCAAAAAGCCATAAAATGTTATTTTTCCACAAAATTAAGAAAAAAGAGAAACATGATTGTAAACTACTTTTTACAGATATATGATTTTGCATGGTTGTTACTCAGATATGGTCTATGATCACAAATCCAATCTTTTGTATTGAAAATATGGATGTCTCAGAATTTATAACATAAATAAAATAGCCAATAAGCAAACTTGTTTCTGTGTAATAGTAATGTCCACTTTTAATAATACAGAAAGCCATTGGCACTTAAATATTTTTGAGATCAGGGGTTCAGCATTATTTCATTAGTACAAGATTAAACATTGTGTGGTTAGTCCATATTCATGCATAATTGAAATGCCTAATTGAAATTGTAAATGAGCAAAATTTCTTAAATTATTTGCAATGCTCGGCACACATACATACATACGTTGCTAAATGAATACACACATGCATACCTACAAAATGGAATGGGAAGATATTTCTTTTATTGTTCTTTGCTCTAAGGATGTAAGTTTCTTCACAACTAGCTCATGAGAACCAATTTAATATGCTGTCATCTGGTTGCTAAAATCAAAACCAAATATGTCTTCGCGATTGCCCCGTATTTTTAACAGCTCTAGATTTTTTCCTTTAGTGATTAACCTATTTTACAAGATTCATAATGTAAACTTCTATCATAAGTTTGCTAATCCTCTAACATTAGATTGCTAAAGGCTACATGTTTATTGTGGTTTTTAGTGTGTATACTAATAACAACTGTTGTCATTACTTAATTATGCGCATAATAGCAACCCCTGCTCTTAAATGAATGCCTCTTACTCAAAGAATTGTTTATTATAAGGTGGTCAAGTTTGATTCATTTGACTAAATTTAATGTTTATTGTCCTCTATATCAATCTTGTGTATTTAGTATATGTCAGTTCATCAATGATGTCAATAACCCCCCATCTATTTAGTTTGTTATTCGTTTGTTATTTGTTTTTGTATTGAATAAATTACATTCAGAAACATTTATGTTTACTAATTCAGTATCTCTTGTACTATAGTAATGCTTGTACTCCTGTGAGTATGGGCTAAACAAGTAATTTTATGGCAAGCTTAACTAGTTCTCTATGTGAAGGTAGGACAGGGTTTCAGAGTGGTGAATACTGGCTTGGGTTATCATCAAAGCCTATCATTAAATCTATTTGTAAAAGAAATTTGAGAAAATTTGCAATACAAAAACAGGTTTTACATTTTCAGGACGCATAAAAAGATGAATATGCAAATTATGCAAAACAATTTTAATTTAAATTCACTTATTTGTAAGCCAGTATATATGACAATATATAATTCACTGTTGACAAAAAATGGGGATATAAACATTCAATGTTTTTGTAATTTAACACTGCATTTTCCTCTCCAGTGAAGACATCAAATTTTGACAGTTTCCTTGATTATTGGTTGACTGTGTACCGAGTGGATGGTCCTGGGGTGGGAGTGGGGGTTGGGGGGTCATCTCTCACACTCATGCTCTGTGTATGGAGTCTGCAAGGGGGGAAGGGGAGCGGGGTGGGCTTATCAATTATAAAATCAAAATATCCACAACATGTCATTTACCAGTCTGTCTAAAGGCGTGATTGGTTTACATGATCACATTTATAGGTACTGTACTTTATCCTGTGCTGTATATTATTGGAATTATTCTCATTTGTCTAAATGTCCAAAAGCAACATATGTAATTTTAGAGATATGTTATTACTGGATAGCCATTTGGGATTCCTTGTTATTTTTATGTTTACTCACATTGATCATCTGTACTAAGGCTGTTACACAAAACATTTTTATGAATTAGTTGAATGAATAAGAAAGCAGACATTGGCAGCCACATGCATGAAAATACAGGTAACTATAAATGAATATAGAACTGAAAGGAGATAGATTGAAACGGCACATACCCAGCTGTCCAGGGATTACCACAGTGGAATTACAGTGAGGGCCACACGCTGGCTCAGTGGGGAACACTAATGTCTCACATGTCCAGGGTTGGGGGTTTAATTCCCACTTACACTCTGCTTGTGTATGTGTGCGTGTCCGTGGCTGCCCCGTGTCGTCCGGATATTCACCAGGTACTTTGGTCTTTGTCCCACTACCCAAAGACATGCAGATAGGGTAATTGGCGCCTCTGTATATGTGCTCTGCAATGTGCTGGCATCCAATCCATGGCGTACCCCAGCCTTGTGCCCAGTGCTGCCTGGGACAGGCTCCAGGTGACCTAGACCAGGATAAGTGCTCAGAAGATGGATAAATTACCATGTGGGCTTGTTTGGGCTTAGGCAAATGAAATAAAATTACATATTCTCACTCTATTAAAAGAAGAATGTAGGGGACATAGTGAGTGAAGACAGGAGTAACAAGGAAACAATTGCATTTCAAACTGGTCTAGTATGAAACGTGGCTTTTATTGTGATAAATTCAACTCCAGTGTCCAGATGTATTTTCCCAAATGCTATCTCATACTCTTAACAATTATGTTTGAAGAAAAATAGGTTATGTATATAGTACAATTCCATTATATATTAAGGACAAGTGTTTTATTTGGGAGAACTGTGGCCTAGAACCTCTGTGGTTGTGGATTTGATTCATATATTGGTTGTGTGTGTCTGTGGATTATGTTTATATTACCTTGTGGGGACCAAAAAAAACCTTATTTTTATTTTGTGGGGACCATTTTTTAGGTCCCCACAAAGATTTTTGAGTGCAATCAAAAAACTAAAAATGTCAAAAGTCTCATGTTTAGTTTGGTTAATTATGGGTAAGATTAGGGCTGGGTAGGGGTTAAAGTCGTCATGTTGTAACTGGAGTTTTCACATTAGAAATGAATGGAGAGTCCCCACAAAGATATAATTATAAACCTGTGTGTGTGTGTGTATGTGTGTGCGTGTAGTTTGCACATTCTCCTGATGTGGTTAAGGATAAGTTATGGAAGTTGGCCAGATGGATGGGTGGATGGCTAGATGGATTTATGTCAAATGCATTGTGCAGATTAATTTATTCACTCATTTATTCTTTGATACATTTATGCAGTCATGAACAGAAGGAAATTATTTTTGATCTCTTACCTTAGGAGAGAGAGAAAAAAACAATCATTCTCCCACATGTTAATGTAGGATTTCAAAGCAGACAAAAGGTGACATAAAACTATGTTAAAGAATAAAAATGTGAAAGTTACATAATTAAAATCTAAATTGGACCAGATTTATTTAATTTTCATGACAGAACACAGTAAAATGTGAATGAAATATGAACATATGAAGATATTGAATTGAAATCCACCAGAATTTAATTGCATCAATCAAAATTTTAAAGACTTTTAAATTCTTTTTAAACAAGAAAAATTTTAATATCTATGCCACAAAATTGACACTGAATACCTGACATAACTGAGCAACCAAAAAAGACAATGAGTCTAACAGTAGTATTATGAAAAGAAAGAAAAAAAACTATTAGTAGTATTTTCATTGGGATCAACACTACACAGAAGGAAATACTCAGAAGTATTGAATTTAGAAAGAGCCCATTATCTCATTAGCCCATTATCTGGGCTGTTGATTTGGGTGTGATGATTGGGACTGTCTGCCAATATTGTGGGAGTACCGTGTGTTTAGGGGATGGAGGTTAGGGGCTGATTTAGTCTCTACCAAGCTTTTAAACAAACCTATGCCCTTGCAGAATATTAATCAAGAACTGTGAACCTGGTGTAATTAAGACTTGCTATCTGTCCAACCAAGGTAACATTATTCTTAACCATTGTACATGATTCTCTGGGGTGTTTCTTCTTCAAGAAATGCTGGACATTTTGTTGCAATCAAGGATAAGTCAGACAAAGCTAACCACAGGCAAATCCTGTGTTTCATTTAAATCAAATAAAATGTTTCTACAATATTAAAGCAATAAGGTGCTAAAAAAGCTTCCACACAAATTCTGCACCTAATTTCCTTCACTGGTTAATCTTACAAAAATGTGATGATGATAAGGCCCAGCTGCAGATATGGGTAAGGAAAATATGGTGATTTTGTTAACATAAATTTTGCCATATATTGCTCATAATCATTTTGTTATGTATGCCCTTTTTAACCCGGTGTAAGGTAACTCGCATCTCAAATTTTAGCCAAGTACCTTAATTATTTTCATAATTACAGTAATTAATGGCAGATTCCCCTTTCTGCTCAATGGTTAAAACTTTATATGCCTTCCACGTTACTACATGTAACTGCAAAATTCCCCGATGGTCGCCCACAGTTTGAAATGGTTAACATATTCTGGAAATGAATATCTGTATGTCCGTCTTGTTTCAAGCATGCAGTAGTGTTTAATTTAAAAATGGCCAGTAATATAGGATCAGCTCTCTAGGCATATTTTATGGTACTGACAAGTAAATGCTTATGTTTTATATTGAATTTGTCTGATTTTCTTTTGATCATTTCATACAACACTGAAGTGGATTGCAGCATTTCTGTATTATTAATATGGTAAAACTCAACAGGCCCAGGTTCCTCTGATGTGAATGATATTCGATTTCTTGCATAATCAGTGTCTCATTAATCATGAATGCTGTTCCTCCCAAGTCACTCTTCGGTTAAAATCAAAAGTAATGTTGCTTTATTTCATATAATGGATGGTAACTTGATAAAAACACATGTGGGCATTAAGCATTAAATTTAGCTTTTATTTTTAGACAGCATAGCTCATCTATTTTTCCATTTCATTGAGAAAGTTCTTCAAAACTTGTAGAATTAAAAGACAGATTACAGAAAATGGGGTAAATAATGTGTTATGACAGTGAATACATACTTATAACTTTACTATACTGTACTGTAACATACTATGGATTTCTTCTTTCCCCTTAAAGAAAATAAATGTTGGAGCTTTTCACCTATGTTTTCATTATAGTATAAATATAAATTAATTAAATAATACAAATAAGTTTTTTTAATCAAATGGGAAGAGTGGTTAAGTGCCTGTAAAATATATTCAGACTGGTAATTAGTTGAATCACGACAGAGAACTGAATGACTCACTTCATTATACTTCACAGCTAATTTTTTCAGTTCACAGCTAATTTTTTTTTTAACTGTTGGTCAGTGGAGAAGAAACCCTTGGTGTATAGTAATATAGTGAAGCTCATATTGTTTTTATATTTATTTTATTAAAATTTATTTTACATTATGCAAATAAAGTATTTGCGGAGACCGCTTTGAAAATATGGCATAAATGAATGCTGACGAAAGGCACGCTTATCAATCAGGAACAGAATGTGTAGAAACAAAATCAGCATTATCAGTATTATCAAATTCTAAATAAATGTGTTTTTTTGGCATTATCGTCTTACCCATCTGTATTATTTCCAAATAACTATCTAAACGTGTAGCTTCTGTTTTACCGTTAGATGTTTTTCGATACTATATATAGCACCACATATATCCTATATTTTTTAATGGGAAGCAAGGTATCATGATAGATACTACAAAACACATACTTCCATATGCTGCTGCATCCTTGGTGACCAGCTACCTTTATAAACACATTGAATATACCACACCTGACATAGCACTTTTGTGAAACAAGTAACTGTTTGCGTCACTGACATGGTAAAACGATAACAAAAGGTTTGCTATTTACATTAAATTTGATTTATTTGGATATGTCCTTAAAGAATTAGAAGGAAAATGAATTTGATACCCTTTTGACAATTTTACTCCAAGTTTGGTTTGATACTGCCACAGGGTAAGCAGGAAAACTGCCCACCTTGATTCATTTACTGAGCACATAAAGTGTCATCAGTTTATGGAACGTTTTGTACTTGTGATCAAAAGGAGTGTAGTGAACACTGAGGTCTGTAGATTTAAACCACGTAGAAAAATGTTGCTACTTATGTGCAAAGAGAAAAACATTATTTGTATAAATCAGTTATTTTAGAGCAGAAAACTTTAGAAACATCTGCTTGCTTCCATGGAAAGTTACATTTTTTTCTGACTCTCTCCTCTTCACCTCCTCTACTTTTTGGACTTGTTCACATAGTATGCATATTAATTGTTTGATTATTACCAACAAGAATGTAACCTATTTGCACTTTTCCCTTTTATATTATCAGCATTCAGCTAATGCACTTTACAAAGCATGGAATGACATCTTTAATGATTGTGCATGTTTGAGGTCATTTGGAGTGAACTTGTGCCGGTCTGGAATGGATAGATATAATGGGACTATTGTTTCCAATTTGCAAATATTCACATTCTGGACCAGTACTAATGAATGGATTTGCTTCATAAATTGTGGATTGGCTGTTCTAGGAGTTCATTATACTGTTCAGGCATACACTTAAATGTTGTGAAATAATAGTTGGAATGGGTCCTTTCATAAATTCCTTTTGTCTCTGTATTTAGACTTCTTATCATTATATTTGTCATTGTCACACAGAAGAGAAATATTACTGTGTAGAAAATTAAGCCTTTTTCAACTACAATATGATTTTACCTAGAATCAGGTGCTTATCGCATGGAAAGGCAGTATACTTTTTTACACTGTCACCTTCACACTTGTGCAAACTGTGGGGGAGGTAATTCAGTTAGGAAGACACCTCTGAGCTGAATTTTGCACTGGCTCCCAATCGTGTGATTCAGAATGCTAATTTGATTTTTATTACATTACATTAAAGGAAAAAATGCTCAGTACAAATGATCAGTGGAAATTTTTCAAACAATGACAATAATTTTAGTATTAATGAGTGAAGAGTATATTTCCTGTCAAATACATTGCAATGACAGATAAATCTGAAGGTGACACAAATAATATTGTAATGAATATGCTTTGTCAATATATGACACCCTGTAATCCTCAGTACATATCATTGCTGGGTATTGTATTTTATTTTCACTGCATAGTAGAATTTTGTATTTTATGTAATACATTTAATTTAATATTTAGTGAATCTAAAATAGTAACAAAACTCTTAGTGACTGTGATGTTCACTGGACAGTTTTGTACTCCAGCAAAAAATAATAATAAAAAAAATACCACAAAGCAATATTTGCATGCTAGATAAAAATTTAAACAAATGGAAATAAGCTGCATGGATTTTCTTTGACACACAGGGGATCTCCTTTATGAATCACTACAGCACCAAAATCCTTGTGTTGATGCTGTTTATAGGCTACGGAAATTATTCTGAGTGAGAATTCTTGTTGACGACACATATTCTCCACCAGATAAAAGTGGAATCTCTGCATCAACATATCTTTATTGACTTGCAGCTAAGCAAAACACTAAAATTCTTTTATAATTCACGCAAAGGTCAAAATATACATAAGGAAGCTGTTATTAGCCATGCGGTAATGCAGTATTTGTCAAGTTCCAGCCACATTTATTCTGACCTATTCTGCCCTTGGCTTTATGAATAACTCTTCTTCAGTGTCACTATATTTACAGACATTAACACAGTAAAATTCTCCAGGTATGTTAAACAATCATTTGCTTAGAATTCAATAAATATTTTGTTTGTTTTCAAAATGCTGTACATTGAGACAATCATAGAAGATCATAGATTTTTCATAATTGTTTTTTGCATACTGTGATTTAAATATAAATCAGAACCTATTTAAACTAAATTATCTATCTATCTATCTATCTATCTATCTATCTATCTATCTATCTATCTATCTATCTATCTGTCAGATGACTGATCTTCATTTTTCCTTGCAGTATTTTTGAATATGTTTTTAAAAAATATAATTTCAGTCACAAAAAGAGCATGCAAAAATTGTGGCAGTATATATAAAGTGGTTGCTCGTAAATGAAAGCGAAAGAGTAATTTAGACCTTTGAGACAATTGAGAATCTGTGACTTCATCTATTCAGTAGGGTCATTCTGGATTAAAGAGAATAATAAGTTTACTCAGGTATTTAAATAAAGTAATAATTTGTCAGAGGTAACGATCTGAAGCCGATAAAATATAATTGTCAGGGAATAAAGAAAGCTGAAGCAGGTCAGAGAAAAAAGAACACCTAATTTCTATATAAAAATGACTTGTACACTAAAATATCCACTCTTAGGGAATGAGGGATCAGAACGGGAACTGCAAATTATAC
>JAODUD010000038.1:4821005-4831510 GCA_026784285.1 Stomatorhinus walkeri
TCTGTGAGGTCCCCTCTGAGTATGAGGGGGTATTTGCATGTGTCTGTGAGGTCCCCTCTGAGTATGAGGGGGTATTTTGCAATTTTGTAATATTCTTTCAAAAATACCATATGCATTACTCACAGCAATGAAAATATGTCAAAGTTTTACGTAGACAGCATTTTTTTGATTACAGAATTATATTATATATTAGGACCACTTCTAATAGGTTATTGGATATTTTTTCTCTTTCTTTTCCTTTATTGACCTGGATTTTAGGCCATATGCTTTGTAGACTACTTGGGGAAAAAAGGCCATTCAGGAATAACAGCCTCTAAATTTAACTTTAGAAAGAGGTACATTTATTTAATGAGCTGGCTTTGTGATCCAAAAAGGACAATGAACCCTCCAAGGGTTATGCCTTCATTGTGACCTTTTTAGAGTGCAAGTAATAAACTGTGAACCTGTTACTAATCACATTGATTTCTTAATGTTTCATAAGCAGTGTCATGTTATGCATGTTTATCATCATTGTGGACTATTTATGGAGAGAAACCATTTTTACAAAAGCTTTTTGTATTTGTGCTATATGCCTCCTATTTTTAATGAACAATTCTGTCACAATATATTAAGTAACAATACCAACCTATTCATTACTTCAGAAGCTATATACCTGTTCTTGAAAGGGGTAATTGGATATTAATACTTGTAACAAACTACCAATAATAATTATGTAATAACTATTAGTGGCTAAGCAACTCGGTAGATTCATAAGATTCCTTAATTCAAGTAACTGAGTATGTATATGAGTAATATTTAAAATGTATAAATGTTTTATGATCAGCAATTTAAAATGCCATTTAGCAGATCTCCTATCCTTGTTTGTTCCTATGGTTTTGTCCCTGACTGATGTTTTGATTGCCCTGATTTCTCTGTGCTCACACATGGGACATGACACTGATTTTGAGAATTATTTCCATTTCATCTGTAACTGAGCTCCCTGACTTACCCTCTAAATGTGTCGCTGAGAGAGATATATTTCTGGTATTTCATATATTGCATTATTCACAGATTTTAGGAATTAAATTAGGTGGCTGCAAATATTCATGGAACCAGAAGCAAACTTTTTATAATGGTGAATATAAAATTCATTATGCAGGTATAAAGCACTGCATAAAGAGCACTAAAATCAATCTGTGTTAATTCTGCATATTCTATCTGCCGGAGAGAGATGTAACTTCTATTATAAATTATGGTTTGAGCAAATTGCCGCAGATCATGGCACCTCATTCACTCTAGAGGTGATCCTTATGACTGTGAGTGACTACATAAGCAGTCAGCTTCGTGCATTTTGTTCAATGTTTTCCAGATGATGAATGGATAGAAATTCAGTATTAGAATTCAATTAATTTAGTGTACAATGTTTGCAGTATGCCACAAAAATTTTGTTCTCGTTTTGTAAATTAGAATGTAGTTCTTATCGTTACATTTTTTTTCTCAATTTTCTTCGGGGCTTTTCTCAGATGACAATCAACATTTGCAAAACAAGTGTAATCCCCACATCATAATGTCACGTCTGTACAGCAGAACATCACTTCTCATTGTTTCATACACATTTCCAGATGTTTTAGTACAAATATGCAAATGGATTTGTACAATTGTCACCATTTGGTACAATTTTCAGTTACATTAGTCTTGTTGGTAAAAATAGATTATGTAGTTTTCCACTGTAATCATTATAAACCCAAAACTATATATGTGTATGATCATCACGTTATTCACCACAAGCAAAACAGTTAACCAAGCTAAAAATGATTTAAGAATATATTCTATAAATTGCAGTGATATGCCATTGTTGTGTTTTTGCTTCTCTCCGTACATGATTTTGTTGCCCTTTTGTTGTTCTTGTATTGCCATGTTGCTATTTTTATGCTACAGTGCTGTGTGACTGTTTTGTTTGCCATTTTACCGTATCCTGAGATGTGAAGAAGTTACATGCCCATGTGAGTGCTTCCCCTTGCCAGTGAGCTTTACATACTGTAATGTAGAGCCTTGCGATGTTGAAACTGCTGTCTGACGTGAATACGTAACGGTTTGCTAACGAAAAATGATCAGTCAGTGACACTAAGAAAATGAGAACTGGCTAACACTTCAATCAATTGTGGAGTTCAGGCGTTTGCAGTGAAACCCTCGTGTTGAGCTGTATTCATGAAATGTTTTGAGAAATGCACTTATAGTCTTGAGAATGTTATGTATGTTTCATGAAATTTGTCAAAGCAATCGAGGGAAACTGTAATATGTTGTATATGTGAAGGTACATATGGGACAGGATGCCAGTCCCCCGCTGGGTACATGCACACCCAAATGTAGAAACATCTCACTGCACGTCTGTAGACCACAGAGAGAACCTGGAATGCCTGGAAAACAGTGTGAAGCACACGCATAAAGCTGAATCTTCTTTCAGGTTTTATGGTAAGATATGTTCTTGTTCTTAATCAAATGGAATAGGTACTATCATTTTTATTCCTGACCACATTGATTGATCCCACTTTCCATCATACGTGAGGACAGGGGTTTTCTTAGAACCATTAGTTCTCTGTTTCAAATGAAATACAAAAGCAAGATTTTGAATGGGAACAAACCAGACGCCATTAAGAGACCAAAGGACGGGCCATTTTGTCGTTCCCTGTACTGGCATCTTCTAAGAAACTGCTGTGTGTCTGGATCACCTGCGAGCTGAAGCACTGCAAAATTCTATGTCCAAATTCACTAACTGCACCTGAAATCCAATTATTTCTACTGCTATGTTGATAAACATATGCAAAGAAAATAGAAAACCAAGAAATTCTTAATGGAAATTTTTAGTTACGGTGGCAATCATAGACGATAGCATGGTTATAATTTATGGTGGTGGTGGTAGGGGGGCCTGGCAGGACATCACCCCTCCTTTGACCTGTAATCACTCATATGCATTATAAAATGCTTGTGGGTCCTGGCATGAATGGGAATCTCAAACTGAGCACAGGTGTCCATCTTACCGGATTGCTGCTGCCTCGCAGCTTGTTTTTTCACAACAGTATTTACTATATGTGCCATGTAATAACGAATCTAATCAAGAAACAACGACATTAAGAGCATATAAAATGAGCCCTTTTGCCCAAGTCTCTCTGTTACCTGGGCCTGTGCTGCCTGATTAAGGCTACAATCTGTATTCTACTTAAAGAAAATTACAATCTGAGAGAATCTGTAGTGCTATCTGTAGCTGTAGACATAGTAAAGAGTAATAAAATGAAAACGCAGAGAACTTTGGGACTCAGTGAAGGGTGAAACAAGACCATCACAGGGCATACTCGCGCACATACTCACCAACATACTGTGGAAAAGACATCCTAAATGGGACACAAGACCATCACAGGGCATACTTGTGCAGAAACTCACCACCATACTATGGATAATTTAAAGACACCAGTTTACCTAAATGTTAATGTGTCTTTTGAGTATGGGAAGGAATATGTGACAGATGGAGACCATGAAAACTCCACACGTGAGAGAGGGGTGACTGTGGGACAACCGAGCCACACTACCGACTAAACCAAGGATTTCAGTGACATGCAAATTAAATCCACGGCATAGCTTTGCATATATTATGTTTTGGTGACAAAGCTGATTCAGCATATATTTACACAATTCTTTGTAGAAACAGCCCAAAGATGATCTTAGGCACATCCAATTTGGAAGTGTTGTTTTTCCAACTCAGAAATGAGCAATTATGTCCCTTTTGGGTTGAGTTTATTTCAGTATGTGATTAACCTAGAAAATGTAAAAATATTTTAAATTGTCCTTCTAAATTTAGTCACCGTTAAGGGTTAGTAATTTCAGCAGATATTGAGAGCAGTTGAATTTTTTTAATGCCTTTGGAGGCTCTGTTCATTGTGCTCTAGAATTCAGCTTCTGATTTCTTTGCTGAAATGTATTTGATGGAGAGTTAAGTACAATTCTCAACTCACTAAGTTGTTTTATGAGTTTTGGCTTTTTGATTTTTCCCATGACGTTATATAAAGACATCACGCTCACCACAGGTGAAATACGATGTCCAATTTGTAACACAGAAAAACCATAATCATGAACATCTGAACCTCCCTTTCTTATTTTTATATGCATTTTCAAGAACAATTTCCAGTAATATATGCACACTTGAATGTGGGAGTATATGCAGGAAAACAATCAATAAAATAAACTTTGCAATGTGTGAATTTTTATTTATGGATGCATGTGAGTGTCTGTGTATGCATGGATGGATGGATCTTTATGTTGTAAAAATGTTTGTTGCAAAAAAAAATAATAATTACTTTATTGTTTGTATTTTTTCTAACTTAAAAGCGCTGAACTGTCCTGCCTGTCTTTGAAGGAGAAATTCCTGGCAACCAAAAGCACCATTTATTTGATAAATGGGTAACAACTACAAGCCACACAGAGAAATGCTGGCAACAAAAGGGCATTATGCTAAGGACATGATGTCGCCCCCATCTGTCAATCACAGGGTTGCGCATTAGCCTGATTTGATGAGAGCAGCCAGAATTTCTGCACATATTTAATATAGAGACTTTTTATAATGTCAGTAGTTAATTTCCTCAGATCGCATTACTTTAAATGCATGGGATAAAGAGGATTACTAACACATTCCTCCTCCTATTCTGTATTAAATGCAGGGTAGACTCGGCTTAATTTCAAACCCCCTTTTATTCAAAGTCAGAGTTTGTCATATGCAAGCATACTTGTAAAACATATAGTGAAATCATTGTTCTGGGAGGTTCTGTGGGACATAAAATTAGAGAAATTATAATCGAAAAATATACAGAATCTAATGAAATATGCTAAATATAAACATATGAGTATCAAAAAATAAGACAAAAACACATTATTCTAAACAATAGACAACAATGATCACCTATCAGGAGGTGGTCGCCATGGCGGGGTATGTGTAGTCCCAGCAGTGATGAGCAGTCAGCAGACACGTCCCTGCAGGCTAAATCACTTTTCCATAGTAATACTTTGCTCTCTCTTGACAGACCCCTGATCACTTAATCAGCCATTGTGTCCCGATGGTCCGGCTGTCATTACCCTTCATGAAGTGCCAAGTCTGTTTTCTCTCTCCGTCGTTCCCCTTTTCATTTCGTTGTAGGTCCACCCCCCCAAATACAGTCTCCATCTCATAAGATTTTTTTTTCCATCCCAATTGAAACAGCTCTTATAGTAATGAACTGATTTGTCATGAGTATTTTGTAGGATACTGTGTTTAACTGTCTTTTACGTTGAAGTAATCTTGACTTTGGTTTCTGATGTTTATAGTGTGTGTATATGTGTATATGTGTGTGTCTGTGTATATATATATATGTATGTTTGTTTTTATTTATATATATATATATATATATATATATATATATATAAAGAATAAATGATTGATACATGGATTATTTTAATTCAGATAACATTTTTTCTTGAATATTGCTACATGACAGGATAATGCGTTTGTAATATTCTGCCATATGCAGTATTCTAAGACTTGATGGCTATAAGTTGGGTAGACAATGGTGCTACAAACTTTCCAGAGTTGAATATCGCGTCTTGATTTTATAAAGGTGTGTATAAACAAATAGATGATTATTGCAACATCATTAATAAGTTTATGAATTAGTTCAACATTTCCCAAATGTTTTCAATAAGTGTAGCTATTTTAGCAAGAATTTGCAGTTTATGAATAGCCATCCATCCATCCATCCATACATTTGTTTGTACCCCCTTGTCTTATTCTGGGTTGCAGGAGTCCAGAGCCCATCCCAGCAGGGTATAACCCAGAGTGGGGTGCCAGCAGTCTTTGAAAATGTACTGTTTAAATATATGTCTGCGTTTGGGTTTTAAATGTTTTACATTCAGATTAATGATTGCAGTTCTGCTGAATTTGCTTTGCAGCATTTCTCAAATGACAGCATTTGCAAAACGAGGAGTGTAATCCGCACACCACGATGTCAGTTCTGCACATCAGAACACTTCTCACTGCATCACACACATTTACAAGTGTTTTAGTACATGTATGCAAATGGTTTTGTATGGTTGGTCATTTGGCACAATTTTCAGTTACATTAGTCTTGTTGGTAAAAAATAGATTATGTAGTTTTCCACTGTAATCATTATAAACCCAAAACTATATACGTGTGATCATCATGTTAGTCACCACAAGCAAAACAGTTAACCAAGCTAAAAATGATTTAAGAATATATTCTATAAATTGCAGTGATATGCCATTGTTGTGTTTTTGCTTCTCTCCGTACATGATTTTGTTGCCCTTTTGTTGTTCTTGTATTGCCATGTTGCTATTTTTATGCTACAGTGCTGTGTGACTGTTTTGTTTGCCATTTTACCGTATCCTGAGATGTGAAGAAGTTACATACCCATGTGAGTGCTTCCCCTTGCCAGTGAGCTTTACATACTGTAATGTAGAGCCTTGCGATGTTGAAACTGCTGTATGACATGAATAAGTATCAGTTTGCTAACGAAAAATTATCAGTCAGTGACAAAGTGAGAACCAAATATCATTAAATATTCTGCCTCTAAGAAGCATACTTACAATTTCCATTGTGACAATATATCTTATCTTTTGCACGCTCTTGGTTAAAATAATGTTGGTTGTCCATTTCATGTTTGTGACGATGATTAATTTACTGAAGGAATTATTTGCCTTTGACACATGCATTTGACACTTGCAGCTAAATCATAGTGTTGTGCTATATGCTTGGTATCTCTTTGCAATAAGACTCCCTGTCATAACCGCTGCCGGTCGGGCGAGCAGGGAACAAGCGGGAGGCAGCGGAGTCTCGGAAAAGGGCTTTTATTCCCCAGGAAATGGAGCACTGGATGCGAAAACGAGTGAAGCACGGAGTACAAACAAAGCGAAGAAAGCAAAGAAAATGACGGATCTCGGGGGAGACTGACTTAGACACCGACTAAATGCACAAGACAATCAGACACGGATCGACAACAGCTGGTTTCTATCAGGAGCAGACATGAGTAACGAGGGGGGCGTGGCACACAGGAGGCTCTGACAGGCGGGTCATGAAACTCCCTTTTGCTCCCTTTTGCCACTT
Source organism: Stomatorhinus walkeri (assembly GCA_026784285.1). Lineage (NCBI taxonomy): Eukaryota > Metazoa > Chordata > Actinopteri > Osteoglossiformes > Mormyridae > Stomatorhinus > Stomatorhinus walkeri. The sequence continues at coordinate 4,828,127 of JAODUD010000038.1, forward strand.
GTAAATTGTAGCAACTCATTAATAAAAAAAATGAGTCATAACTTGTTTATAATTGTCTATTAATAATTTACAAAGCGTTACAACCTAATTAAGAACCAGATTATAAACCATTCATAAACTCATTATATGGGTAGCCTTATTGTAAAGTGGCACCAAATGCTCTTAGTCATGAGAATGTCAAGAACTTTTGGTTCCCCCACTTAGAAGTTTGTAAATTGATTACTGTTAAATTGTTTATTTTGTCTCTTTTTTTTTTTTACTTATAGCCTTTTGTGATCCTGTGATGTAAAGAGCACTATAAATACATGTATTTGTTATTATAATTATTATTATTGTTGTTGTTGTTGTTAATATTATTATTAAGTATGTTTTATGAAATGTGCCAAAGCAACTGAGAATCTGTAAAGCATGCTGCTTCCTGATTCATACATCCTGGAATCTCAGTATTCTTTTGAATTATGCCAATCAAAAAAAAAAAAAAAGTAAGCCAATTTAGAATAATTCAAAGTTTTCTCTGCCATTCTTAGAATGCTCCTTGGGCTCGTTGTGCAAATGAAACATTAGCAGCAGTTAAAAATGATATAATAAGCTCCTAAAAAAATAAGAAATTCTTCAATAACAAATGAATCCAACAAGCATTGCTATTCTGGGAATTTGGTGCAAAATATTTCATTAAATTAAGTACATAACCTTTCCATTTCATTCAGCTATCCTCACAGTGCTCCTGGGGTTTGGTGGAAACAAACACTGTGAGGACCAGACAAGCAACAGGGTTTAGTTTTGGCATCTGGGTGGACAGTTCTGGAACAAGATGTGCAGGGGAAGGACTCGAGCACGGAGGCTTGGCGAACACAGGAGGGACATTAATGTACCCTGGCCACTTCGCTATAAACAACAAACACCAAGACACACGCAACAGGAGTTGCAGCCAACACAGGTGCAAAGTATTGAAGCTGCAAGACTGAGCACTAAGCAAATCTGATCTATGGAAGAAGAGGAAAATGGAGTGGGTTGCCTGTGAACTACAGAATAACCCCCATTAATAACAGTCATGGACATGTATGAAACCATGGTGTTTGATGGATGGATGGATGGATAGGTAGACATGCATAGATACTTTATTGATCCCAAAGGAAATGTGCAATTATTTGTTCTAATAAGTATCTAAAAACCACGTAACATTTAAACCAGAAAAATGTCTGATATTATGCATCTTGATTTCTGAAATTGCATATTGTGAATTGTGTGTGTGTGTATATATCCATCCATCCATCCATCCATTTTCAATATCCGCTTATCCTACTGGGTCGCGGGGGGTCCAGAGCCTACCCAGAAGCAACGGGCAGGAGGCAGGGAACAACCCTGGACAGGGGGCCAGCCCATCGCAGGGCACACTCACACACCATTCACACACACCTACGGGCAATTTAGCAACTCCAAACAGCCTCAGCATGTCTTTGGACTGTGGGGGGAAACCAGAGTACCCGGAGGAAACCCCACAACGGCACAGGGAGAACATGCAAACTCCACACACATGGGTACTTGAACCCAGGTCCCAGAGGTGTGAGGCAACAGTGCTAACCACTGCACCACCATGCCGCCCCGTGTGTATATATATAACACATAATTTAGGCATTGAGAGTGTTACATACAGCCTCAGTCAACGGGCATCTAGTGGTTGCATTTTAAATTCATGTTTGTAAGTTTGATAGAATTTAATTTGCAAGGAAATTAAGAAACTTCCACAGATTTTAAAGAACAAATGTGTAGAATTCTCTTATGTTGCACCACAACAACAAAATCACCCAAGTGCAGCAGAATACCATCAGAGTTCTGACACCTCCTTTCAATGTACCTTTCTAATCTTGAAGCATATCTGCCTCTGAGTTATGTAGTTCCTCTACTTCTTACTTTAATTTTTTGGAGCTCAGCAATTTTACAAGGGGGGGGCAGGGGGGGCGTCTAGCTCATGAGAGCTCTGTGCTGTATAATCAGGCTGTTTAGTTTCCTGTACTTCTGTCAGATTTCTTTAGCCCTATTTTTATTTTGGGCATCTTTAAACATAAATATAGCCTTGTTTTAAAGCAGCATGATGTCTTGGGCTGTTCCATGTGTCACTGTCTACATAGTCATTACATGTTAACTCCAAAAGGAACTCCTCTTACAATAATTCATTGAAATGGTCATACATACACATCCATATATACATATAGTACTCCGCAAATGTCTCAAGCCATCACAGAGGTATTTTTTAGTGAAAGGAAGTTAGTGCAAAATTTATTTTATCAAAGTGTGTCAGTTTACCATTTCAAAACCTCTCCTCTAGTCACCACAGCATTTGATGTTACCGTTTCGTATACTCAGATATTTGCTGAACTTCGAACACTAACACACCTTATTTGGATAATTAATATCTCATGAATTTAAGTACGTTAATTACTTTTGTTGTTGACTTAAATTTCAATAGAGAGAACAGTCAGCAAATTCATGTCCTGTTTGAAAAACAACACAAATCAAAGCCAATATAGTCATTAAATCCAAAACGTGAAATAAGGGGACACAGTTTTTTAAAATTCACTGTTAGTAGCATCAGTCATTAACCTCTGCACCCATATCTTTAACATCATGTCTCTGGTCTGGGTTGACCTGCCTGACCCCATCCACAATGCCCTCACAAGACAGCAGCAGAAACAAAGCTGTTCCATAAGCCCCTTAGTGCACATCCCCGCCAGCTTCCTCTGTCCTCTGCAGAAGATTCTCCCTTTCTTTGATTTGTCTACCACCACTATGCTGAATGAAATGAGGAAGAGGAAAAACACTGCTAGGAACCCAGTGGAAAACCTGAGGAAGAGGAAATACACTGCTAGGAACCCACTGGAAAAACTGAGGAAGGAGAACGAGACTGTAAGGAACCTAGCGGAAACCCATACAGTGCAACATGACAGTGTCCCAAATGGCCACACACTGAACCTATCATACCCTTCCAGATTCACAGTTAATCTTGTTGATATACAGTGCTAATCAAAAGTTTGGACACACCTTGCTTTAATTGCCGTTTTCTCTCCATTTTAGAATAGTTACAATGATAGCAAAACTATACAATTACATACATGAAATTATGACCAAAAAAGTATTTTAAAAAATTCTTTTTTAGGGGTAGCTCTGTGGATTACTGGTTCAAATCCCTGGGCCGGCAAAGTGATCCCACCATTGGGCCCTTGAGCAAGGCCCTCAACCCCAATTGCCCCAGGGACTGGCTGACCCTAATGTCTCCTCTACACCACTTTCATGAGGTGGCCTCCTGGGGTGCTTGTCCAGCTGTCCTGAAGGAGGTCCCACATATATGCTGAGCTCTCATTGGATGTTTGTCCAGCTGTCCTGAAG
>JAODUD010000038.1:4831610-4843472 GCA_026784285.1 Stomatorhinus walkeri
TATATGCTGAGCTCTCATTGGATGTTTGTCCAGCTGTCCTGAAGGAGGTCCCACATATATGCTGAGCTCTCATTGGCCACTTTTCCTTTACTCTCCAGTCAAACTCATCCAAATCCATCTCTGCTGTGTTTCGGTCAGGTGGCCAGGTCACGTGATGCAACACTGTCACTGTCCTTTGTGGGCAGCTTGGTGTGTCCAAACTTTTGCCTGGTTCTGTATGTGACCATGAAGGTGATGAGGGAATGCCAAGATGTCTGCTGTGCTTTACTCAGGTCCCAGAGTAGCACAGCAGAGGAGGACCCACATCAGCAAACGCCTGCACACCCAGTCACATTGCCTACGTGTTACCCAGGAACCCCCCCATGGCATGCTGATTAACCATTTTCACCCCCCTGCCCCTTTTACTGAAGCTGAATCCTGTCTCATCACAAAATATGTACTTGCCTGCGGTCACTCTGGCGCCAAACACAAAGACAAGAGACTGAAAAGGCTGCATGACATACATCAAGCGTGCTGCTAAGTACTCCTCGTGTAGGCTTGTGTAGTGTAAATCCCCATGTACAGCAAAATAGATGACAGCGTGCTCGATATTGCAAAGAAGGTGCTCTGTCTCACAGAGATTCATCACCAGTAGAGTAAGCAGACTTTATATTGGATTAACCTGTAAGTACTGTAAGCAGCAAGAGCGAGCGAGTCCCGGATTATCTATATCTCTTCAACAAGAAAAATAATCTGTATCCGTATCCAGAATGGGCAGGGCTTCATATTGGATGTGGGTGTGGTTTAACCTAGAAGTTTGTGATTTTGTGAATATTCCCATATGAAAATGCCTTGTAAGAATACATATAACTCTTTTTGTTTTACACTGACCATATATGCTTATTATGTTGGACTACAAATACGTATACAATCCACCACCAGTATTATGCAAGATCACATATCATGTATGAATCATAACTGAAAGTGTCTGTTATTGTACATGTTACATTTTTTTTTTGTATGGGTGGACAGGGTGCTTTTTGTTATTCCTTGGATTCTCTGATATTCCAAAAGATCTGAAAAGTATGATATGAACTAAATGTACTCTTTTGAGTTCTATCTGGAATCTGAACAAAATTACAGTCATTACTGTGCAGAGACTTTGAGGGCCTTGTGCTCACAGCCTGTGACACACTTTAAAGCGGCACTTTAAATGGATGCTGATTAAGGCATAAGGGGCAAAAGGGGCAAAAAGGGGCAGGTGCTCTTGGGGGGGGGGGGTTACAGACAGGTGAAATACATCCGGAAAGTTTATTTCCAAGATTTCAAAATAATTACATGAATTTAAGTAGATACAATGTTAATGAAGACAAACCATGCAATATTAAAATGCACACAATATAGCAGACGACAGAACAGAGTTTACACACATAATGCGGTGTTTGCATGTAATGCTGGTCAAATGTGCTCGAGGACGCCTGGAAGACTTTCTCCTTATACACATGACTCACTGCATAGCTATGTGGGAGGGACAGTGTGTGTATCAAGCCAGTGAGTGCTGCTGCTTTCAGTAAAATCCAATGAAAAAATGGAAAAAATAACACTTATTCGTTGACAGTTGGCTTCAGAAAGAACACATTTTTTTTTACCAGATACTCTTGTCAATCCAGATACTCATCTCTTCCCTAGTAAGTGGTATCTGACTCAGAATTTCTTTCAAAAGTAACTATTTATGGTACTTTCATTTCTATTATATTACAACACAGAATACAGTCTATGGTTGAAATGCTGATTCGGTGAATGCCCAGCAACATATTCTTATCTTTTATGCTGCATTGAATTTCTTGTATGTGACATGTGGCTAAATGCTAAGCTAAGTCACTAGTACCGTGTTCAGTATTGCCTTTGTGTGTTCTGTTGACAGCAGGCTTAGCCTTTGCTCTGCCTTCCAGTTCAGGCTGCCTCCCAGTTCTAGGAAAATGCTTTAAGATCTGAGCAGTGCTATGACTGAATTAAGGGATATCATTCTCATTGTTTTTGTGTAATACTACATACAGAATATGTTGTAGTACAATACAGTTATACAGAGTATTAACAGCAACAGGTCAAATACAGCTTTTTGCTACAGGCATGTACCAATAAACCAATAAGGTTTGTGATGATTCATGTGTGAACTCTTTGCCTTGAAATCTCAGGGTTATTATCTATCTTGAGCTAATGAAACTAGCCTAGCATTCAGCACAGGCGATTAGACAAAAATAGTTACATGACACATGCAGCTGGATAATGACAAGAGGTTTAATGTGTAATATTTACAAAATATACAGAAATGTGATTTACATGTGTTATAGTTTTAACTGTGAAATGAAAACTGAGTTATGTAACATTAGTAATGTACCAATAGCTCAACAAGCTGAACTTGAGAGGTAGCAGCTGGTTGCGAGTAGGGGAAGGGCCGTGGTCATTTGTATTGCGGTTTTGGTCTCTATTTAAAATCCAGTTCACCTTTACTAAGTTGTAGTGCTTATCGATTGAGTACAAGATCAAACTTCCATTTTAAAAAGGGGGTTGGAATGTACATTTCTGCTGAAATAATGCATCTGATCTGCAATGTGAGTGACTGTGTCATACTCTTCATTTCTGATGGATGGTTAAATATCACTTGGTAGGTTCTGTATTTCCTATTATATTTTACGTACAGTTATTTAATGTTGTCATTGTTGGGATTAGGGTTTTGTCCATAAAATCGAATCCTCACAAAGATATAGATACCTCTGTCTCTATAGATAATCTCTCTCTCTCTATCTCTCTCTCTCTCTGAGTGTATTTGTATGTGAAGAGGCTGCTTGTTAGCCCTCGTGTTGCACAGGTTTCCTTTGGGTACCCTGGTTTCATCCTTCATCCCAAAGACATGCCTTCAGGCTAAATGACATTGCTGCTTAACTGTTGTGTGTCTGCTCTATGGTCTAACTAGGATCCAGGACTTTCCGTAACAAAGTACAAGATAATGATCCGTCCATCATCCAGTTATTTTGTGACAGATGGGTTAACCCTTACATAAAAAATGAGGGACTGAGAAAATGTCTCCACAATGTCGACATAACAGGTTTTTATCATATTGTGGAGACATTTGGGCCCCACAATGTAATATACACATGACTTCACACAAACAGCAGAGGTGGAATTTGATCCTCCAGCACTGCGAGTGTTAGGTAAAGTTCTGACCGAGTAAAGTTATTTATTTACATTTTTCAGAAGCTTTCAGTTTTGTGTCTCTGAGTTAGTGGAACTAGAGCATGGAAGTTCTACCTGAGCTCCAAGCCAATGTGTCGGTGAAAAGACCTTTACTTACAACCTTATTTCAGTGGATGGTGCAAAAGCAACATGTGAGATTCTTTGACAAACTAGAGGCAACATTAATAATTCGTAAATTCAATTTTAAGAAAAACCTTAGCTGGAGGTCTGGTGGTTTGAAATGCTGTACAATGTTCAAATATCGTTGCTTTGACAGATCATCATTATAATATATATACAGAGTTCAAATACTGTTGCTTTCACAACTCATCATAAAATAGCAATTTGTACATACAGCTGTTAGACAAAGACCCATATGAATGTAAATATCTTAAGTCCTATACAGTACATATAACGTGTGAAAATACTTTTTAAATTGCTAGTTGTCCAATCCATTCAGTCATAAATAATGGAAGTTGCATATCACAAAATTACAGAATCAAGCTCTCTTTCTGAAATGAGCAACTCAACAAAAAGGAATCTACTGTGGAACAGCTTCCAGAGGCCTACAGGGTTTAAAAGATGGGATTAGAGAGATGCATCAGATAGCCATATCCAGAACACTTTACAAAAGGAGGATAAAAAATCAAAAGCCGGTATAAATGTTTTCAGATAAACTTTTGACTGATGATTATGGTAAAAAAAAAAGTTATGGGCTAAGTCTTCAGAGTTTTTTTTCTTAAATGTCAGGCGTTACATTTGGTAGAGATGCAGAGCAGATATTTAACCAGACAACAGCATGCCTAGACTAAAACGTAACTCTGGATAGGTTCAACATAAAAAGAAAGCTTGTTAGGTTCAAAGGATGAATTAACACACTAAATTACAGGAAAATACTAGATTAAAAATGTGCTGTCATATTATATGTGTTTAAAATGGGATGCCAATGAATCTAAAGGAATGAAAAAAATGCTTTATTCTAGAGTGGCCAGTCAATAGCATTTACTTTGACTCCATGGAGGATTCTAGAAAAGACTTACAGTACATGGCAGTGTCCTCGAGCAGGCATTTTGAAAATACTTCACGCTATGAAGAGCAGCAAGTAAAGGCATAATGCCAATTCAAGAGTGCGAAGCAGATGCTCTTTAAACAAAAACGTTTAATATTTGAGCCATCCATCCATTCATTTTCTGTTCCCGCTTGTCTTATTCAGCGCTATGGGTGAAATTGGATGATTTTTAACAATAAATAAAAGAAAATGTATCATTTCAATGGGTAACACTTTACATTAAGTGCACCTTCATAATGCCTTCACAGAACATAGATTCATAAGCAGCAAGTGTATATTATATGTGTGTGTGTGTGTATGCCATAAAATCCTTACATACCTTAACAGGTATGTGTTTAAAACAAACAACAAATATTATATGATTACCCTATGGGTATGTATATATTCTGCCCGCCATTTGAATTTTTCATTGGACTGCCTTTAGCTTTGATTATGGCGCACATTTGTCATGGCATCATTTCCACAGGCTTATGCAACATCTCAGCCTTTATTTTCATCCAGATTTGCATTCATTTCTCACCGGGATCCTGCACTGACAAGTTGAGTTTAACCACTCCATAAGGCCTCCTTTATCACATCCCAAAGACCTTCGATGAGGTTAAGGCCACAACTCTGTGGTGACCATGTCATGAGTGAAAATGATTCCTCATGCTCACTGAACCACTCTTTGAGAATTCAAACCCAATGAATCTTGACATTATTGTCCTGGAATATGCCCATACCAGCAGGGAAGAAAAAAATCCATTGATGAAGGATGGAGATGTAACCTCGCCATTCAGTAGATTCAGGTACTCAGCTTACTTTAGTTCATTTCTGCATAACGTTGCTGAGGTGAAATAATGATCCAGTCATTGGTTCTAAAGTATTTGCCGATATAAATTCAAATGGCGACTTTTTTTTCTCTGGGCAGTGTATACTTATATTCTGCTTATGGATGTTCTATAAATGCATCATAAATACATTACTAAGGTGCACTGAATGTTCTATGAATGCATAATGAATGCATTACGAAGTTGCAGTCGATGTAAAGCATCACTTTTTGATCCTGTTTAATTGAGTTCTTTATCTAGTTTTATGTGTAGGAGTTGCGTGTAGATCAGATCTCATTATAGGCTATATTTATGCATAAATAGAGAAAGTTCTAAAGGGTTTGCAAAGATGTTAGTGCTGCTGCAGTGTGGTGATTAAGGAAGTACGGGAAGGATTATTCCAGTAGAAAACCCTTAAGGGGCCGTGCTCATCTCCAGAGGAAGGTGACAGGCAGGTCATGGGCAGCCTGAGTACAGAAGCCCGCCCCCTTCTTCCTGATGCTGGCCTCTACTGGTGGAAGTTCTCAGAATCTTCTGGTTGCTCGTCCTCTGGGCTGCCTCTTTTCAGAGAGGCAGAAAGCACAAATGGATAGCTCACAAGCCAGCACTCCCCCCGTCTCCTGCTGCAACGCAGGTGTCAAGCTGTGCTGGGGAAGGCGATCCCACCCCCCCTCTGCACCCCATTGGCTCCATGGCCACCTGCGGGGATCTGGTGACTACTGGGTGGTGGTTTTGTGCTGATCATCCGGACGGTCTGCTGCGTGAGCTCACGGCATCACCATAGGTACAGACATGCTTTACTTTGTCTCTGCAGAAACATCTAACCAGGTGCTGTAATTAACCCCATAGTTGAAGCTTGGTACTGATTAGCTCCTGTTTGCACTACAATGATGTCCAACAACTGACATAATAAAACATGATCTACCGTGTTTTATTTTTCTCAAACATTTCACGTGCTTTTTTCTCTTTGGTTAACTTTTTTTTGAGACCAGTGAGGTTGACCCCCTGTAAAACTACTGTCGAGTTTAGAATGATTCCAGTTTGGGGGGGTGGGGGTACCTGCAGTGTATTTTCTGAGAAAGGATCTACTTTCCAGGAAACAATTCAAGATCAAAGAGCAAGATAGATTATCTAAAGTAATATTCAAAAATTCAAAAAGCTAAAAAAAGCAAAAAGTGTATATTTGCACAGTTGTATAATTATATGATGTAATGGTAAATAGGTGTTTACCCTATTTTTGTTAATTCCTTACTCTTTGCTACAGATGATACATACAGCATACTTACTATAGGAACTATTCTTTTTACTCATTGATAATTTTTAGTTCTCTCACTTTAGATTAAAACACTCTTTGTACAGCAAAATTCACTTATCTATGCATAAAGGGTCTTTGATGATCATTAAATTCTTTATTTTCTCTATTTCCATTTTGGCCCTAATGTTTAACCATGTAACAGTTATAAGTACATTACAATTCAACATATGTGAAACTAGTGCCAGGACATCAGACCCGGAGGATATAACCTAAATAGTTTGCTAATTAAATCAAACACCCATTGGGGAAGGTGTATGGGGGCAAGAAGCAAGGAGATCGCTTTAGTAATGAATTACGCACTGATTGTATTCCCAAAGTCATCATTCTCCATGATCAATATTTCTATTATGGGTCTTGATGATCTGGCTGCTGTGCGCCGTATAGGGACTGGGTTGTCGTCCCAGCCTAGGTTTTAGTCCCTGATGATCAATATTTCTGCTATTGGTTTTTTATGTCTTGACACTATGAGCCATTGAGGAGCTGAATAATTAACATTGAATAACTTTCTATTTTACAGCATAGCTGAAAGCGACATTTCCTCTAATGGCACTCAGTTGACTTTGAACACAAGGTGATTTAGAATGGAATAATTCTGCCCAAAGATCAGATCTGAAAGTGTAACCATCAAGCACAACTCCCATAATCAGTTGTTTTATAAAAATTGCATGATATTTCTAATGTTTGGTTTCTATTATCCTTGGAATCTATTTCGTTACCTATTTCATATAATCGAAAACTTGTCCTACACTGAAGGTATGATGGGTAATCATTACTGCATATTAGAGTCATTAATTCATAATTGTTGCATTGTATGTAGGCCAATATAATTTGCTTTTTGCTTTTAATTCTCCTACACAAATTAAGAGATCTCTTTCTTTCAAAGAGAATTTACATAATTGTATGTTGATAAAAAAAATAATAATAACTTTCAAAGCTTCTCGTCAGCTCAACCTATTCTATAATTAATTATTGAGTCAGGATTGAAATAAATGGATGATTTGGAACATTTCTTACACAGTGAGAAGTATTGTTTTAATAAATGAATGGTTATTATTATTTTCTTTTTAAAATAATATTTTATCTTCCTAGAGTACAGCAAACATCCTAAATAAGTAAGAATATTTTAGTCTTGTGTACAAGAATGTTCAAGAATTCCATATACAGTATTAGGCAAAAGTATTAATACACCATTTTTAAACTGTTACATCTACAGCCAGCACCTTTGCCAGCTTAAGTTTGCAAAACAGAAAGCAATGTGCAGGAGATGTCATTGAGCTTATATGGACCATCTTCTTCATGGTCATTACTGTGACTTAAGTCAGCATCACTCTTCAAAACAACATTAAAAAATTGTGCATGTATGTGTGTGTGAGTATATTCAGAGATCAGAATCAGAGAGAAGAAAATAATTGTAATTCCCCTTTACTTATTAATCCCCTTACTACTACATACTCTGTTCTGTCATTTGACTGCATTCATATATTCAAAACATCTCACATTCATTTAAATATAAGAAATATATTAATGCACAGCATTTAATCCATTCAAGATTATTCTGATTGAATGCATTAGTTCAGATGAGCTCAGAGCTTATGTTTGTTATACTAGTGATGCATCATCTTGCATCTTGTATGTCAAATGGCTCTGCTAAATAAATGAATGCAAATACAATATTTCCACTGAAGATGCACTTCAAGAAGAGAAACATAAAAATCTGTGATATATGGGTCAGAAAATTAAATAACTGAAACATCCATCCATCCATTATCTATACCTGCTTATCCTACTGGGTCGTAGGGGGTCCAGAGCCTATCCCAGAAGCAATGGATGGGGGGCCAGCCCATCGCAGGGCACACCCACACACCAGTCACACCTACGGGCAATTTAGTAACTCCAACCAGCCTCAGCATGTCTTTGGACTGTGGGGGGAAACCAGAGTACCCGGAGGAAACCCCATGACGACACAGGGAGAACATGCAAACTCCACACACATGGAACCCAGGCAGAGACTCGAATCCAGGTCCCAGAGGTGTGAGGCAACAGTGCTAACCACTGCACCACCATGCCACCCCCCTAACTGAAACAGCAATAACGAAATTTTGGCAAGTGTTACGCCTGACTTGCTGAAAGTCAATTTATCATAGTTTTCCCTTAATTGAATTCACAGTTTTCTCCAAGTTAATATACATATTCTTAGAACAGTTGAGGACTATCTGATTCCTTTTGTTGAGTTTAACACAAACGACAAATTGTAGGTTTGCTGGTCTTGATTTCATACTTGATTTACATTCTTCCTTCACTGTGTTAAGTTTTCCTTCTAGCTGTGAGGCTGTTTGCAGTGTGTTCTTTTCGTTACATGCAATTCCAATATTTCCACAGTGTTTTGCCGTCTCACTGGCTTGTGCAGTTTTGCTTACTGCTGGATAAAGTACTTTCTATGGTGAACTGCTGAACACTAGGGTCCAATCGTAATGTCCGCACTCACAGATTGACTGACATAATAATGCGTTCCTTAATTTCTTGAGGGCTTAGGGCTTTCCCACCATCAAACTGTCTAGTGCATGAGGGTACTTTTGCTGATTTTTGAGGCCTTTATACACACTTTCTGCAAGTCTGCATTTCTACAGACTTTGCCTAAGGGAATTACCCACAGTTCACTGCATTTTAACATGAGACACAGGGTAAACAGGGGAAGCTAGGAAGGGTAAATGTCGTTTAAAATTTTTAAAATTTAATTATTGTTTAATGACGCTGTTTTGACCAATAAGGATAAATTGATTATTTGACAATTACCTCTGTTCCAGTCTGTAAGGCAAGGACCTGGAACATATTCAAATTTGGCATTCGGTTCCTTAAGTACCATGGCTATGTAGAAAACTAACAAAAGTTGTTTTGTCGAGATTACAAGAAGAATAAGTGGAGAGATTGAGGTAATGTGAAGAGATGATAATAATGCACGTCCTCGCTGAATGTCCATGATACCTGACTGCAGGACTGATCTAAAAACTCATGATAAATGTGTCATCCATTGAAAGTACACTTTATCATATAAAAGAACTGAAACAAATATTGCAAATTACAATATTTTTATCCTCTGCATGTCTCGGTCTTTGATTTTGCTCTTAATTTTGGGATTTTGTGATATGAGGAGTGAGAAGGTGAGGTAAGGAGCGTGCATTTATTACAGCGCGTTACCGCACCCGCCAGGCGACAGACCTCCTCAGGGATGCGAGCCAGAGTGCAGCCATGCAGCAGATGATACCTCAGCACCACATTAATCCAAATGAATCAGTGTGAGCTTTTTCCCCACAGGTTGGAGTTCCAATCCTGCAACCAACTTCCAAATGTCACAACATGTCACAACCTAAATGAAGGAATATTATAGATCTTTATTGAAATCTTTGCTGGTTTAATTCTTAATCTTTTTTTAAAAAAAAATTCTGCATGCATTAATCAAAGAAATAATAACGTGTTATTTTACAATGCTTTGATATTTTGAACCATCACATTTTGTTTTGGTTTTAAATGGAACATTTGCATTAAAAAGATGCTTTATATGATATGAAAGAAGTATTTTTTCTTGTTATTTTTTCTGGTGAAACACTGCTTCACCTGTAATCTTATAGAAACATCTATGTAACAATGCATCATGCAATAATACCACATTTTCTGATAAAAATTTGTTCCATTTTGTCAAGTTATAATGCAGTGTTATTACATAATTTGGCATTATCAAATAATGTGTTGTTACAATCCTATTCCATGGGCTGAGTGAGTTTGGAAATGGTCTTTTCAATTGTTACACTGTAGTCACTTCTTTTCCACATCATATTGAATGTTTCCATTTTACAACTCCCCTCTATTCTTTATTAGAGAACAGACTTTTGGATCTGATATGAAATTATTAAAATACACTTCTTTTAGAGGGGACACAGAGATACAGTGCATTTTTTTCTAGCATAACTGGAAGTCAGTTGCTTATGTATTATAAGACTATTAATTTTCATCTATCAGTCTTTGGGTGTGTTCTATACTGTGCAGCTGTTTTCCCACTATAGATGCTTTTTAAGCTCTTTTTGGCAGAGGTGCCCTGGATATGCAAGGTAAATGACTTTTATTACAGCATGGTACCAAATAAAATTGGGGCGAGGCCCTAAAAATAAGAAAAATCCGGAAATGGATTTTGTAACAACTAAACTCAGTTTGGTCAGTTTTCCATTAGGTAGTTCGTCGTGGGTTTTAGGATCATGACGCTGTGTGCATCTGTTTGGCCAGTCTGCATCCACCTTGGGTGGGGGAGTCATGTGTCATGGCTTCTGCAGTGATTACTTTCACCTGTCCCCCTGCATGTCCCATAAATCGCTGTGTTAATTCTTTCTTAGCGACTGAGATCATAACTGATACCTTGATGCTGTTTGGTTGACTGTGTCCTCAGCACACACATCCAGTTTACTTTTCAATTTGCCTTTGGTTTTGTAGGTTATGTTTTGTCGACTGCCTCATTTTCAGGATTAAGTTATTTACAGGTATGCAGCAGAAATCTTCTAACAAGTTATGCTGGTTAGTCATGGGGAGCTTGGGGTCTATCCCAGGCAGCATAGGGTGCGAAGCTGGGGACACTCTGGATGTGAAACCACAAGAGGTGCACCGATGTGGAAATGCTGATCTCTTAGCCTGGGGGCGGGGGTGTTGTCAATGGCACAAAACTAACCAAGTTTGCTGGCGCAGATTATCAGAATGACATTACACTGTTTTTTATTCTGTTCAGGAATGAATTACACATATGATGCAGGTTGCATAAAACATGGTACATTGGACCAGTGCCAGTTTCTTGATTTTTAACTTTGGTTGGGTGCCACTGAAATGCAATGTTAAGGGTTTTCATTCATTTTTAAGTCGCAATGCGTCATTATTTCTTTGATTGCATTAAAGCGTACAGAGTTATGTTTCCCAAATGGGACAGTAGTATGAGCATAGATTTTAGTAGAGATCTGTAATATTCTTTCCTAGTTGTAAACAGCGTGACAGTTTATGTTGTGATGTTGCGTTATAAATCCCAGAATTGAAAGCTAAATTTGAAATGTTCAGTGAGAATCTCACAGGAACCTGCTGTTGCCTGGTTTACTTCGATCTGCCTGTTGGGTACATGTGGTCATGCCATTAATCGCCAAGGTGTGTAGTTAAAAAGAATAACATCCCTTAACAACCCTACTTATAATACAATAGCCTGTCTTTTCGTTTTGCCATCTGTTCATCGAACCTTTGTAAAAGCATTGAAATTTACCTGATGCATGCAAGTAATATTTTTGTTGAAAAGGAATAAGACAAGGCAATAAAAAAAATGTTTTGTTCCTGGCATATTTGTTCCTGTTATTTTCATGTTGCTTCGGTCAAGAGCAACTAGTAACAATCATCCATTGAGTCAAAACATTGGTTTTGTCACTTCTGTCCAACAT
>JAODUD010000038.1:4873615-4896371 GCA_026784285.1 Stomatorhinus walkeri
TCTTCTACTAATGTTCCGTTCTATGAGCCACATGGTTTTGTCCACTGTCCTGTCTGAAGCAAATGTTATTCATCCTCTTGGGATAAATGTTTGCATAGTATTCATTTTGCAAACAATTTACATTTGGGGCAGTAATGTTACTATTAATGTACAATGTCCATAAGCTTCCTGACATGTTCTCTGATTCGTTTTAGAAAGTGATTTGAGACAGAACAAGCAAAAGACTTAATATTCATTTTTCTCAGACAAGAGTTGATTCAGTGTTAACCACTTACCTAGTGTTCCCCATTACTAAAGTATATCATTAATATCTATTAAAATAAATTACAGAGATTGTATCAGTAATTTACTTCTTTATACTCAAAATACTCAAGTGTTCATTCATGATATATTAACAGTAGTTGTCTCTGTCAGTAAGTCTTCCCATGGGCAGAGGATATTATATTCACTGATCACTTCATCAGGAGCCCCGTTCTAACAGCAGGTAGCATGACGTTTGCTCTCAGAACTGAGGACTGACTCAGCTTGAACTCCTTGTGAAAATGTACTCAACAAGATTCTGAAAACATGTTGTACAGATTCTGGTCCATGTTGATGCGATTGCATTATTGCTGTCGATTTGTGTTCTATACAACCATCCTACAAATCTCTCATTCCACCACATCCCATAGGTGCTCTGTTGAACTGAGATCAGGTGACTGGGACAGCCACTGAAGAACACCGTCCCCATTGTCATTTTCATTGAAGTAGCTTGAGAAATGTATTATCCTGGAAGTACCCATTAGGACACTGAGAAACTGCGGCCATAACTGGGTGCTTATGGCAAGAAGGAATGCTCAGATAGTCTGTGGCGTTTAAACATCACTCAGCTGCTGTTCACATCACTACACCACCACCACCCCCAGAATGAACAGCTGGCAGGCTGGGACCATGGATTCATGTGGTTTATAGCAAATTTCAATCCTGCAATCTGCATGTCGTGTCAAAAATCATGATTCATCTGACCCGATTAATTGTTTTTCCAATTTTTTGCTGTCCAGTATTGATGAGCCCGTGCCCAACATTGCCTCAGTTTCCTGTTTGTAGCTGAGAGAAGTCGTCTGCTGCTGTAGTTCATTCATCTAACGTTTTAATGTGCTTTGCATTTAGAGACGCTTTACTGCTCATCACTGTTGTAAAGAGTGTTTATCAGGGTTACTGTAACTGCAGTTTCTGAAACAGACATTCCTAATAACGTTGCCAGTGAGTGTAAATACATTGTTTTTGTTTGTCAAAACTGACCGCGCCTGTTTAGAATTATTTTTCATTAAACACAGGTGTGGGGAGCTGACATGGAGATTTGTTTTTGCTTTTTTCTTTAGTTATAGGACTGGTAGTCAAGAAATTAATCTGTAGTTGGTTTAACTAACACTTAACACGTGCTGGCCAGTTGGTATGTTGTCATGTAAATATTCGCCCCAGTCCTGTCCATGTAATGAAGATATATGTTAGTTTTATGTTTAAAAATACACTATAGTTGGTGTCTTTAGAAACCTTCCTGTTATTCCTGTCTTATAGTTGACTCTCCCCTTGTGTGTCTGGTGTTGGCCATAGATGCCACGTCATCTGATGTATCACTTCCCCTGCGTTTGCCAGATCTGTGTCAATGTGTGAGTAGGGGTCTGCATGTGCAACTGTTGCCGTCCTTGTCAGGATATCCGATAAAAGAGCATTTGCTTGTTTAACCTGCCTTGTCCCCCCTCCCTCATTATGCCTGGGTCATGTGGTTGCCCTGCCAGCATCCACTACCCACTGAGCCATGATGCCGCAAACAAAAAACTACAAAAGAGTGAAGCTTAATAATCATCCAAGGCCCATGAACATCTCACAGTGCCACAGTTTGAACCATGCGTTCTTGCTATCTTAATCACATTTTTATTTTGCTTTCATTACAGCATAGCCCAGAGCATTAAAAACTTCTGAGAGAACAAAGGTTGATAGCCTTGAACAAAAAATACATTTTTCCCATTACTGGTGCAACAGAGTCACACGGCAGCCAGTGTTTGCCTTGAAATCTCTGTGCACGAAATCAGAAAAATAAGTGTCTTAGTACAAACAGTGACTGAGCAAACAGAGGAAGTGAAGTTTCAGGCATTCCTGTCATTTGCTGCAGATCCCCACTTCTGCCAGTCATAGTTCCTGGCATGTTAACTAGTGACACCGTTCACTGATTCTTCCCGATATGCAAGTATGGGAATTTAAAGTTCAGGTATCTCACACATTTTGGCCAATGATCAGAAGACAATATTTACTTAATTAGGTAGAATAAACAAACAAAACAAACAGACAGACAGACAGACAGACAAACAAATAAATAAGAAACACATTAGTGAACATTCCATGGAGTAAATAGTACTAGTACAATATAATAATTTCATTGAATCTGGTATTTTTATTCAGTCACTCTGTTCTATTTTTTCTATTCTTTAGCCCAAGGCAGTCATATCTATTATAATAGTTTTTCTGGTAATGATATGCAAGTTTCATATTCTGTTTCAATGGCAGCTTTTTGTTGTGAAGACATTTAAGAAAAACAGATTTTAAATGTGCTGCATTTCATGAGCTTACTGAAGTGGAAGGGGTTACTGAATAAATAGGAACTGTCAGGTAAAGCAAATGTGTCCCTGTCAGTGAAGAGAAAAATTATCTCACTATTATTACTGTACACGGTTGTAAAACCAAAGTGGTGTATTATGATTCAATAACACTGGTTCAAATTGTGTATGCACATAAATAAGCTTTAAGCTGTATTTCTTGTACATAGAAAGTTCAGTTAATCACAATCCACTGTACTATTGAACATTTGGGTGCCATAACACCAAAGTTGCTGACAAGTGGCACTCTACAGATGGCATGGACACCATTAAAGGGCTGCGATTGGGTAATCTTTATATCTCCATGGTAATTGATCCCACACCTCATGTCTACAGATTCCTCAGGTAGTGAAATTGCTTTATTTATAAGATCTTAGATAATTGTTCCCTTTGATGATGTTCTTGTTTGTTAGAATAGTTGTGCTATTGTTTCCTGTGAGTCTTTGAGTTTTATTAGCAGTTTTTCAGTGCAGTGATGGGGTTACATCCTGTCAAAGTAATGGATCCTTTGTGTGTGTATTCATATTTTTGTAAATCAAATTCCGAAATGCATTTCAAAGATATCTTATTCCTGTCTTACAATTTACTAAACAGCTTGTAAACAAGAAAGGAGGTTCTCGGAATGCTCTGAGTCCTGGTTCTGACTTGCACGTCTGAAAATACACCTATTAATTTACTGCAGATTCCACTTACAGTACATGGCAATTTGCAGAATCTTTCCCCATCAATTAGGTGGTTACCTGTACCTGCAATTGGGTAATAACATGTCTGTTGGCTTTCACATTTCCAGGTAATCCATCAGTACTTCCAAAAATATTATTGGTTGGTGAGTGTGTGAGGAGTAAGGATTAGATGAGCGGAGCAGTCTGGGGAATATAGCACCCCTTACTAGTTTGATTTATTTTTGCAGCATTCTGGAGTATAAAAAAGGTTCCTGTTGAAAAAATCTTGAAAAAGTCCTTGTGATGCATTGGGTTGAGTCAGCTGTTTTTGGTTCCAAAGAAAAGTATATTTTAGTTCAACACATCAACCTTTGATGAACAGCGGGAACAAAAATTGAGAACTAGGTTGTGAATGTTTTATTTAGAATACTAAAAACACATACATTTAATCTAAAGCAGCTAGCTTGATCAGATGAAATGAATAAATGTTTTTACTGTTCTCGGTTCATAGGAAGTAGTGCTTTCCTCTGAATGTTGCTTTCTCTCTTTGATCAAATATTAGCTAATTCATTGGATTGTTTTCCATGATCTGCATCCTATATTCTGCATCCCATGGTCTGCCTTCCAAACTCTGTGCTGAGGCTTGAATTTACTACCTACACAGAAATAAGTCATCTGAAAAAGGAAAGGTCACTTACATGTGTTGAAGAGAGTGACACATCACAGCTAGTTTATTTACTCATGTTTGTTTGTTTCATTAAACTTGAAGGTTTATTTCAAGTTCTGATGAATTGCTTAAAATAATGTAACATCATTTAATGATCAGCGTCAGTGAATGTAATATCCCATTTAAATAAAGTCTGATTGCATTACGCTAGGTCAGGGACAGTAAAAATATTTATTCACTAGGTGATTTTTCAGTACTGGACCCCTTTCCGTGATGAAAAAATAAATGTCTGGGCTGATGCCACAAATTATTTTTAAAAATCATGTTGTATGTGTAGATGTTTAAAGCAAAGATGTAGATGTTTAAAGCAAACTCATTTGTCATTTACATGACTGGGGAACTGGGAGAATAGCCATGTTAGGAAATGCTCATTATGGTGAAAACTTCACACTTCAATACTTCACAAAGAGCTTATTGAGAGCTAGGACCTTATGCACTCAGTCAGCTGAACCTGTTCATGACGTGTTGGTGAGGTAATAATCTATACAGTACAATGTGACCAGACTGAGTGGAGACTTGATTAGATGCAAATGTGACAGCACCCTTGTTATACACGATTCTTACATCTTATGATGCTAGGACTCTTCATTTCAAAAATGCGTGTACCTGTTCTTGCTTAGCTGGATAACTTTGAGCTTAGTATGAGGTAGCTCTGGGTTTCCAGTATCACAAAGCTATTAGCAGGACATATGGCAAGTAATGTTACACAGATGACCTGGCTTGTGGCAGGTTATGTTCAGGCTTATGGATCAGTAACAGATGTCTGTATATCCCGTCGCATCAAATGGATTTTCCTAAGCTCTGGGAAATTGGCTTGCCCATGAAAATCCTGTGATTCCCAGTTAATGTTTCCTAGTTTTTGGTGTTTGTAAAGCTTCTTAGTTTCTGTGCCCATTAGTTATGAGTTCCACCTGTTGTCTGTTTCCTTGTTCCAGTGTTTGTCGATTGGTTAATTGATTGTCTTACACCTGTTCCTTGTTTGCCCCAGTTTTCTGTGCATTTGGCTGCCTGCCCTGCTTTGTTCGCCAATGAGTCATTGTATTAGATGTTGTGCATGCTGTGCTGTTTCTTTGGTTTGTTAATTTGTGTTTTTCCTGTCTTAGTTTTGATTCCTCATGGTTCTGATATTTTGAGCTTTTCCTGGTGTTTGTCTCCGAGCCAGTAGCAGATCGTCACCCTCATTTCTGCCTGAACACTTAGGGCTGCAGTTGGATGAAAAACTGGATCATTCAGCCAACACCCTCTCACTATACAGGAAGAGGCAGAATGGGCTCTTCCTGAGAAGGCTGGGGTCCTTCAACATCTGTTGGAAGCTCTTGCTAATCTTCTACCAGTCTGGTGTTACCAGGGTTCTCTTCTATGCTGTGGTCTGCCAGAGAGGCAGCATTAAGAAGAGGGATGCTATTTGACTGGACCAGCTGATATGGAGAGCCGGTCATGTGGTTAGCATGGGGCTGGATCCCTGTGTTTCAGCGGCTGAAAAATGGACTCTGACTAAACTGCTGCTCAGCATGGACAATTCCAACCACCCACTGCACAGTACAATTACCAGGCAGAGAAGTATGTTCAGTGGCAGACAGTTGTCTCAGTCCTGCTCTACTGACAGACTGAGGAAATCTTTTGTCCCTAGGGTCGTAAGATTATTCAGCTCCTCCCAGTGATTAAATTGACTAATCTTGTTTCTGTTCAATGTTATATCATTCAGTATGTATTCAGTATTTCCAAATTTATACTTATCTACAATTTACAGTCTCTCCTCATCTACATCTTTAACGGCCACCCAGACTTATGTACAGCTTCTGACCAGCAATGGAAGGAAATTGCAGGAGACACTTGTGAACACAACAACTCTAAAAGTATTGCATGGATTTTTTCAGACTTTGCAAACGCAGGGATGACAAATTAACAGTCAAATTTTGAAACAGATTACCCCAAAATCCAAGCAGAACTGCATAGAGATAGCAAAAAAAGGTAATTCCAACATTTGTTTGATCCTGTTAGCGTGTCAGCTAAAATATTATTAGGCTAATCTTTTCCAAACTTTGCAGGTACATTATGTGCATTGAGATCTGGACTAGTTCAAATTTGAGACAAATCGCACCAAAGCACTTATAGACTGCAAAGAGAACAAAGATGTTTAGAAGCTTATCCTTGTGAACAGGGTTAATCTATTTATTTACTCTACTTAATCTGTTTGATGAATCCAATTACCACTTCACAAAATCATTATATAGATGAAAATCTACACCTAAAAATGTACACTGGATCACATCCAAAATCATAACTGAGGGCAGCTGAGAGTAAAAACAGAGCCGATAGCCACCATCTTACCAAGTCAAGCGTCTGCTGTCTGAACTTTTTCCAGGAACCTTTTTGCACAATTCCAAGAGACACTGTACAGGTCAGTGCCGCTAAAACTGTGTGAGAAAAGATGATTAAGTATACATTGATTTTTAGTCGCTCGCCTCCCTGCTTGGCAAATTTTATCCAAATCGGTCCAGTAGTTGTTTCTTCATTATACATTATTTGGAGAATTAAATATATAAATATGTTGTGTGTGTGTGTTTATATATGTATACTTTGCCTAATTACCCATAAAAATAAGGAGATGCAAAATGACTTATTTATACTCAGCAGTCTGGATTACATTTTTACATTGTTTTAACTTGTGTTCAAATTCTCTTCACACCACTTGTTTTGCATCTGGAACACAATTTCTGCAAAAACAGGAACAGTGTCATGACACTTATGGCCTACATTAGCACACATCAAAACACAGATACAGAGAACATGGAAGAACAAAAAGTAAAATCATTCAATAAATAATGAAATGGCAAATGTAATTAATCTGTGTGTGTGTGAGTGAGATGGATAATGCAATACTGAATGGATTTGAAGGGTGACGCTTAAGTTCATCAGATCCACAGCTTCAGAACCAATTATTCATTTAAACAAAGAATCTGTAGGTTGTAATCATTATTCAGGCCAATGAGGAATTGGCCAAATGTGGTGACACTGCAAAAGCTTGCAACCTGATCATGGGGGCTGAAAATATCTGGTAATTCTTCATTTCAAGAGGTTTCTGGATAAAGGAAAGGTATGTAGTTCTGCAGGATCACATCATAAACCTCTCAACACTTGAATTTCCCATCAGTATGTTAGTCTGAACTAAGAAAACCTTTTGTTGCGTGTACTAGAATATTGTCTTTTACAGAGTATGAGATAATATATTTTAAAATACTATAATTATATAAACTGTATGGATAGCAGAATGCTTTAATGCATCTGTTTCCATTCATTTGTGTCTTTTGCCTTATAGTCAAATATCAAATGGTATTTTGAAAACCAAAATATTACTAAATATTACTTCGGTTATACAAACAAGCCTTCAAAACAACAATGAACATTAAATGTAAATTTACATTTTAGGTTTAAGTAAAACTTACTTAATTTAGCAGCAGTAAGTATATAACATTTTAAAGTAAATCATACAGAATTCTTGTTGTGCAGTCCTGAAATAGGCTGTGTAGTTAACCTAAAAATTTTCTTCTCAGCACATGAATAAAGAATTCATCTTGACTGAAGCAGAGGTGGAAGTTCAGGTCCAGAAAGTATAAATCCCGACCAAGGTTTTATTTCAACGAACTAGTTGAGCATAAAGAGTCACAGTCACTGTCAGGCCCACTAGGGGCGGACCCCTCCCAGCTGTTACACATCCGCCCTAATCAGCAACAGGATTATAAGCACCGTCGCGACCTCACACCGATACGAAGTATTGGGCCAATGTTACAGGTGCCATACCAAACAATTTCTGCGTCTAGTGTGTTCCCCAGTTTCCCGATCCTGTCTGTCTTGCCTCTGATGTGATCTAACCTTTGTTGCTTCCTTTTCCAGACCCCGCGCCTTACCTGAAACCTCCTTCCTGGCATTCCCTGCCTCCCACATCTCCCTGCCCTCCTGTTCCTAGTCTGTCCGCTTACCTGTAGGACGGATTCCCATGGTTAAGACCAACACTCATGCCCCTCGACTACGACTTCAGCCCGCCGATATCAACGTCTGTTCACCCGTCTGTCCCAAGAGGGGACACCCCCTCTGCACTCCCGTGCCCGACCAGCTCCAGCCCTGCGCCCAAGTCTCAACCCCGATTACCCGCCTGTTCACTTCTCTGGTTATGCTGAATAAACTCCTACCTTCCCTGCTTACCTGGATCGCTGGTGCTCTGTTGACCCATTGCCGTGACAGTCACAGAGTACAGAGAACTGGTCGACTGAAACAAAACCTTGGTCTGGATTTGTACATTCTGGACCCAAACTTCCACCTTTGGACCGAAGGGATGTACTGTACTTGCAGTTCACTGTGGCATCATCTCCATCAGCAGCTTCTTACAGTTGGGTAATGACACAGTTAATTAAGGACAAGTGTGCCTACACGTGAAATGTGCAGTATCTGCAATGTGACCAAGGAAAAGTTCCTTTTCTTGCGACCTTTTCTTCCCCTCTTCAGGTAATCAGTGTAAAACTGATAGCTGATAGATAGATATTTTCTCAGAAGTGTTTTGCATGAATACATCTAACATTCATAATGCATTATGAAACAAATACATCCCTTTATGACACTTCATGTCAAATAAGGGTACATGACAGCATGGACAATTAGTCATGAAACCTATATAAAACATTATATATGCATGTGTCAGAAAATAATGAAGTCATAACACTTGTTAATCACTTTTTGTGTCATACACCCAGTGATATATGGTGTTATTGTACTTTTTATACTGAGAATGAAATAAGATGCACCTTTTACATGCATGTGTGCAGATTTACTATAGGTAACAACTCTGAAATCTAAAGAATTTAATAAGATTGGCAGGATACAGCTTCCCATAATGAAGATAATGAGTAACATTATATATATATATAAGCCTCATACATTGATTTGTCTGCAGCCACCGTTCAGTACATTATCTGTGTTGGTTAAAGTTACTTTTTTTTACACAAGTATGCTAAGATAATTTGAAACGTGAACTGAATCATGATTTTTGAATTTTTTGTTTTGGTACTTAAATCCCTTAAAATTATATGTAAATTTAAAATGTCAGAAAGAAAACAGAATCTTACTGTGAATTATTTATGTATTGGGCAACACACACTGATTGACCACACATATAAAAGTATAACAGCAGTTAGGGAAAAATTGTAACTGTTTTATAATGATTTCCTTATTAAATCTTTATGAAGTACTTTGGTGGAGCTGTGCTGGGAATCGTGGTCCATGAAAAGAGAATTAAATAGAACTTAATTAATTAAAAAGTTCCCAGGAGAGAATCTTTTGTTATACCCAGTAATTCATGTCGTCATTTTTTGGCCTGTATTACAAAAGTAAAATATAGATCTCTAGTTCTCTGAATACTAGGGTCACTGAATACAAAAGGACAATTAGAATAATGTGGAATGTCCAACTGAAAGCTATTTTAAAGACATTTCAAGCACTTAAACAGTGACAATGCAGAATAGGATGATCATTGAAAAAAATACACCAGTGTACACTAGGATACTACTACTACTACTACTATAATAATAATAATAATAATAATAGTAATAATAATAATAATAATAATAATAAATTGTTTTGTAACTTCATTATTATGACTGTTACTGCGAACTACAGTGTTTTAACTTTTTATGAATATTGTCCTGAACTTTGACATTGTTTAGCAAAACAATATTAGGTGTTCCAAAAGGGAATGATGCATGCAGTAACCAATTATCCAGTATAAGACATGGAGTGCTGACAGCATATCTCAAAAAAACACAAAGCACTCATTATATCTTACACTTAGGGCAATTTTAGACCCCATTTAGTTGAAACCATCAATTTGGAAGGTTGGGATATCCAGTTAAAACTCATGGACACTAGGGGGACGTGCAAACTCCACAGACACAGAGGCAAGTCAGCTTTAAAACCTACATTTACACCTGCTGAACTACCCAAGTGAGAAGCCTTATCCCGGTCACACGGCACACAGCATGAAGCTGGGCTACACCATCACCAGGCCAGTCCACCACATGCACTGTGAGCGATTTAGCGATGCCAATTAACCTGACAGCCTTTAGAGTGCAGGAGGGAGCTGAAGCATGCAGAGGAAGTCGGCATGGTTTATGGAAGATGCAGAGCCACAGAGAGAAGGTTGGATCGGGGCAGACACCCAGGAGGTAGTGGTGACAGGGTAACCCGCTGAGCTGCCCCCCCCGGTGCCAACAGGGAAATAAGCAAGCTATGTAAATAACTAAATGAAAGGCAGAAAAAAATAAAATACTAGCTTCAAATATCAGCTGGTGGCTGTAACAGTTTTGTCTTTCTCTATCAGGAGATGATAAGAGGTAATAAAACAGACTGCATAGTTACTGAGCTGTTATTTACAAACATAACATAAGGTTATTTGGTTTTCCGAATACATTGGTATTAAACCTTATTACAATTTATCATAATTGCACAGAATAATTGGGATTATTGAGTTCCCTCCTGCATGTCTTGTGACAAATTCAAAAGGTAACATGCCATGCATGCTTAAAAATATGTAATAAATTTAAATTTGTGCTCAAGTGCTTGAGAATGACTTTGACTTTTGGCTTAGCCATAAATAGTGTTTCAGGTGATTTGAAGCTTCGAGTATCAGGGCCTGAATGGCTGTGGTTTTTATGAATACACCAACTACTGAAATAGCATGGAGGGCAGCCTACGCCGTGTTAATGGCACCCATCTGCCACTATGCGCTGAATCAGATTAACAGGCTTGGCTTGTTCATATCCTGTTGTTCAGAGCTGTTTTAACATACCTGAGAAAACAGACTCTGATGCTAATTTTGTTCGAATAGATTAAGATATTAGTCATGACAGGGAAGACTAACAAGGTTCTAAAGAGCTAGATTATAGTTAGCCCTGGAATTCATTAAAATGTATTTAAAGTTAAGGAATGAGTATTTATAACAACATAAATACCGTGGTACCCCAGTTCTCGGACTCATTAGAACTTGAATTTCTTAAAAGTCGAACCAACCAGTTCGGAAAAAAAATTACCTAGAACTGTAGCTGAATCTCAGAAGTCAAACAGTGAACGCAGACCTGAGATATCTTGTACACGTGGGGAAATGAGTCACGCGACACGTCTCTCAGTAGAAACAAAGGATAACGCTTCAGTCTCACAGAACAGAGACAAAGACGCAGATGTCAGGGTATCGGGGTTTAATTACAGGTAAGGCAGGCGAAATGTACGCACACGGACAATGCAATGACCGGGCTGGGGAAATAAACTAAAACACAGATGAAATACAGAGGACTAATGACAACAACCAGAAACAGCTGATCACACGGGGATTCCACACGGGGTAAGATGTTAGACATCTCTGGGTTCTTGAGGCTGATCCACCAATCAACTGCGAATCACCCAATCTTACTGAGATTGCGCAGGTGGTGAATCAGTTGGAGGCAGGGAAAGCCGCAGGGATCTGTGGTACCCAGGGTGAACTTCTCAGCGCTGGTGGTAAGGCTGTCCTAATGGCATTGTGGGCTATTTTTGCTTCATTTGGGAGTCAGGTGTCATGCCAACTGACTGGAAAATGGGACTTGTAGTCCTTATCTAGAAAGACTCACACTTTCCACAACAAACCCGCTAAGTTCGACTGAGTCACACACAGAGATTGGCTGTGTGCAGTGCAGTTAGGCTGAGTGCCATATATAGTTTGGCTATGTACAGTGCAGTTAGATTGAGTCACATGTACAGTTAGGGTGTGTACAGTGCAGTGAGGCCTATAAGATTGTACAACAATGGCCAGATGGCTGTATTGTTTTCAGTAGAATACCGAACCCCGACCCCCCTTGCAATGATAAACCTTTTGATCCACAGGAAACACTGTATGCACATGGCCTGTTGTAACTGCCTGCTCTTTCCACAAAGAAAGTTTGCATTTTATGATACCTTGTTTACGGGCTTCTTGTATATGATCCACCATTGCAGCTTCTTCCGTGATAGACAACGGGTAGAGCCGCCCCTATGGGAGGAACGCCTCCTCGAGGAGATCAATTGCACAATCACAGTCCCTATGTGGCGGTAACTGAAATACCCTCAATTTGTTGAAAACATCATGGAAGTCTGCATATTCCACCGGAATGACTGACAGATCCTCTGGTTCTGGCCTTTCAACTTGAGAGGCACAACAGGGTATAGCATTACACCATGAATAGCAATGGGGAGACCAGGCAATGAGTTCACCTGTGGACCAGTGAATGCGGGGGTCATGTTCCTGTAACCAGGGAAGACCCAGAATTACTGGGTCCTTAGTACAGGGAAGGACAAAAAAGGCTATTTTTTCAATGTGAAGCAACCTAGCACGCAGGGTGACTGGGTCACTGATGCCCAGAACCATAATGCGGGTGAGACAGAGGGTGCTGGGCAAGACATAACCTATGTACTAGAGCCTGATCTATGAAATTACCAGAAGCTCCTGAATGAATTAAAGCCTGCGTAGATAAGTGTTCTGCGTTGGCGGTTAACTCAACAGGTACAGTTAATTGGGTCTGAGAGACTCCCAAAAACATTGAGGTTCCTACCTTCATGGAGGGCTTGGAACGAGATGGTCGAACAGTGCAGTTTTGCAGTGTGTCCTGGTTCCCCGCAATAAAAACACAGTCCGTGTTCGCTGTGCCTTCTTCTCTCTGTGGCGGTTAGAGGTGAACGTCCCAACTGCATGGGATCTGTAGTGTCCTCCACAGCAGTGATGGGCAGGATGGTTGCGCGAGTTCACCGCCGACGACGCTCCTTGTAACTGTTGTCCAGTGTGATTGACAGCCCTATAAAATCCTCGAAGATTAATGTGGATACCCTTGACATCATATTCATATTGGAATTCTGGGTTTAGCGCACTCTGGTAAATAATCCGCAGACAGTCCTCTGGCCAGCGTAACCCAGCAGCAATGGAGCGGAACTCTAGGGAAAACTCGGCGACAGTATGAGATCCCTAGCGTAGATCAACCAGCCGTTCCACTAAGCTGCGTCCCACAACAGGATGATCAAATATTTCCTTAAAGGCTGCTTGGAAATCCTGGGCAGACTCCAGAAGAGGACTGTTGTCCGACTACAATGCCGTGGCCCAGTCGCAAGCCCTCCCGGTGAGCAGCGAGATAACAAATCGCACTCGTGCAGTCTCCTCGATGAAGCACTCCGGGTGTTCCGCAATGTATAAACTGCACTGCATAAGGAACGCCTTACAGTGGTCAGGGTTGCCATCATATTTTTCGGGTAAAGCAACCGGAACCGATGCGGTAGCTCGCTGTGAAGAATCCGGTAAAGGTGTTCGAGCCGCTTGACATTCCAGGAGCTGTGACACCAGTGTGGTTAACTGATCCACTTGTTGCTGCAGGTGTTGGCTCTCCACGGGGTCCATTCTGTAGCGGCGAAGTATTCTATGACGCTCAGCAAGAATGGGGCAGGCAGACCCCAATATGCAGGAGCAAGTGGTTTTATTATATAGATCAGGCACAAAAAAGTCCAGAGGGGCAATCCAATCAGGCAGTTGGCTCACAGGCAGAGGTTGAGTTGTGGGAAGATCAGTCCTAAACTGAAGGACGTGACAAGGAGACGAGAGGCAGGACAGAGCAGGGTCGGCAAGGCAATGGGGCGGGACGGAGAAGGCAGGAAGGCAGGATGAACCAGGAGAACAGGAGACAAGGAGATTGCTCGGTAAGGCTCATTCAGAAAATGTCAAAAATACTCAATGCATGACAGCCAATCTTAAGTAACGAAGTGATCAGCTGCTGAGCACCTGCTGGTGTTCAACCCCACCCACGTGGGCATGACACTAAGTCTACTTCATTTGTGGTATACAGGTTAAAATGCAAAGTTTTTTTTTATAGCAGCACAAATGCACATAAAATAAGTATGCATTTGCGCTTTTACAATCAATTGCTGCTATCGTTTCGTAATCGTTATCATATCATTTTTAAAGGGGAATGCGTACCATATTATGTCCATCCCTGATTATAATGGCTACAAAGTCTGATATAAGAGGTTTTTCTATATGTTATGACAAACAAAAGAGCCCCCTACAACTCGAGGCCCTAGGATACAGACCAGGTTAGGCTGTGCATCATTCCGGCCTTGCCTACACGATACATACAGCACCTTGGGACAGCCATCCCTGTCAAATTCTGACACCTGACAGTGTTTAGAATTAAAGGGGGATCATGTGATGAACAAAACACCACCAGCCAATGCCATTTCTGCAGCCAAGAACATCTTGTTTTTCACAGGAGAATGGCCGAGCTCATTAAAGCTAACAGGATGTGCAATCATTGCAACAGTGGTGTGTAGAATAGCTTCTCCTCTACTCAACAGAATGCTGCTCATTTTTCAGGTGAACCTGACACATTCATCTCTGCCAGCCATAGATCCCATTCTGGGTCATCCCTGACATGGTAGCTCAGTCTCATTCTCTTTCTCTGTGATGGATGGAACATGGAGAACATTTCACTGAATGACACGTTTCAACAAAAAGGGCTTGACTTGTGTCTGGATTAAAATGATTCCATGCCTAGCTGATAATCATCTTCAGGTTCAGCATCCACTCCCTAATACTAATGCGGTTTACAGTTGTTTCATCCATAAAAGCCCTAAAAGTCTGACATAAGGAAATCCACCTCAGCCGCCTTCTTGTGACTGCAAGTGTTTGATCACTTTCGTGTGCTTCAAAAGCCTTGGCACATTTGACATTTTTCAACCTTAATTCAGCTGGAAATCTTTATGTTACGCTTTGAGAGTTTCATCCTGGTCTACTAAATCTTCTGGGCTCTGCACATACTAATTGTTTAATATTCATTTGTAACAGTTGTTTGCATCAACAAACTTGTTGATGCAAAGAAAACTAAATCTTACGAAAATTCACCGAATCATAATGTAACACAATAAGATACCATATATGGCTAAATACTTCCCATAAAATCAGTTCATGTTTTACAAAATGTAGTTGCTTTCCTGAAAATCCAGATGCATATTATGAAACAAATGATAAATTGTTATAATCAGAAAATAACTTATTTATATATGGCATAAATATGTTTTTTTTCAAATTCAATTTAACAGGCATTATTTAATTTGAATGTGAACTGAGGAAATAAAGTGTACTGCCAGCTAAGAATTATTTATCAAACACACCTGAGCATAGTTGCTTTAAATTATTAAATACTGCAGCTTTACTAATTACTTAAAACACAAAACTTTATATCTGGGAATAACTTCCTGTGTTATGTAAATGATAAACCGGAATGAGGTGTGATAATTACACCTGATGCTTGTTGCCCCCTGATATCTATGTATTTAAGTACCTGTTTGTCTTGTCCTCACTAGTCTGGTCAGTGATGTCATACCATCCTGTTACCTGTACCCAGTCCTCCTGCATTGATCCCCATGACCCCATTTATTTCCAGTCTTTGTTCTTCGGTTTCAGTAAAACTCCTTTTGTTGCTTCACCATGGTTGTCCCCCCAAGTTCTTCGTCCCAGTGGTTGTGACAATGGTGACTTGGTGTAATCTCGTCTGACATGAAGTTGGCAGTGACTATTTTTGTATAACCGCATTCGTTGTAATTTGTCCCATTTATATCATGGCTAACAACAACAACAACAACAATAATAATAATAACAATAATAGTAATAATAGAATAGTCATGGTTAATTCTTCTGAAGAAATTATTTCAATTAGTATTTAATAATGTTCCAATGTACTCTTAAAGTATAGAACCCTATAAGGATAGAATGTCTTGTCAGGCTAATCACTCAAAGCAGCAAGCTTGTTAAGTTACCATAGAAAGTCTGCATATACCTCCCGGCCCCCCCCCCCCCCACCCCCCCACTGAGGGAAGCAGGCCTTTATCTACGGTCTTTGTACAGACCCCTCAAGGCAGAGTGTCAGATGGCCTGGGTGAGAGTGAGCTGCATGAGACAGGCAAAGAACATGATGTGAGGAAGCAAGTGGCAAGGACAGAGAGAAATTGTAAGAAATATAAAAGATATAAATGAGTGATCTAAATAAAAATAACTTAAATAACTACAACTTAACTAGGGAAATTACTCACCATTAACAAACAGGCGCTTGTGTTTTGAAAACCAAGGGAAATTATGTTGATAAGAACGACTGCTTATTTATGAGTAAAACGTCACACAGGTTTTTATATTAACATGTTTAATAAAACATTAACATGCATTAATAAAGAACTGATGATTATGGTGCCAGAACTAACTGTGTGGTTAAGTAGAATTGTCGTAAAGGCAGTCAAACTATGAATGCGTATCTGCTGTCAGCGTACCTTTCAAACTTTGGTGGCAGCCGTAATGTTGCTCTTTGCTGTTATTATACTTTCGAATTCTGCATATTTTACCATAATAATTCTGTGATCCACTGTACTGGAATACGCAACCATAAGTGATTAGCTGACTCTTGCCTGCCCATTCAGTGTTCACAGCTACAGTACAATAAAACAATAGTGTCTGACTGACATATGCGTGCGTGGTTAGATCAATCAGAGAAAATCTGCTAATAGGAAAATAGGTTTTTCTTTTTCATTTGGTCTTAGTAATGCCAAAGGTGACTTTAAAACTGATAATACATGTGTAGTTGAGTCTGTAATGTGATTTTGACACCAAGTGAATTGTTATGAGACAAACCCACCTCATTTTCTGGCATCCAGATATGAGGGATTGGTGTTGGTGCTTACTGATATGTTAAAAGTCAGGTTTTAATAAATTATAGCTTCATGAGTTCGTGACCCATGAGACGGAGAATATCCTGGGTATGATTAATTACCAGTTGGAGTTTATGATTCCAAAAAAGGGATGCAGAACTGTCCAATTTATAAAGAAACTATAGGAGGCTATCAGATGTTTCACATCCGAAGAGTCACCCATCCATTTTTTGTAACTGTAATATTTAGGGTCACAGGGCCCTACGGGCACAAGGCAGGGAACAGCCCAGGATGGGGCACCTACCCATTACAAGGCACACCTAAGGTCATTCTGGTAATTAACCTCAGCATGTCTTTCGAGTCTGAGAGGGGAAGTGGAGTACCCAGAGGAAAGCCCACATCAACATGAGGAGAACGTGCACTCCACGCACATGGACTCATGGCAGTGACCTGAACCTGGTTCCTAGAGGTAGGAGGCAACAGTGCTAAGCACTGCACCATGCTGCTTCAAGAATAGTCAATTTCTTCCAAAGCAGTAAGAGACATTTTTATCGTCTTTAACTGTACTGGAGAGATTCTTCTCTCCTGTGGTTTTCCGGAGCACCTGGAGCAGCTGATTGATTTGTTGTTACAGGCATGCACTGAGTGTGCCGGTTGTTGCCGTCCATGATTCTGGTCCCGCTGCCGGCGGTGATGATGCTGATTGGCTAGCCGTCCTTCTTGCTCATTTCAGTGCCTCTGGAAGCAGCCACTTGCACTTTTACCACAGAACTTTTGCAGAAACTTTTGTTCATCTTTGACATTTTTTTTACCCATCAAAGCCTTAGTTTCTGAAGATTCAAGAATTACTTTATGGTTCAAAACATAGTAGCTTTAGGATACCAAGGCAACCGAAAGTTCAGTGGAGCTTGAGAGTGGGGCTACAATGCTTTTGGCAAATAAGCCTGTGATCACAGGAAGGTGCAGAACATAGTACATTAACTATAGCCTTTTTCTCAGAGAACCATTATCATAATATGAAGTTTGAAATTCTTAGTGTAAATTAAGAGATATCATTTATTGAGATGATCCAAAGCAAAATCTAAGCTAAGCGGACTATTAATTTATGTAGCATGGTTTACAACCGTTCCTAGTTGTGTTCGCAGTTTTCCCTGCTGCATAGAAATTGCACTAAACCATGGACCCAAAACTGAGGTCTGCACCAAACTGTGAATTCTGTGTACAGTTCCAGCCCTCCAGCATAAAAGGCAGTGTTAAGCTCAGAAGGTAGCACCTGGCCTAGGCTTGTGGGTTTGACGTCCTGCCTCCAGCCAGCTGGCCAGCACAGGGCAGAGCAGAGCAGTTGCACCTCACTCCCTAATCCAGCCTCACCAGTTACTACTCACCCTTGTCTATATAAGCCCTGAATTTCACACAGCCTTGGTACCGTCATTGAACCTCTACCTTCACACTTGTCGGAGTGCTGTACCCCCAGTCTTCGCCATGTTTTTTCTGTCTTCCCATTGAGTCAGTGGTCTCAGTGGGAGATGTTCAGTCAGGTCACCTCGGCCCCTCAAAGCCTGTTGGCTCCTGTTGTTAGCACACAATTAACCTGATTCATTTCCCCACCTTCCAGTCAGTCTCCGTATTTTGAATCGCTGCCCTAGTCCCAGCTGTGACCCTTGATTCCTTCCCCAGATTTATGTGCCGAGTTCCCTCTGCATCCTTCCTCTTCCCTGCTATCATTCAAAGACATTGAAATGGATCTGTGTTGCCATTTATTATTTCGGAGTTTTTTTTTTTTAACATTGCAGGCCATAAATCCATCGGGTACGAGTTGTTGAACTTCAAACAAACAGGATTACTGGTTTAATTTAAGATTACTGGAAAACCACATGGCTCAAGTTACACCACCATGGTGTCATTCAGAACTGCCAGACTTAAAAGCCTGTGCTTCATTTGCACAGAGCTAATGCTACAGTGTCTCCAAATTGCCCTTTGTGTATCTAATGAGATGGATTGGCATAGCATGAAGGGTGTCCTTTGCATTCTGGGACGACCTCCAGGATTGCCACAACTCTGTATTATAATAGTGCTAATGGGGAAAAAATAAGAATCTGTTCACAAATGCAAGTGTTTGAACTTGCAGAAAAATGGCTGTCCCTTCAACAGGAAATGATTGTGATTGAGCTGCGGGCTTATGCCGCATTAAAAACTGTGGGCTTATGCTGTATTAAAAGCATGCTTGGCAAGGTTCCCACTGCTCTAAGAAGCAGCTCATTTTTTCAATAAATTCTATAGCCGCATTATTGGGATAATAATGTAAGAAAACCACCCACTTCCATGTGTGTTGGAATCTCCTTTTGTATCTGAATAATATTCCTTTAAACCATAATAAATTTTAACTTAATTTATTTTAATTTAGGTATTTGGTTTTTACAGCACTTACATATTATTAACCTGTAATTTAGATTATATTCAGTCACTTCTAGAATTTTTTAATTTTAGCTTAACTCATTCATTCTGTATTTTGAAGTTGCACAGGATTCACTCAATACAGAGGCTGCAAGGCAGTTCATGGCTGTATCTGATTAGCTATGCTAAATGTGCTATATCATGCAGAATTACAGAGTGACATAACAGCACTTTTGTGGATCCTCCTTAAAAACCAGGCAATACGCACCATGTGAAAGAGATTAATTGAATAGGGTAATAAACTGATCAATGACCAGTCACAATGAGGTCATTCAAATGAAACCAAACACAAGCAAGTGCCCCACATGCAATCACATGAAACAATGTTTCTCTCATCTAGCCATTATCAATATTTTTTGTTTGACTTGGGTCTAGTATAAAATTAAGAGAGGAACACAGGAAGGGGTGGGATTTATGATCAGAAGATCTATGAGAGTGGTTTTGTGAGCCGTTTCTCAGTTAAAGTTGTAGGGGTTTCATAGACTGGTCAAATTTCTGATAGACAGGTTAGAATTCACAAACTGAGCACTTCTGTATACCTTTCAGTTCTGTAGGTGTCTCCAGGGTCTGCCCACGAAGATATGATCGATCTCCTCGGCTGCACCTCCAGTATTGTACTACTAAGTCCAAGGATGCATCTCAGGGTCCAATAATAGGTATACCCACCTACAGAGATCTGACCACTCCGTTCTGCGTACTTCAGAGAGTGTCGCCACTGAAGTGTGAAGCTTACAAAGCTCCCCCAACAGCAGGCGAAGATGGTCATCATGCCGGAGATACAAGACGTTCCAGGCGCCCACCCAGATGGGCCGCCTCAGTACTGCCATGCATTCCCAACAGACCTGACCCCACTGGCTCTCTGGCAGATTCATCTGTTCCTGGGATGAGGCTCCTGAGGGCTTTTCTCCATCCCCTTCATGATGCGTGCAGCCTTCCTGTGGGCGGCTGCAGCAGAGCTACTCCTGGGCAGAGCAGAAAAGAGTCCTCTCTGCTTTGCTGGATCTTTGTGAAGTTTTTACAGTGGTTGGAGTGCCAATCCTCCCACCAACCCCCAAATTTGTTTGGGGGGGGGGGGGGCGTTTGGAGGGCTGGATGCAGCTTAACGTCATACCGAGAAATATTTACAGAAGATGAAAGAATACAAAAAGTTGAGAGAGGTAGCATTGTCTGTGCAATGGTCAAATGTCAACGCCATTGAATTGAGACCAATAGAAGGGTAAAGGCTACACAACCAACGATATCATTTTTTAAATTGTTATGTATTTTCTTCTGTTCTCGTGTAAGCTTACAGAATTCCTGGCTGTCTGACCTTTTATTAACTAATAAAAAACTTCATGACTAATTACAACAGCAAAATGTGCCAAATTTGATGTCAGAAACAGCCAGTTGAATACCCCATGGGGGGGGGGGGTGTTAGTCTGAGTGGGAGCTTCACATGAAAAGGACATTAAAATCTCACTTGAGCTGTACTATAGTTGCCTGAGGCTGACTCTTCCCTGCCTTTTCTCAAAGTAGCAATAGACATGATTGTCTGCATGAGGCAGCCCACTCATAATGGTTTTGGACTATGTTTTCCTTTTGTTTGCTGGTTATATATTTCTCATGTCATGTTTTTTCTTGTCAAATTAAAAATATGTACGTATAATATAGAGAGAATGTAGAATTGAGCTTCGGTTCCATTTAGTCATCCACTGACTGAATATGTCTTATATCTGTTTACCAAAAGTAATTTCTTTGAAATGGCTTCTGTTTTAACAGAAGTACGTTATGCATCATATTGGAATAGGGCAGTATCCAGGTTAGGGGTATGATTCCCAGTGATGCCAGAAACAGCCCAACTGGTGCTATTGGAGCGGGCCCTCCTCAATATCGCACTGGCAGCCTGCTCTTGTCATGATCCGCCCGTCCGAGCCTCATGTGTGCCACGCCCCCCTTGCTACCCCGTGTTCAATCCCGATGGAAATCACCTGTTGTCAATCGTGTTCATCTGTTCCGTATTTAGTCCACATCTTAGTCAGTCTTGACAGATCCGTCATTGTTGTGTTCTGTGGCGTTTACCCTGTCAGTCTTCCTAAATAAACCCGTATTCTTTGGATTTACCCGATTTCGTTGTTTTACCTGCCTCACGCTGCCGACACCCCTGCACCGCTTCACCCAGCAATGTGACAGAATGATGGATCTCTGTAAAAAAGCACCGCAGCAGGTTGAGGCGGAGGTGCTTCACTGGGGAAAAAATCCGGACGTCCAGACGGACCTGCAGGTGAAGCATCTAGTCTGCGAAAGCGCGGACCTTCTACTGCGGGATCCTCCCCCCGGCAGCGGCTGCCTGCTGACAAAGGTGTGGGACAACCGTTGGGCGCTTTGCTTCGCGATCGGCGAGACGCGCTAGATCGCCAAGAGGGGGAGGAAGCGGTTTCCATTCCAGTCGTACGCGCCTACCTCGGTCCCCTGGGGTTTCCAGTAGAAGACCCGGAGACAGAGCTTATTGTTGCTATTGGGCTTGCTGATCTCCACTCCCGGGAGTTCGCGGAGGACGGAGAGCACCCGCTCCAGGGAGTAGTCCTGCCTCCGGAAACCAAGGCAAAGAAGAAAAAGAAAAGGCGAAAGGGTGAGGCAGTGCCTCCCCGCTCACTTGCTGAGTTGCCCGCCTGCACTCCCGCCGAGCCGACGTCTGCCTGCACGCCCACCAAGCCGACGCCCCTCAGCATTCCGGCCAAGTCGCCCTCCAGGAGGAAGGGTGAGGCCATGCCTCCCCGCTCACCTACAGAGTCACCCGCCTGCATTCCAGCGGAGTCGACGCCCGCTTCGCCGGCAGCCATGTCCGCTGCCACGGCCGCATTGCCGGCAGCCACGCCCTCTGCCGCCCCAGCCCTAGAGACTCCCGCCCCGGCCCTAGGG
Organism: Stomatorhinus walkeri; assembly: GCA_026784285.1. Taxonomy (NCBI): domain Eukaryota; kingdom Metazoa; phylum Chordata; class Actinopteri; order Osteoglossiformes; family Mormyridae; genus Stomatorhinus; species Stomatorhinus walkeri. Next base: position 4,895,722 of record JAODUD010000038.1, read on the forward strand.
AATCCTGAGACTCTTGCCCATGTGACTGTTGCCCCCGTGACTAGTGCCCCTGTGACTCCTGCCCCAGAGGCTCCTGTGACTCCTGCCCCTAAGACCCTTGTGACTCTGGCCCCTGACCTTCCTACCCCACAGACTCCAGCCCTGCACCCAAGCCCCGAGTAGGTCCTTTACAACATCCTCACCTCCTCCTCCTTGGATATCCCCTCGAGGATATCCATGCTGGGGCCGCCCTGACCACAACCCGGACCACGCCGTAGGCTACCTTGCCTGTCAGTGTCCCGTAAAGGGTGAGGGCAGAGGCGTAGGGTGAGGGTCCCGCCTGCCCTTGGTTGCCCTGGCTGAGGCTCGGGGGTCGCCTCCGTCGCTAGGGGCTCCGGCCCTTCGGTCGCCTGCGGGTCCCCCGGCGGTGTCCTGTCGCCCGTCCTTGGGCCGACCACCCTCGGCCCTGCGGTCGCCTTCGGGTGCCCCGAGATCAGCTCCACAGGCCCCTGTGGTCCCTGCTCCTCCGACGCGTCGGTCGCCTGCCATGGCTTCCCTGCTCTCCTTCCCTCCGTCGCTGGTCCCTTGGGTTCCCTCGTCTCCTCCCCTGGATCCCTTTTCTGCTTCCTTCGTTCCTCAGTTGTTTGTCCCTCGTCCCATCTCCGTGTCCC
>JAODUD010000038.1:4906237-4917503 GCA_026784285.1 Stomatorhinus walkeri
TAGGTATGTTTTTTAAATGAGAACAGTTATAATACAGTACAAATGATGTTAAATAAAAATAAAAACATTAAAGAAAGTATTTAAACATAAGAAAACATAGGAAAACTTACCGTTTTGACTGACATGTAGCATTGGTAGGCTTGGCTATGACCGACTGAAAATGTGATGTGTAGGAACAAAATCATTATGAATAAGCACATAACATAATTCTGTACCTAAAAACTAAAGAAATGACACTACAGTATGGAATAAATAAAAAAAATGTGGAATCTTACTTTTCTAGTGAGGCGATTATGACAGCAAAGGGAGGGTCAGGTAGCAATCTGTTCGCTATCCGAAATTTTGTTCGCTATCGGAGGCAAATTTTTAGTGAAATTTTTGGTCTTTATCCGAATTGTTCGTTATGAAAGGCGTTCGCTAACCGAGGTTCCACTGTATACTAAAAGAAGCTGCAATATAGTCCACGCCAGGTTGACAGCGCCACAACAGACAGTGTCTGTCTTAATCTTGACAGGAATGCACATCTTTACTAAAACCAAAAAAGTATAAATCAGTTGATTTATTTCCTTGTTGCTTCATAAATCTACAATGTCAGCAAATTAAGGAAATTTTAAAAGGTCAATAGAGTGAAATACTCTGCCACTGTAGAAATGTTTAATGCATTATAAGTTGCCATTTTCTGGTTTAGGGATGTAGCCCATTGTCCACATAACCACCAGAAAACATATAATCCTCATCTAATAACTGTTTGTCAGACACTGACACACACAAGGAGAACATGCAAACACACAAGCACACGCACACACTGACCCAGAAAGGAAATTAACAGCCAAAGCTACAGACATAAGGCCTTGGAAGTCTGAACTGAAATGGTATGTCACTTAATGGTATAAATGGTTTAAATATGCACATTTATGTGAACCACTGATAGCCAAATGCCATTCCCCCAAAACTGCATGAAAGTATACTGAACAAAAATATAAATGTAACACTCAACCTGTCACGCCCTCAGGGGCGGGACCAAGCAGGTGCACCGAGGACTCGGTTAATCAAGCACCTGATATAAGCCCCGCAACGCGACCTCGTCTACCCGATCGCCCGTACCTTACCTGTCTGCCTCCCGTGCCTTCCCTAACTCTCTCCTTTGCCACCCCAGTCCAGATCCCGTCCCTGATCTGCCTTCTGTGCCGTGTGTTCGTCTCTCCTACCCTCATGTGCTCGTGTCCTGTGTTTCCTCGTTGGACTGACATCACTGGCTTTCGACCTTTGGAACAGACCTCAGCCAAGACCCTCACTTGCCCCTCGGATAACCACCGCCCATCTCTCCCTTCCTGGGGAACCATCTCCTACCCGGGCCTGGAGCCCTCTTGCCCCTGATCAATGTCTCCTCCGCTTACCTCATACTTGGTTGGCTCCATTAAAAGCTTTCCTTCTACCTGCATTCCTGGATCCCGGTGTCTCTGTTTACCCCGACACGACACAACCATTTCACTGATTTTATTGAAAAGAAATTCATAACTGGAAATCTTACAGCTGAAATTGATTCATTAGGCTGTCTTGGATGGATCGTGGAAAAGAATTCCATTGTTCATATCGGGCCTGACCACATTTACTGGCAGCGGTACTACACATCACCTTAGAGCTGATTTGGCATGTGGAATGTTTGTCCCACTCTTCAAGTTCTGTGTGAAGTTGCCTAGATCTGATATTGGTGTGAGTTAGAACATGCTGCCGTATGCAGAAATCCAGAGCATACAGGCCATGTGATCTGTGATTGAGTGCTGGCTGAAAGATCTAAAACAGCAGCAGAGGTGGCTTACGGAAAGATCCATGACTCCAGCGAGAGATCTAGTGGACGTCCTTGCACCAAGCATGCCAGTGGCCCAATCCCACATCTGGGGCACTGTGTTACCCTTTTACTGTCCCAAAATGCCTGCAGAGATGATCACACCGGCCAATCCCCAAGTTGACATGCCACACCGGTACAGTACATAGATGGTCATTAAATTAAAAACAAAATTTGACAAATGACATAACTTTGCATAGCAAGTAATTAGGCAAACTGCAATCTCTAGATCTTGTGTGTTTGTAAAGACCTGTAAGTGTGTGTGTGTGTGTGTGTGTGTGTGTTATGGGGTGGTGGCCTGTCCAATGTGTTCCCCTGCACTGTGTCCTATTTATATAAGTAAACACTGTGATTCTGTTAGTGCAGCATAAATAATGCAGTGTAAGCTTTTACTGTTTCTCAGAGACAATGACATTATAACCTCTCTCCCACAGACTCCCGCCTTTATTTCTATAGTCACTTTAGTCATATACTATTTGTTTTTTAAGGAAATTGCTGTACAATGAAGAGAATGGCGCTATAATCAGGAGAATTCTCTGAAACGTGTATCCAGCCCCTGTGAAAATGCAGTTTTCATCAAATACCGCTTTCTTCTTCTTACTCTTACAATGTGCCCTGATCAGTTAAAGAAGACAATGGATTATTCGACCATCAAATTGCTCTAATTGACACCAAGCTGGTAAATGTCTGATTCATGGCTCCAAGAGTTAAATAACACACGGAAAGACCTTCTTCTCCTTAAGAGAATAACCGCAGTCTCAACCTTATCCTGTGAATGAGCTTATACCTGCCTTGTGCTCATCAACCCTCATGAGTAAATGTTTTCCTTGTGAAATTATATTAATAAAAAATGATTGCCAGTCATGTTGAATTTCCTATAGCTAGAACACAATAAATAAATAGAATATAATTGCAGTTTAAGTAAATTACTGGCAACCGGGACATATTCTTTGCCATTTCCACTATCATGAGTTCATTTAGCAATTTTGTAAAATGATCTCAAAAATAGTAACTTTCAGTATTAGTATTGTACTGCTTCTTATTAAATTTACTCAGTATTCATATCTCTCAGTTTCAAATCCAAAAACATGATTCAGGACAGTAATGATGACAGATCTTTAGCTGTGTTTTTGTTGCTTACACGCCAATCAGCTATTATTCGTTTCAGCACTTATATTTTGTTGTGTGATATTTTTTGTAGATGATGATATTATCATCATCATCACCATTATTAATAATAAGAGCAATACTACTACTAATAATAATCTGTTTTTTACACTGATCTACTGGACTACATGTGGTTACTGAATATGTACCAGTGTTGTCATTGTTTTCATTCTCATGTTGTCTTCATGAGATAAGCTCCTGTCATTGTGCCGGCACTTTTAGTGCCATTAGTCTTCTATCACTGCTATCACTGCTTCTGAATTCTTTTCATATTGTGTCCTGCACCATCTGGGCTGATACTGGCAGAAAAACTGTGTCAAGGGCAAAAACTGTCCATCTTTATTTCCAGCAATATTCATTTCGCGGCAACAGTTCACAGAAGAGCAGGATGTTCTGCAGACCTAAACTGTTTATCAAATTTATAACCTAGAATGTACATACATGGATTTAAAAGAAATGGAGTTTTGTGCGTTCATTAAAATTTGAACAAAAAGATGATTTTCCATCTCAGGGAGATATTAAGGCTCAAAGCCATTTTGATTAATGATACAATGTGACAAATCGATTCAGTTAATGTTTTTCTATTTGATTTTGAACATTTTTCTATTTTTTTGTAAACATATGTCAAATCAGTAGACAAAAACCCAAAAGACCCATGAGCAAGACAAGAATCAAAAAGCAGTACAGGAAACGGGTGCGAGACCCTCAGAGTGAGGCCAGCCAGCCATCTCACAAGGAGCTGGAGGACCACGCAAGTATCCAGAAGGTGTTTCATTAATCCAGCTGTGATCAATTGAATAAACAGGGTAATTCCACACTTGTGAACATGTGCTAGTTTCCAAAGATCATTAGAGGAAAGTGAGGCATGTGTCGAACTGGGAAAGGCAAGGTATTCATGAAGCGTTTCTGGTGCACTTTTGCTGGTTTGAACTGGAGAGCTGCTTTTTGCAGAAGCAGAGCGTTAACTGCACCAGCTGGTAGTTCACCTCAGAGCCAAGAGGGAGGGCAAACTGACAAACCCCTGACCTATTCCTGGTGTGCTTGACTTTTGACGTTTTCTGATTTTTTTCCCCCATCTTGTCATGGTCAGCTCCTGTTTTCCCAGTCTGTGTCCTTCTCCCCATTGTCCTAGTCTATAGTGTCTTCCCCTGCTCCCTGTCGGCCACATGTGGTTGTCTGTGAACCCCTCTCTCTCGTGATCGAATCACTCTTCCTCTGTTTTTGTATTTTGATCCCTAGTGTTTCATTTGTACAAGTTTTTCTAGTTCCTGTGTCTGATTTGTATTTAGTTTTGGTTTCTTGTTTTGAGCCATAGTTATGTTTTATCGGTTTTGTTAGTCCCAATGTTAGATTCTGTTTTTCCCTGTTTCTTCGTTAGTTCTGAGTTTCCCTGTGTCTTTCCTTTGAATTAATTAGTTTCTCCTGTGACCTGTTTTCCCAATCCCTGTTAATTACTCACCTGTCCCTTGTTAGTCTTGTTACTCCTCTGCATTTAAGTCCCTGCCTCCACTCAGTTCCCCAGCGGTTTGTTTATTGTGATTGGTTCTTGTAGTTTTGGTGTTACATGTATGTAGTTTGATGTCCTGTTATTTGTAACCTGCCTGCTTCCCTGCACACCCATCCACCGTTGCCCTGACCTGTTTAGAAATTAGTTTTTGCTTATCCCTTTTAGTTCCGACCCCTTGAGGTCTATTTTTGTTTGTTGTGTTTAATTCAGTTAATAAACCCCATTTATCCTTTGAGCCACAAGTGGGTTGTCCACATTTCTGCCTGCATCATGCCTCGGCCTAATGCCAAATCCATCCCAGTTCATGACACGCTAATTTCTTTCTTTTGTATAAACACCTTGATTGCGAGAACTGGTCATTATAATGGACTAAACCACCATCACACAATGTGCTGTTTTGGTGGCATTTTTCTGTAATTTTACAAGGATCTTTATCTGGCATAATGTACTGTGACATGGGCTCTAGGACCAAAAATCTTGGAGTTGGAGTTGCTCCTATGCTGGAGTCGCTCCGACGCTGGAGTCACTCCCATGCTGTAGTCACTCCCATGCTGTAGTCAGTCTGACGCTGGAGTCACTCCCACGCTGTAGTCAGTCTGAGACAGGAGTCACTCCCATGCTGGAGTCAGTCTGACGCTGGAGTCACTCCCACATTGGAGTCAGTCTGAGACAGGAGTCACTCCCACGCTGTAGTCAGTCTGAGACAGGAGTCACTCCCACGCTGTAGTCAGTCTGAGACAGGAGTCACTCCCACGCTGGAGTCAGTCTGACGCTGGAGTCACTCCCACGCTGGAGTCGCTCCCGGTGGTGAAGAAGGTAGCCTTTTTACTACTTTAGGTTGAAAAGAGAAAAACTCTGACTGTTGTTTGTGTGTCTTTTTAGAAAAAGTGTGTGAGGTGCAAGTTTAGTGGGCTCATCTGGTAATGGAAAGAACCTCTGCTCCTGTAAACAGTGAATCATGTGGCTGCAGCTGAATACAGCCCACAGACAGCAACAGAATGGCTCGGATGCCTGATCTAAGCAATTTTGAAAATGTTGTAATTGTTGGTGCTAATGCAGTCTTTATAGCATCTTGGAAGCAAATATCCGCCTAGGATTTCCATTCTCTGCAGTGTGATGGATGTGATGAATTATAAACATACAATCAATGACATTTTTGTGGCTGAGAAAGCTGTGCTAATTAGAGAGGTCAGAGTAGAATGATCAGATTTATTAAAGCTAACAGGTAGGATGCAACTGCAAAAATATCAGCTTTCTCTCACACCAACAGCCTGTCTTCTCAGATCACACAACTCTCCTCCCTTTGATGTGATTCTGGAGACAAAAGTGGGTCCTGCCCAAGATTAACTAGGTATAGCAAATTAACTGGCTTCTGAGTGTACATAAACTGGAAATAAAAGGTGCTTTTGATTAAATGTGTTGGTGTTAGACACAATTGTTAAATGAAATGTTAGAGTGAACACATGCACGTAGTTCATTGAAAAACCAGAAAAAAACACATGAAAATGATTCACATTTAATATAGATATATGGGCCACAGCTTTTCACTTTCACACAGGTGGGATAATGAAAAAGTTATGATTACAGAAGTTACTTAGTGAGTCATTCATTGCTGTCACATTTAGTTGCTCTGTTGACAGTTCTGAAACACGCACAACACTTTTGCATCAAGATTTTGCTTAAAGAGAAAAAAAGCAGCTCTTCATCCAGGCTTTTTTCTTTATATTTGACAACCTTAAGTTGTCCACATTAATTCTAATGAATTTTAAAAACCCTGGAGGCTTCTAGGTCCTGCATGTCTTGCAGGAGACTTTTTGAAATTCCTGTCATATATTAAAACATAACTTTCAAGGTTGTGATTTAAAGGAAATTATAAGCTCATGTGAATTTATGAATAGTGGTGGATGTAGTTTAGAATAAACTATTATAGCATGCATATGCAAATATGATTCAAAATTAAGATTTGTTAGCTTGTGAAGGATTACTATAAAAAAAAATGAACAAAAGTGATTTTCATTCTTTCATTGTTTAATTTCAGAATGTGACGTATGGTCCCCTTAAACGCATTAATCACTTTTTCTCATAAATGTTTTATTTCTGACAATATCGCTCTTAATAAAAGTTCGGTCTAAGAAGATCAGTGGTATTGTCTGTACCCAATAATGAAAGCAATCAAGGGTATATTTTGTCAGTTTGTTTAAGAATGTATCTCAGAATTTTTTTTTTTTATCTGGGCTCTGATTAACATTCTTAAGTCATGATATGGCCTCATTTCACATGTGCTGTAACAACATGATAAATATCTGTTACAGAAAGGAGAACATTTCTTCTACAGAAAAATGAAGACAGATACATAGCTGCACGCCCACTGTTTTGAAGTCCTTCAAATGAATGGGTCTGAAAAACATAGCAGAGGTGGGGTGGTTATATAAAAATGATTTTTTTCAGCAGTTCTCAGTCACCATAAGACCAATGCAGAAACAATTCTCTACAAATAGTGGCTGTAAATTCGTGTTATTGCCCTGGGGCATTATAGAAGTACACATATTATTTCTAGTACTAGTGGTTGAAATATATTCTCACACGTGGGACTGCTAGTGCAGACGCTAAGAGGTGGATTACATGCAGCTATATGGTTCTTGTGAGAGTTTAACCTACAGTAGTTAAACCACAACATAGTTAATTCATTGTTTTAATGAATGTTACATTTAGATTTTATATTTGACTTTTTTATGTATGACTTACACAATTAACCTACAGCTAAGCAGCTGACATAAGCTGAGAACATGTACTTCATAATGAAATAGTAGCCGCTGTAGTTTTCTCTGTCTAACCGTTGTAAAATAATAACAAATCACAACCTCCACCAGAGAGCATTTTTCATCATCATTTTTCTCCTTTGACATATCAGCAAGTGTCAAAATTGCCAGAGGAGTGGAGACGTGGCAGACATCACAAAGCTGCTCTCTAACAGATTTGCTGCTGTACTCACTAGATAGCATTTATAATTAAAGAATAGCCGGGGGCTGCATGGGGGGAGCATTTAACTTCATAATTAATCACGTTTTGAAGGCTGCTATGTCCGCAAAGACAGAACATGGGGCTCCGTTTCTCTCTCGCCGATGTCATACCTGCTGAACCTCCCTGCCTTGAGCGCGTGGGTGTGGGCAGATCACAGCTACGTTCAGCATCTTGAGCTTGGGGCTTGAATGGGTTACTCAGGTTACTGTCGCTTTTTCCCCATCGCCTCTTATCGGGGAATGTCAGACACTGTATACAGGTATAAAGGACAGTGTGGAACATAAAAATTTGAAATGACTGACTTAACACTCCAAATTTTTGTTTCACCCGTCGCAAATCTTTAGGTTGTTTTCCCTCGCACCTTAATTTAGACAGTATTAGCAGATTACAGTTTATTTATCTTGGTTAGATTTATGAAAAGCCCAGTTAACGGTATTTAATTGACATGCTTGCAGCACCGTAGAGTGTAATATCAGGACACTTCTGGGGTCCCTGGTCACTTTCACCCATCAGTATCAGTACAAACATGGTGGTTAATTGCTGAAAAATCTAATGACTAATACATTGCCTTCAGAGTACAAAAAATGCATATATTTAATATATAAATGCAATATTGATAATATTGACATGTATAGTTATTTCTGTACATAGTTCTACAGGTTAATCCATCTATCCATCTGCCATGCTGCTTATGCAATAAAGGGTAATATTGTCAGCCTGGGGCCTATGGCAGGAAGCAGAGGGTGAGTTACAGGGAAGAGCCTGGCTGGCGTTCCCGTCCAGTGGTGTGTACGACGTACCTTCATAAATGCACTTGACTTTGCAGCAGGGCTGCCTAGCCATGCCGCTAGAGATGTAGCACCTTGCATACTCAGGGTCGGCTACACTGAAGCTCCAACGCTGGGACACTGCAGAAGGGCTTGATTATCTGCATCAGACGCGTTATATCAGGGGCGCACCTAGGCCCCATCCTGACTTTGAAATACCACTCTGCTTGTCATGTTGGGGTACGTGAGAAAAGCCTATAGAGACAGAGGGAAAACCCTTATGGCTATATAAACGCCATCCTAATAATATTTTTAAATTACATTATTTTTGTTGCCACCGGTTCAATTTTTAATTCACTAATTTTTAAATAATTTTTAAAAATGCATTTATGTTAGCTAATTTGTAAAGCTCTTTTCGTTATTTTCAATTAAGGTGCAAAGATACTTGCATTGCGACAAAAAAGGCAATATTTCTTCATTCCTGATCCTGCACTAAGAACCTCCCCGCTGAGTGAAATAATAAAAGCCATAAATTGTAGGTGGGGGTAACAGCTAACACAAAAGCTTAAGTCAGTCCCTGTGGTATTTTGCAGAGTTTTTGTGATCATTGTGACCAATAATGCTTGATTTTCAGCAGCTTTTCTCAAAATTTCCAATGCAACTTGTGGAATTCTGTTATTTTTTTGTGAAAAATGTGCATAAATTGCCAAAATTGCGTGTTCAGATTTAAAAAAAAAACTACTACCAGTGAAGAAAGAGACGTTTAATTTAGAACTAACTGGTTCCAGTTAGTTAAATCCTCAGTTCAGCACTAGCGCTTGTGTGCACCATGCCCCAGCTGATCTTCTACCAAGTCTCACCAGCTCCTGAGCCGCGTCTCTCTCTCTATCATTAAAGGCCGGTTAACATCCACAGAAGTGCAGCTATGAGTTGCTCCAATCCCTGGCACAATCAAGTGCAGAAAATGTATAGTTTCATTTCTAGAGTGCCCTTTCTTTATTTTATATTGACTGTGTTCATCTGTGCTCTTTATAATGCCTCAACTTAACAACGTACAATGCCTCAGCCTTTTGGTAAATGAGATGTGTTTGCTGTGGTCATCCTCTCCCTACTGGAGTCTAGTAAAAACACGCTTGAATGCACACTGCTATGGCGTCACCGTGTCATGGTCCAACAGCAAGCAATCGAGTGATTTGGCCATTTGTTGCAGAAAAGCTGTATCTAAATTTGAAATATTTTGGTGTTCACTTGGTTTTCTCTTAATTTCTGCAATGACAGAATCTTGAAATATTGGAGGGATTATTAAATTGTTCCTTGTATAGGTGTATGTATCTTACATACTCTCACTTTTTACTGAGTATTGAGAGAGAATTACTGACAAAATAAGCAATTAGACGGTTCTAGACTTTGTAGATCTTTATGCTACGAGTAGCTAATATAGGAAATGTATCTCTTAGGGAGAAGCCAGGGGGTCTTTGAAGATGCCTTCTTTTCTTGGTTAAATACAATCATTTATGATTTTTTACACATATCTACAGTTAAAATTAAAATTACAGAAGGATCACATATAAATTCAGTGCTTAGCTGACATTTTCCGTTTCAATGGAGATTCACCATCGTAACTCAAAGCTAGACAAGGCTAAGGCTTAATCCTTGCCTGGGAAACTGGCCAAAAGAGTCACAGTTACAGAGTATTCCACTGCTTGGTTGAAACAAAATCCTGGTCTGGATTTGTACTTTCTGGACCTGAACGTTCCACCTCTGGTCACAATACATCAATAATAAGGACCTGGTACCGCCCTTTCCCTTCGGAACGCTGTCATTCCTTCCTGGAATGCTGCCATACAATCCCTGAAATGTGTGTTTCGGGATACTGGACCAAGACGAAAAGCCTCCATTCCTTTGAGAGATGAAGGAAATCTGCTTTGCTCTCTGTCACTCAGGAGATCCGGTTGAGCTTCAATAATGTTTTGATCAGGTGATTATGGCAGCAAGGTGGGCATTTCTGTCATGCTGCTGTGGATCATCTTGGAATATTATGAAAAAACAGAATTTTGCAGCACCATTACAGATTCCGCACACTGATCGACAATTTAAAATAAATCCACCTTTAAACTCTCTGCAAACCAATAAATAAATACGGGGTGAAAGATACGCTTGTGCTGTTTAGCAGCTGTCCTTAATGTCATCCCTGTCTCTCAGCTGCAGCGTATTGTCACTTATTATTTTCCAGAGCTCTTTGGAACCATATTCAGGGCTGATAGCTATCCTTCACAGCTGACACCTACTGCAAAATTGCCATTAAATCTAATAAGTAATTTTATCAAATGTAACATTCTTACACATCAGTAAATATAAAACACCTGACTCAAAGTCTAGTGTTTTGTGTGTACATTTGGTCACAAGGGAGAGATGACTTCCAAGTCATTTGTGCTATTGCGTAAAAATCATTTAAAATTGATTTAGCTTTTCATTAAAGGGTTAACTAAATGCATGAATTGCCACTGGATTTGTAGGAATGATTTTGACGGAGTAGCAATAAACTTTTTCTAAACCATTCCGGTTTGTCTGTCATGCATACCAGGGGGATACAGAAAAAATTAGCCAAGATGAGTCTTGTGATACATTTTAATTGAAAATAGTGCCCTCGGGCAGATGAAAATCTATTATATTTAAGTGAATAATGGTTGTCTGACATACCTTTTTAAATACTGATGAAAGCAAGATTGTTAATATTTTGATTAAAATTTGTGCAGACTTTGAACAGATAAGTAGGGGCAGTGATAAATTAATTCAAGCGGCTCCCTAATGTCAGCAAACCCATTCCAGCAGAGGGATTTAACTTTAAAAAGCTTAGCCAAGTTTAGAGAAGCTGTGTAATATATTTGTTGAGTGATGCAGGGTGAATAATGTATAACTACAGTGTGGGGGGGGGGGGGGGGGGGGCGCAAAAAAAAA
>JAODUD010000038.1:4926137-4936416 GCA_026784285.1 Stomatorhinus walkeri
GGGGGGGCCCAGTCAAGATATCGAAATAGCGTCGCTTTTGAAAATACCACCTTCCTTGATATAAAGTATGCACAGTATGAAATTAGATACTGCTCATTCTTAGTGGGGGGCCAGAGGTAGAGGTTGGGGTGTATGGGACGAGGGATCTCATGGGGGCGAAGGTGGGGGGGAGTTTATTGAGGATTATACTGTCGTGGTTCCAGCATAATCTAGTTACAATTCCTTGAATTGTCCCAGGTTATTTCCAACCTCCAGTCGTGTTAGCCAATAAAACATGTTTCCAGCAGCAATAGTACAATCTGAACATATTATAATGCTTTAATTCATGTATGTAATACGTCATAAGAATAATTGTATGTCTCTGAAATACCTCTACATTGATGGACATACATTTCTTTATATTATATAATAATTTTCACACACGAAACTATAGTGTCATTCAGTTAGTCATTAATACAGTACTCTGTTATGTCTCTTTAGTTACCAAGGAGTACACTATGGCAGGGCAAAATGTTACACAAAAATTGATCAGATCATGAAAAAAATCAACTCACTTTGAGTAAGGGACTCCGAGCAGCCTGCTGGCAGTAAGCAGGTGTAAGGAGAACAGAAGTGTGCTGCTGACCTGTAACAGCTCCACAGCAAAGAGCATAGTGCTTAAATTGGAAAAATGTCAGATTTTAAAGTGAAATATGAACAGGCAGTTCATTGGCTTATTTTTCTCTTTCTCTTTAAAATACAAATAATGCAGACATGAAAGAGACATACACAAAGACAATGTTTCTGTAGGACAAAATTCATGCAGCATGAATCCTTTATATATTTTATTACTGGGGGAAAAAACAGAGAACCAAACATTAAACAGCCAAATAAATAAATAAATGAGATCACGATGCAGCTCAACACCATGGTAACCAGTGGGCAAGTAGAGTGAAGTCCTTGTCACCATTGTGCCTGTATGTTTTAAAATCTGAGCAGAGCGAAAGTGCTTGCTGAAATATACAGGCTCTCTAAGCAAATGGCAATATCAGTGGCTGATTATTAACAATGCAGCTGGCTTCCTGATGCCACCCACTCCGCTCGCTGCCTCCTTCAGTCCTGGCCCCAGCAAATCCACTGCTCATGACGCAACATGATTTAGGCTGATCACAGCAGGCTCAACAATGGCAGATCACATATTCACTCTTCCCTTTCTTCTACAGGAACAGGTATTCATTTTAAGCTGCGTACCTTGCAAGCAGATCATTTCAGGAATTAGCAACACTTCTGACAAGGGATTGTGTAATGATTCAAAATAGCACCAGTCACTAGTCTAATCACTCGATCTCCATGACTAAAGAGGCTCAACAGAAGTTCTGTGTGTGTTTGTGTGTGTGTGTGCGTGTGCACACGTGCATGTATGTGCGTGTGTGTGTGTGGGTTACATATGTTCTGTCTCTGTACGTAGCTTGCAACAAATACAACTACATCTGGAGCTAAGCCGTGTTCTAGTGAGTCTCTGGTAGAAAAAAATTACGAGAGAAGATCAGTGCCTCCTTGTGGAGACTGGTGGATTTACTGATTAATTTTAGAGCATCAAGTGCTTTCCGAATATTATTATTGTCGGTGTTGTTTCTTTTTTCACAATAAATGGAATAAAGCAGTGAAACCTTTAAAAGAACTTGTATACAGTATTTACTCCTGTGATTCAGTCTTAAGGCAATCAGATTCCATTTCACTGAAAATAATGCATTGCATTTAAGTTAATGTGTTACTGATTGTATCAATTCAATTAAATTCAATTCAGTTCCTTAAGTTCCAATTCAGTCCCATTCAGTTTCATTTGTATAGCACATTTTCACTCAAAGCGCTTTATATTATCCCCATCCAAAGCCCCCAGCGAGCAAGCCAGAGGCGACAGTGGGAAGGGTTTCTCCCCAAAAGGAAGAAACCTTGGAAAGAACCAGACCCAAAGGGGGAGCCCATCCTCCAGGGGGCAGCACAGGAAGCCCTAACCCTAACCAGACCCAAAGTCAAATGACCAAGATGGCAAAATTGCAGTTCACACTGTCCCAATTTTAAGATATGAGTCTCAAAGCGGTGATGGCAGGCGGGTGCTGGTGCTGCTTCTGATGGCAGGATGAACAGTGCTACAGCAGCAGGGCATCCAGGAGAGACGTCACAGGCAGAAGGGTGAGCAGGCCGGAAAGACAGGTAGCGGAGACCTCACGGGCAGCAGGGATGGCAGAATAGCTTCATCATTTGGGGTCTCCAGGCAGCACACCCCAGGAGGAGTAAGGGAGATAAAAAATTGCAATTAGCCGAAGTAGGGGAGACTAGAGGTAGTGCAAACAGTTAGGTGAGTCCAATATGTAAGCTCCGGCAGATGGCTGGAAGACTATTCCACAGCTGAGGAGCTCTATAGGAGAAAGCTCCGAAGCCTGCCGTAGCTCTTTCTACCCTTGGTACTAATTGATATCCTGCTCCTTCAGATTGAAGCAGGCGAGGAGGGCTGTAAGAAACCAGTAGTTCTCTAAGATGTTTTGGTGCAAGGTCATTCAGTCCTTGATAAGTTAAAAGCATTATTTTGTAGTCAATCTGAGACTTATATAGTCATTTTTTAGTGTTTGTAAGAACTCTGGCTGCTGCATTTTGTACCAGCTGAAGTTTATGTAAGGACCCTAATGGACAACCAGAAAGGAGGGCATTGCAGCAGTCCGGAAGTTCGAAGCACATGTATTCCTTTCGAGAGACGGCTTGGATGCCTTACATGGGGCACTCACATCTGAACGGTTCTAGTTCTGGTCTGCAGCATGAAGTCAGCTTGTGTGTGACACCCCTGCAGCCCTGGTGCGGTCTGGACAAGCCCTGAACCTCCAGTCCACCATGTTATGAATCCATTTATGCTTTACTCAGTCATATTTAAAGCAATGTTATTTCAAAATAACGATAATCCTATTAAGTACAACCAAGGGCACGTTATATGACCCCTTCTACTATTTAACTAAAACAACACATACATTCTAAAGGGTAAAATGACTTGTTTCAGTAAATTGCATAAAGAACATAAAATACTTGTAGTTTAAATTCCGCTTGGTTTCTGTTAAAAAAACAGCCAAAATGAATAATTATGGGATGCATGCTAGACTTGTTAGATTGTGTGAATAGTTACCTCTGTTAGTCACCTGCTCATTGTTTTCTCCATTGTTTTCTCATGAAGCAACATATGATCAGACTGATTAGAAGAAGCTTTTGGAAAATCCAGATATTCATTGCCACTCACACTGGAGCACAGCTATTTTACAACTGGACCATAGTTAATAACATCTGCAAAGAAAAACTATCAGATTCCTACTCGGGGAAGCAGTTTTGCCAACAAGATCCGTAAGTGGACTCTTTGACTTGACTATGCAATCACTTTTGAAGTCATTTTTGCACACGGTACTTGTCACGCTCCAGGGTTGTCGGGCAGGGAAGCAGGCGCGGAAGCCAGGGATGAGGGCAGGAAACAGGGTTTATTAAGACGCGGGACAAGACAGCACATCCATGTAACGTTAATGACCGACCTGGGGGAGACTGACTTAGATGCGGACTAAATATTAAAGACAAGCAGGAACTGAGACAACAGGTGATCACAATCAGGAAATTACGCGAGGTAATGAGGGGGGCGTGGCACACACGAGGTTCGGATGGGCGGATCATGACAGTACTTGTATGCTAGTTTACAGTGAACTGTATGTTCTGTAATTTTTAATTTATAATGTATCCTTCAGTACTGCATACATTGCACTTTGAAGTGTTTCTCCTGTATGCCTTGTAATGTCATCCTGTACTTTATGTTTAGCACCAAACCACAGACGAATGGGGAAAAGTGTTCTGGGTTCTGATCTACGAAGCACTGCTCCACTGCTCCATTATTTATTTTTAAGGGGTGAGCATGTGAAAGGGGCAGGCATGTGAAAATCCCTATCATGGCTTTCATTTTTTTTCACAGGTTAATCCCTGGGAGCTCTAACACAATGATAGAATTTTATTGGGTGCTGCAGGGAGCTAATTATATGGTGCTTTATGGTCCAGAACCCCAATGGCTTAGCTCGCAGCAGAGTTCCCACAGTATTTGTATCTATGGTGTCATAAGACATAATGTGTTACAAGCCAGACTATCTGGACCTTACAGCATTCCCAGTGCCTGCTCCCAGTGGACCACCCAAGCACAGCTGTTGAACGTTGTTTTTTAGACACAACGAAAGCTGGCCCCTTTTGTTTCTGGGGGCGCCACTCAATAAGTCACTTTGGACCCTCCTCCACCACCTGTATTTGTAAAAAGTCACTACAGGCCCTCGTCCACCACCTGTATTTGTAAAAAGTCACTACAGGCCCTCGTTCACCACCTGTATTTGTAAAAAGTCTCTACAGGCCCTCGTCCACCACCTGTATTTGTAAACAGTCACTTTAGGCCATCCTTTGCACCTTGACGTTGAGCCCTCCTCCGCCACGTTTTTTGAAAAAGTCACTACGGACCCTGTTCCACCACCTGTATTTGTAAAAAGTCACTACAGGCCCTCGTCCACCACCTGTATTTGTAAAAAGTCACTACAGGCCCTCGTCCACCACCTGTATTTGTAAAAAAGTCACTACAGGCCCTCGTCCACCACCTGTATTTGTAAAAAAGTCACTACAGGCCCTCGTGCACCACCTGTATTTGTAAAAAGTCACTACAGGCCCTCGTCCACCACCTGTATTTGTAAAAAAGTCACTACAGGCCCTCGTCCACCACCTGTGTTTGTAAAAAAGTCACTACAGGCCCTCGTCCACCACCTGTGTTTGTAAAAAAGTTACTACAGGCCCTCGTTCACCACCTGTATATGTAAAAAATCACTTAGGGCCTTCCTCCATCACCTGTGTTTATATAAAGTCACTACAGGTCCTCCTCTCCCACCTGTGTTTGTAAAGTATGCTGCATCCACATCACAAGTTTCCTTATTTGTGATGAAGAAACTGGTCCTTTCTTTGATTTTCATTTTGTGCTGCTACTGATGATTGTTCCATGGTTGCAGATAGAGTCAGAAGATGGTAGGTAACTAGCTGCTTAGCAGAACATGCTGCTTCAGCAAACCCTAAATAATAAATGAGTTTAATATTTAATGCTGTGACAGTCAGCCAGTATGGGGACCCACAAGAATGTGTGGCTTGATTTAAATTGTTATTCTATTTTTTATTGCAGAGGATCGGGAGGTTCCTCAGTATCCATTACAGTGTCACGACTGACGGTTGACATTTCCCAACAGGTAGACTACTGTATCATGCTGTGGTCTGCATCCACCTGTGATCTGACAGAGCATATCTCAGCATTGCCTGCCTACTGACCGTGGGCACTGCTGCTTCAGTCAGGGCCGCAAAAACCCGGGGGAGGGGGGAGTGTACCCCTCAATATTTATTTTGGCTTCATTCATTCAGTCCAGTAAATAGATCTTTGTATTTAAATTAAGTTCCCCCCCCCCGGCATCAAAATCCCTCCTACTCCATCAGCTTCAGGCATTATTGCCTCCACCTCTTCCTAGTGACACAAGGACTGGTCAGTTTGTTTGCACTCAGCCTGTTTGTCTTGTTTCTCTGGTCGCCTTGCCCATGTTGGCTTGCAGGACCCATTTTTGACCGTGGATCATTTGTGGAAATCCTGCCTTCTTTAAGGTGTGTTATATTGCGTCTTTAAACCTCACGAAGTGGGGGGGTGCGCTCGTAGCAGCGTGCTGTGTCTCTCCCAGCAGGTGGACACTCCTTCTGCTACAAGCGGCTGTAGCTGTGTCAGAGCTGCCCGTTATTAGCAGTAACAAATCGCAATCCCACGTTTGCTTCTCCTTCTCATAACTCCACAGCTACGCCCACTATCAGCTGAACGCCTACTGGACTCCCAGTGCAGACCAGCCGTACCAGTCCTTTTTCAGCAGAATGCTTTTTAATGCATGTTATGTGGCTTGTGTGTGCACTGATAATGAGGGGGCGTCTGGCGGCGCACATGTCAGAGGAAATGCGTTCCGCTTTTCATCCCACCCAGGCAGCTGTGGGTGTCGTGCTTTGAATGGAGATCCACAAGGAAATAAAGCAATTTCACATTTCGCTTTAGCAGAAAAACTGCAGACACTATCAATGCCTTTTAGTCGCATATATTTGTGCACATGCACTTACTGAGACCATGGGCTGCTGCAGCAGGTATGGAGTGTAGTACATCGGCAGTTCCAGGCCAACCACGCATACCCCCTGGTCTGGGATAGGGAGAGGAGTAACCATGTACCGGGTTAGTACTGATATGGTTATTTAAACAAGGTTATTTAAACAAGCATAAATATCAGCTAAAATAAAATTAACAAGGATATTAGGTCTCCCATCTGTGTTTAAATACTGGCACTGACGGGGAATCTGGGAATTGTTCCAAAGAAAAGAAATCTTTTAGCTTTAGGCTTTGCTGCTTACAAATTTATTTATTGAAGAAAGTATACAATCTACATGCAGACAAGTGAGAATGTCTGAAAGTGTTCTGATTGGGGGGCGAAATTTGATTTGTTTGAGTGGTGGACCAGTGACATGAATAGAATGTAATATTATTACATATCTGCATGATCGCCCCCAAATTTGATAGCAGATGCCGATTAGTGTGAATTGCTACAGTGGTATTTAATGAGCGCTTGTATTGACTATATGTATAAATGGTAATGTCATGTTAGAAAGTATTAATAATGATCATGATACTTGTGAACCACTCAGTTAATAGCCTCATCTTAAAGTTCATTGTTACCATCACTACAGACTGAGACCATGTCTTCCTGCTATTTCTGTATCCTGTATCTGCTGTTGATGTTTACATGTGTCTTTCATCCCAGGGAATATGTCTTAAACAGAGCCGGGCTGCAGGAAAGCAAAAGGCACTCGTGGTTGCCTCAGCGCCACAGAGTAAACAGGCCTAAAGGCTCTTTTCCACAAGCTATTTATGATGATACACCCTGAGCAGATCTGGCAGCAGGTGGGATCTATCAGATGAGGTCTGTTGAATCCCTTCATGCCTTTTGTCAGACAGTATTGAATGATTGCAGCACAGCTGCAGCACCTGCTGGTCTGCTCCCGAGGGTTGGGAAGGAACTTTCCAGCAAGCCTTTTAAATACAACCTAGCTGCTTTGTAAACAATTAAACCTTAATAACCCGATTTTGTAGGGAGGCCTGTGTGCAGATTCCACCTTTGTTGCTGAAGTCTCAGGTGGCCTGTAAATAACATGTACTGTCACCCAAAAACCATCATCAAAATATCCTTTGCCACCGACTGTAATGATATAATGCTTCTCCCTTTTCTCCTCCTTATGTCAGTGGGACAAATACAGATACATCCCAACTAGTCTTCATGTATATAGTTGCATACATCTCACTTTCATACAATATCCACACTGGTTTGTTAACTACGTGAATAAGAATTTCGTGTGGCCAAAAGTTATCTAATATTATGTTTATGTAATATTATTTGTACCCCTAAATACCCTTTGTTTCTTAGAACAGGCTACAGTAATACTACAGTAATGTCTTTGAGAAAATTCTTTTGGAAAATGGATGCAGAAATTATACATGTGTATGTCACATAATCCCACAATCATAATCCGGGTAGCACAGAAAAATGTTTTTGATCCATAGCTATGTGTAGTTAATAAAAGAAAATACAATCATAGCAGGTTGTGATTTTAGCATCCATGTATTTTGCTTTGATTTTATAAGAAATATTCTGTTACTCCTTATATCAACATATAAACTGACTGTGATATACGATAAACACATAAATAAATAAACAAACAAACCAATAAATAAGTAAATAGATAAATAAATACATAGGCACACAAATAAATTAGATAGACAGATACACAGATAGATCTCTGATGCACAGGCAACATAAACCTGATTTTATTATTGTTACCATTTTAAAATTAAATTCAAAATATTTCATTTTAATTTCATGAAAACGAAACCGAAAAAAAACAGAACGTAAAAACTGTTTTGAAAAGGCAGCAATTTGGCCACTAGATGTCAGTGTGAATTCATAATTGCATTTTTTGGCTTTAAAAATGTCTATTGCTAATGCTTAATACAAGGAAATGTGTATCATGGTTATATGGAATGTTATATCAGTCCATAATTTAATTTCAATAACTTTGCGTATGTGAAATTTTGTTTTAACTTGGACCATGTTTCGAATAGATTAGATTCAATTTATAGATTCATCTTGCAGAGTACAAGTACAGTGCCAATGAAATTTCCCCACTCAGATATCTCAAGATGAAAAGTTACTTTTTTGCACCCATAACTTAACTGTTAGTGTAAGTACTGCTTCTTATTAGCTAATATGCCGATTCAGCTCTAGTGTATATCCATTTAAAATGACTCCTAGTATATACAGATTATCCCTCTAATTAGCAAGACTGTTAAACAATCATTAAAATGTGTCCAGCGGGATGCTAAGCACTTCTCAGAAATGTGGAAAAAGACTAAACTGATACAATTTCAGGTCCTGCAATGACACAGAAATGTTACATTTGCCAAGCAATACAGACACCCTTTTCAGTTTGGAGCTGGCTTGATTTAAGAGCAAAGAACCCATAAATGGACAAAAGAATTGTCAAATATAAGCATTTATTATATTTGCATTTTTTCATAAAGGCTTATGTAGTGCAGGTTCATGGAAAGCCTTCGGACGGTTCTAGAATCAACAAGATGTAAGGAATGTATGTCAGTGTGTTGGAAGGTTCATATTCACACACCAAGGCAACTTTATACTGGGAATTGTCCGAAAGCTTTTCAGGAACCAAGAGGACTACCAAAGAGGACGTTTGATTCCACAGCCAGAGTGAGTCACACTGGTGTGGCTGTGTAGACTCAGTGCCTGTCAGCAATGTTTTAAGGGACAGAACTTCGTGGCCATATGACTGGGTCAGAGTATCTCCAAAACGGAATGGCTTTATGGTGTTCCTGATCCGCAGTGCTGAGCACCTCCTGGCAGCGCTTAGCGGAGGGGAAAACCACAAAGCAGCAACAGACTGTAACAGCAACAGAGCCCATGGCTCACTGATACGTGGGGATGGTGGGGGTGTCCTGGCTGTTTCCTTTTACATCATAATGGTTTGTGGAACATGACAAATAGCTCAAGGTGTTGTTCTGGCCACCTAATTCCCCAGATCTGAATCCTGTCGAGCATTTTGGATGTGCTAGAACAGCAAGTCTAATCTGCAGCGATATCCACCTTGCAACTTAAAGGATTTGCAGCTGACATCTTGGTGCCAAATACCGCAAGACACCCTCTGGGGTATTACTACCCCCAGAGGCTCACCGCTGCTTTGGCAGCACATGGGGGACCAACAGCATATTAGGCATTATGTTTTGGCTCTTCAGGCGTGCACTTTCCAGTCACAGGGAACATTTCTCAGTTAGTCTTCTTTATGATGGTTTTTCTCTCAGTTCAAATATTTAGTTTTCCTGCAGATAAAATGAATATAACTGTGACAGAGAGATAAGCTGGACCGAGGTGTTTACATACCACAATTTGTTCATAGTGACGCATATAGCAAATTTGTATCCTAGCAACAAACCAAGAAAAAATAATATTTCTTGCAAGTGTTTTTAAGAACACTAGAGTGCACACTTATTTTGTAAAAAAAAATGAATGTGTTGATTAGTAGCTTATACAAAACCAGCTCCACTTTGGGGGTATAAATCAGGAAAAACAGTGTAAAGGCATCATATATTTAAGAAAACATTGAAAGTAAATGAAAAACAAAAGATATGCAGGTATAAGTGTTGCAAATGCTCTAATTGTCAATGTCATATTAATAACTTTCTTTCACTCTAGGTTTCAGGTCCTGTCCCTGATTCTGTGTGGGTCACGTTTGCTTGTGCTCTCCATGGTTACATGGAAATCCTCCTGCATCTCAGAAGCTGCTACTCATTGAATTGGAATTTCTAAATAACTTGTAATATATGCCTCAGAATTTACTGACAGCCAGGATCTCCAGTGTCTGTTGTCCTGGGAATATTGGGATAGGTTCCTGACTTGCTGCCATACTGTATGGAAAACAGTATGGCGTTCCTCAGAGTCTTTGGTTCATGTTCTCATGACAGAGTCATGCAGTTGCTGCAGGTTTGTCAGCTGCACCTTCATGATGCGAATCTCCCGTTCAACCGCAACCCATAGCTGCTCTATTGGACTGAGATTTGGTGACTATGGTGGCCATTTGGGTGCAGTGAACTCACTGTCATGTTCAAGAAACCAGT
>JAODUD010000038.1:4986986-5011191 GCA_026784285.1 Stomatorhinus walkeri
GAAATGGCACAGCGCGGACACGAACGTGGCTACAATGCCAAAGAAAAATAAAGAGCCTGAAGTCAAAGTTTAAGGAGACAAAAGACTCAAATCAGCGCAGCGATCATGGCCGCACAACGTGCCTATTTTATGACTAGCTTTTTACTTGTGTAGAAACGTATCAATGTGTGATGTTTCAGAGGACCGATGCGCTCACATCACAGTCAGATACAGGTCACTTGTACGTATGAATGTGAACCGTCAAGATGGACAAATCCGATCTGAGCAAAAAATCAGAATTGAACACTGTGGCTGGCAGTGCGAACGCAGCCTAAGTGGCCTTTTTACTAAAACCATCTTATTCGTGCTTCATGTCTGTTCCTCAGATTGTGACAAACTGGCGTGAAGACCAGTATCAGGATGACTGCAAAGCCAAGCAAATGATGCATGAAGCCCTGAAGTTGCGGCTTAACCTGGTAGAGCATTTATTACTGTGTCTGTGCCCTAGTCGTGACTCTCTTATCCGTATGGACTCTTCTCTCGGCTGTATCTGTAAGCGTCTGTGGTCGCCCCGGCCCCCTCACTCGCGGCGTGCCCCTTTGCAGGTGGGGGGCATGTTCGACACGGTGCAGCGCAGCACCCAGCAGACTACTGAGTGGGCAGTGTTACTCCTGGACATCATCAGCAGCGGCACTGTGGACATGCAGTCCAACAAGTCAGTACCTGTCATTTGCCGGATCCTGGGTCTCTGAGCACTTCACTGGTTCTTTGTCCCACAATCACAGGACTGGTCCAGCAGATAGTTCATCTGTATCATTGTCTCCCTGGGTCTCTCTATACCAGGAGTATTCAACTAAAATTTAGAGAAAATTTCTTGAAACAAAGGTCCGGAATATCATGTCTAACTATTTAGTGTGATATATATTTAAGTAGCCTATTAGTTGCATCAACATTGCATTTAACCGATATTTATTGTCACGTGACACACAACTTTGGCCAGCTGGCTGGAGTGAGACGGTCAATTCGAGATGTCTGCACACATGTAACAGTACTTACCTTGTAAATAGTCTGCTTTTGTATTTAACCGTGTAAATACACATTTGTTGTAGCTAATTTTAGGTTTTATAATGGAATATACATTTTCCGTAATATTTCCAGCGTGAGTCATGCCAGATGCTTGGGATTTGGCAGCCATGAAAACGTTTTTTTGTTTCACCTGAGTTTATTTATATGACAGATAACATTATTTTATACATATGTTAAAAAGCAGAAACTTCAACAAACATGAAATTAACAGTAAACTACGTCTATTTATCCAACATGTTATATAATATATACTGTATTTAAAAACTTTTCAGTTGCATGATTTCAGGACAGACCAGTCACTCTATTAGGAACATTACGGCTTTTTGGTTGCGGCTTTTAGCTTCGCTGCTGCTATTAACACTAATGGCACATTATTGCAGACAAAGGGCTGCATGAGCTGAACTCCGTCTAGCTTGGCGGTTAAAAGTGTTTGACGTTTGTTGGCGTGGAAACGACGGTTCTACTGCTAAACCACTACCGAAAGACTACAAAAGCCGTGCAGGTTAAAACAGAAGCATCGGGTTTTAAATAACTTCATATTTTAGCTATTGGTCTGGGTCGTGACCTGGACCGTGGTCCGCCTGTTAGTGACCTCTGCTCTATACAGTTCTCACGTTCTCCCTGTTAGCATGGCATTTCTCTGGGTATTCCCATTACCCCATTGCATTCCAAGACTATGTGGTTAGGTCAATTGATGTCTCAAAAATGTCCTTATTTTGCGCACGAATTTGTGCCCTGCACTGGCCTGGAATCCCATCTAGGGGTCTTAAGCCCAGTACATCCTGGGATATGTGTTGGCATTACCATGGCCCTGTACTAGATAATTAGTCATCTTGCCTGACTGGCTATTCATTTTATGGTGCTGTTGTTGGTCGTCCCAGTTTCTCATAGCTCTTTGATTGTGCCTGTTTCAGTGAGTTGTTCACCACCGTCCTGGATATGCTGAGCGTGCTTATTAATGGCACACTAGCTGCTGATATGTCCAGCATCTCCCAGGGAAGCATGGAGGAGAACAAGAGGGCCTACATGAATTTGGTGAAGAAGCTCAGGGTAACTGCTAGACTTTCAACATGGCGACCTTTTAGTGATAATAGTGCCAACGGCCACATGCTTTGATTGCATCTCTTTGCTTGGTTTCCATGCAGAAGGAACTGGGAGACCGACAGTCGGAGAGCCTTGAGAAAGTGCGGCAGTTGCTGCCTCTCCCAAAGCAGACTCGCGATGTCATTACCTGCGAGCCACAGGGCTCTCTAATCGACACTAAGGGGAACAAGATAGCCGGCTTCGAGAAAGAGGTCATCCCACTATATATATTTTTCTTTTTGAGTCACAGTGATGACGTTTCTGATTTAGACTTAAGGTGAATCTTAAATATGAAATGTGCTCTTTTAAAAGAGCATTCAAAAAAGATAACGTAATCTGAACGCTTAGTATGCAACAAGTCAATGCGCCTTTCTCCAAACAGGGTCTTCAAGTTTCAACGAAGCAGAAGATATCTCCGTGGGATGTGTTTGAGGGGCAGAAACACTCTGCCCCCCTATCCTGGGGCTGGTTTGGGACTGTTCGGGTGGACCGTAAGGTCACCAAGTACGAGGAGCAGCAGCGCCTCCTGCTGTACCACACGCACCTGAAGCCCAAACCCCGTAGCTACTACCTGGAGCCCTTGCCGCTCCCCCCCGAAGAGGAGGAACCTCCCACGCCTGTGGCCCCCGAGCCGGAGAAGAAGATGGCCGAGGCGGCCAAAACGGAAAAGAGCACGCCTGCCATCACCACGGACCCCAGCAAGAAAAAGAACAGCAAGAAGAAGAGGAACCAGTCAACGAGCAAGACTGAGGTGAGCCCTCCTGAGCTCTTCTGCCCGCAGAATGCAGGCCTGTAGGATTATAGAATGCAAAGCAAACTGGTTTATTAATACTGCTTATTGCATTTATTACCAATAAATAATAAATTCTTGCAGTGTGGTGTTGATCAGGACATACTGAAGAATAATGTTGAATTCGCTATAGGTGTATGTGACTGTTTTAACATGGTCTGTCGTCGTTTGCTCAGGACTATGTGATGAACACCCCAAGAGGATCTTATGTGAACACCATGCCTACGGACCTCCTACATAACCAGCCCGGGCACCATTACAACAGGGTGGCATATAGCCATCAACCTATGGGCATTTATCCTCAGAATCAGCCTTTGCCTGCAGGTCAGTCTGATGGCTATGCCCCATGCCATTCATTCATTAGCCTAGACGCATGTTGACATAGGATTCAAATAACAATGACCCATCTTGGCAGGAAATAGGCCATGGGGCAGGACTAGACTGGATAGACAGCCAGAGGCCACAAATGAGCAGGTGCAATTTAGACGCCCCTGGTAACTTAAGCTGTATGAACCGGATGAGGAGAAGAAGCCAGTTTGAAGAAAAGCTATCTGCTGCAAACCGGGTCAAGAACGATCCCAGGTTCCTGGAAGTGTAGAGCAGCTCTTCCTGCAGTCTACAGTTTAGTGTCATTGCTCTGTTGTAGGTGGTTAAATAATAACTTTCCCCAAGTTTTCTAGCCTTTGAGAATTTAATAATAGTTGATACTTTATTGGTCCCTGTGGGGAAATTCTCTTTACGCCTCCCCCAGCGTGCTCTCTGTAGGTGAGAACAACCTGGTTACGAAGGGCAGCCACCCATAGCAGCACACTGGGAGCTGGGGGTTAAGCTGGGTTGCCAGACTCGAAATGGCAACCTTCTAAAAAGAGGCACAGAGGCACAGTCCATTGAGCCACACGCTTAGGCCCGTATGCGTCAGGCTCGTGTGCAACTCAACTATGTCCTTGCAGTTTTCTTAGTAAAACCATATTTGTTTTTGGCTGCTTTCTTAAGCTGTGTGCCACCTACTGTGTCTAGTAAATGTAGTTTCTGCTTTATGGCCATGTATGAGAGTCCTAAGGATGTGTGCAACCAGTACGTGTAACACCGGTTTCTTGGTACCGGGGCTATAGCTGTCTGACAGTCTTACACCCCTCATTTCATCACCTAGGTGGTCCTCGGCTTGAAACCTCTTACCGACCTCCTCGCAATATTTCTATGGGCAAGCTTGTGCCCACCCGGCCGCCTTACCCGAACATGATGCCCTCTGTGCCGGGGAGCATGCCAGGCATGATGTCACTGGAGCAGCAGCAGCAGCAGCAGTATAAGATGACCAACTACAAGCAGCAGCCCCCCATGCCGCAGAGTCAGATGATGCGATTGCACCTGCAGGCAAAACTGGTAAGCCTCGCTGGCCCGTCCCCAAACGGCCTTGTCAGCCTCGCTCGCCCGTCCCCATCAATCAAAATGCATGGACTGTATATTTAGCTTATTTAGAAATTCTCTTAACTGATGAGAAAATTGAATGTGAAATATCACTGTACTTTCCAGAACATGCAACAAATGCGACAAATGACACCCAACAACCAGTACTCATCAATGCAGCCCTCCCAGGTAAGTCCCGGTGTCTTTCTGATGATTCTATGCTGTTGCTGACTTTCTGGATGCGCTGCCTAATTACGTTCGCTCTTCTCACAGAACATTGCGCAGGGCTACACATCCTATGGCTCTCACATGCATCCTCACCCCTCCCAGACTGCTGGGATGGTTCACTCCGCCTACTCCAGCCAGGGATTCCCAGGGTCACAACCCGGCTCCAACCCACCCATGGTGGACACTTTAAGGCATATCCAGCAGAGGCCCAGTGGCTATGTTCATCAGCAGGCACCGAGCTATGTGCACCCTATGCAGACGCCACAAAGGTGAGCCAGTCGGCAAAAAGCAGTTCCGTTAAATAGTTTCGTGTGTGTGTGTGTGTGTGTGTGGATTTACACATTTCATGTGTATCTTCTGTAATGGTAAGAAGAATGAGTAGATAGGATCAGCTTAGTGAAACATCAGTATGAATGAAAGACTACTTTCGCAAAGCCGCTGATTTGTCAAAGTATCCACAGTTGTTGTCTAGCTGATTTTAAAAGCGGTTCCATCGATTCAGAAGCCAGCAAGCCTGCTAGGTAGTTAGTAAACTTGTGATATCACCAATTTGCTAAATGGTGGGGTCACATACTAGCACTAATAAAACAGTATAACATGAGTGAAATGTGTAGTTTGAACCATATCATTGATACTAGATCACTTGGTATGAGCCTGGAAAACTTTAGTTTAAGGTGCCGTAATATTTACAGACTTTCACAAAATTTGGCTGCGATTTAATAAGACCTAATGCATGAATTCTAAAGCAACCAATCTTCTGATTGAACAAGATGGCACTACACTTGCCTGAAAAATCTAACTTTTATTACTTATTTTTTAATTTAGTTTTCATGACAGTGTTGAACCTATAAGGATTTTTAGGGTGGGTATCCATTTTGGAAATTATGCTAACTACACCTTGTGTTTCATGTCCACTTTAAATTTGGCCATTTCTCCGATGAGTCTGTGACTGATGGATGGATGGCTCTGAAGAGGGTTAGGGTTGCATGGAATCTTTGTGTAATTCATTAAGGAGATGTCTGTGTTCCGGAACCTCCGCAGATTCGCCCACCAGTCAATGCAGCAGGCGCCAATGGTGCAGGGGCTGGGTCACATGGGTGGCCAGGTCGTGCACCCCGCCATGAGGGCTAACCCCTTGCTGGCTGAGCAGCAGCAGCAGCAGCAGCAGCAGCAGCAAGTGCAGCAGCAGCAAGCGCAGCAGCAAGTGCAGCAGCAGCAGGCCCAGCAGCAAGCGCAGCAGCAGCAACAGGCCCAGCAGCAGCAAGCGCAGCAGCAACAGGCCCAGCACCAGCCACAGTACCTGCGCCCGCTGCCTGCAGCTCTGCGGGTACGCGTCTCAACCCAGATGCCGACGTCGGCCATCTTTTCTCTACCCTAGTTTTATTCATCCCTCAGCCTTGTTTCCTGAAATAAGTAGAGGCCTTATTCCTGTGTAAAATCATTTTTGGGTAATGACTGAAGTGACGCCAGAATGGCTGCCTGCATCGTACCAGTGAATCTTTCATGTTATGCAGCAGCAGCAGGTTCAGCAGGTGCAACAACAACAGGTGCAGCAACAGCAAGTGCCGCAGCAGCAGGTGGGGGGGTCACAGCCCCCAGCCCAGGCCCAGCCCCAGGCCCTGGGCATGCAGCCCCTCCCACCACAGCAGCCCATGGTAAGTCCCACTTAGTGTCTCCTGCTCAAGAATTAGTGTAAAATGCCTTATTTCTGCCTTGTTAATACAGAAGCTATTTTTCTATGTTTTATTGTATATATTATTTGTTATGGCACTACGAACATGGATACTTGTATGCATATTTGTCTTGTCTCGACCTGCCCTGAGGTGACTGTGGGTGTCTCAGTTTCCCCGGCAGGGTATGCAGCAGACTCAACAGCAACAGCAAACAGCTGCCCTGGTCCGACAGCTGCAGCAGCAGCTTTCAAGTAAGCTTTGGAGAGATGGGTAGAGTGCCTAGCAGGCTAGAGGTTGTGGAGATTGGGGGTGCAGGGGGAGTAGGGATCACATTATGGGTGACCATCCTTAATTTTTTGCATTTTTTTTTTATTATTAAAGGTATTTTAAGTGCTTTTTTTCACTGAAATTGTCTTTTTCAGATTCACAACCTGGACAGAGCACCAGTTCATATTACTGAATAAGTGGGCTTCTATGGGTGACCGACTTGGAAGCCCTCAAAGACATTGTGTGGTGTGTGTTGGTCCTTATGGATTTTTTTCATCCTTTGTGGGTAAAGATGGAACCTTTGTCCACACCCGTGTTTCCCCATTCCTCATGCTTCTGGGAACAAGGCTAATGGAGCAGGGACTGTTGCTTAATCTCAAGAACAGACATGCAAGCAGCAGAGAGACAATGCATTAGTTGCATTAAAAATGATGGATGATCTTGAACTACAAGAAGGAGGGCTCTGTTGTGAAAATAGTGTTTGCCCTGAGCAGAGAATAATGGAAGACGTTATGTGTTTAAAAAAAAAAAAGAAGCTATAATTGTTACTTTTATTTCAATTTGTACTATATTGGTTTTTGTTTCTCTCATTAAAAATCAATTAATTTTATCCATTCACTTTTTTGGATTTGCAGTATCTTTTAGGCTGGTGGATTTGCCTCAGGTTGAAAGGAAAATGTACATACTGTCAAGCAAAGACAGCTGCTGATAAATGACTAATTGACCGTTTTGCCCTAATTGTTAAATTCTGTGTATAGCAGATATTCAAACAATCTAGGCATTTGTATGCTTCAGAATTTTGGTAGCCGATTAATGATGCTTAACTTCATTCCAGATCTCTGTACATACAGCATTCCTTTAGTTTTACTCAGTATTTTAAATCCAAGTTAATGTGTGAAGGTAACTGGATTTTAGCTTTTTCCAGTTGTCATTTTCATTTCTGTATATTTTATTTTTAGTCTGTTTTAGCCATTAATATTTTAGTGCCATTGCTGTGTTCTATTTTTTTTGCTTCCTTTGACCAAAAAAAGACATTGAATGAGCAAACTGGCCAAGCTCCAGGTTTCATTGTAATGGTCTCTAAAGGAAGTACCACAAAATTTAAGCTTTGGTATTTGCATTTTTAAACTGTCATAGTCAAAACAGGTCTCCAGGTGGCCACTGAAAAAAAATGCAGAGATTTATATTTTTATTTTCCAGTTCTATGGTTGTTTGTTCAAATCTCTTTTTTTTATGAAAGTGTAAATGTTGCTCATTCAATGGTCTCAGACGAGAAATGACAGACAAAGGAAAATTTCCTCATCGGTGTATGAAATGCCCCTCTTAGAAGATTCTTGACAGAAAGCCAAGCAGTAAGGAACCATCTACATGGAGCAGTTGAAGCTGAGAATTATAAAGAGGCTGGTAGGGGTCAGTGGGGAAAGCTTAGAGAACCATTGCTGTTTGAAACGGAACTTCAAAGCTTCAAGGCGGTGAGGGACCAGCATGCCGCGTGTCAGCAGACCACTTTCCTATACGCTACTGCATTGGTTTCAGTAGTGTAAAGCTTCCCATTCCTTGGTAATGCAACTCATTCCAGGTACTGGAGTCTTCTGTTGGTCTACCGAATTGTCTGATTTCTGTGGCACAATGATACCTGAAGCACCATAACTTAATGATGACCTCTGTCATCATTTTTATAGACTGCTCACCAAAGCAAGTGATCCTTTGACATTTAGCATTACAGGAGTGTAGTTTGGGGTCTCATTAATGAAATCATAGAGATGTTAATCCTGCACGAAAACACCATTTTCAACACCACATGACAAGTACTATGTCCTTGTTTGAATAACTAGATACAGTTGGTCTAGTCCTTAATACGGTTACACCACTCCCCCTCTGCAATTGTGTTTTCCATGGTTTCAGTGAACCAAGGTCTGAAAATATTAAATGAAAAATTACAGAAAATAATAAGTTTTATCTTAAATGGTTTTGAGAGAACTCTTGTGGTACTCACTGACCAAAGGCATAGATGGACAAAAAATGTAACTATTTATTTTATTTTCTGGGGTGAGAAGTGCGCGTGTGTGTGTGAGAGAGAGTGTGTGATCATAATCACAATCCTGAATAGGTTGCACAGTTGGATGGATGGATATACAAGAAATTGAACCTTTTCCTAAAATTCTGTCTGTTAGCAACATGAATAAATCTTTACAGAGTAAATTGTTCCATTCATCAATGCAAAGGACTCCACTTGGTACATTTAACAGTTGTTAAAATGTCCAAGACTGCTGTATAACTAATTTATTCAAAATTGGGGTGATCAATCTTCATGCCAAAAACTGAATTAGTCTGGACCTCAGAAAGGAGGCAGTGGATGGCCATCTTAAATTAGATAGCTATGCCTCAAGTTTCAAACTGTTCACAGGGTCCAGAACTGCTGTGTGTGTCATTGCAGAGTACAAGGAGATGTCAACAAGAATCCCTGGATCTCTATGAAGTTAGTCACTGAACTGGGCTCATCTGGACTTGAGTTCTCAAGCCTGTTGTGAGGGCTCTTCATCATGGTGGGAGTCAAAAGACTGAGCACATGATTTCTTCATACATTCCAGAGATAGAATGGTTTGGAAAAAATATAACATACAGGTCTTATCAAATATTTGGATTTATGAATGGAATGGAGTGTAATACTGGTTACAAATCCTTCCTCCTTGCTTTCAATTATGAGTCCAAAATGTATATGAGGGGTCAGTGAGTGGTTCAGCAGGCTACGTCTGTGTACATGTTATAAGATAGCTATATTGGCTGATCCTGTGCTGCTTAGCTTTAGAATGAATTGGATATTAAAACAAATCGGTGCAGTGTTTTGATTTGACTTTGTGCTCATAAAAAAGGGTTAACTTTTGAATATGCCAAATGAAACATCTTAACGTGTTCTTTTTATTTTAAGGGAATTAGAAAGTACATAATCATCAAAGGTGCGGGCATCAAACAGATGTGGAAGATAGAGGTAGTGAATTTGAGTTTGAAACTTCTGCTGGAAAATCCATGGAATGGCTTTGATAATATCTGGTAATATTTTGAAGTACAGTCACGATCATATTTTAAACAAAATTCAGAGTGAGATAACCTAAACTCCAAAAACTGCAATTGAAAATACATTCCTCATCCATTCTGCATTGAACAATGTTTTGTTTTTAATTAGTGTCGGTTATCCTATACTGGGGTATTATGAAGTCTATATCAAGTAGAGTAACATCTGCTGATGAAACGTGGACAGTTACATTATTAATTTATTGATAGGCAAAGCGTATTTCAATAAGAAATCAATACATCCCCAATGTACTTGCATATGATGCCAAAACTTACCACTTTTTTGTCAGACTAACTGATTACTTTTAAGGTTACCATTAATGCAGATAAGCCTTAATCCCACCAATTTCAAAGTGGTGTACTACGGTATACCTTCTTACATGGTGTGGCTTTTTTCCAAATAAAACTGATAAAAATAATTTATGGCTTCTATAACCTTGCTGAGGAGCAATAAAGAATATCTAGAATATATTCAAAGTGCCATACTTCCCATTTTACTTAATAAAATGCCTCCTAAAATAGAAAGACCTCTTTGAACCCAAAGATTAAGTTTGTGTCTACATTCTGATCTTTTGAAAGGGATGCCATGAGCATTCACTAAGGTGAAACCATATACAGCCAGCATTTCACACTTTACTAATTTTAAAGATGATCCAGATGCCTTCGAAAACGGTCAACTAACATTAATAAATCAATGAATGTCTATGAACAAATCCGTTCCCTGCAAAGACTCCGCAATGTTAACCATAGGCGTTAACAGTACTACTTACCGCACCACGACACAAGCGGTAATACAGGTTAGCGCCAATCCCGCGTCAAAAGAGTGATTTGACCTTCCTAAAAACCTATCATCTTACTCCGGATCCACCTTTTTGACTTTTGACCTATAAAACGGATATACGTTTAAAGCGTCACCGCATAAACTCCAATTGAAGTCGAGTAAAAACAGCTTTAAAAAAATGACATTTGAAGCAGCCAATGACAAAAATCTGTTCGACTGGCAGGGAAATGCCGAAGGGCGGGGTTAGTTTGAAGGTTCCTCTAGGCCGTGAGGGAGACCTGAGTGTGTAGAGCGGTGCCTTGCACCCAGCTTTAGTCAGTTTTCGTGTGGCTTGTTGCCCATAGCAATAGTCTGGTGGAGGAGTGAGGATGCTGAAGTGCACGGCAATGTGGCAGAAGCTGGCTCCATTGGCTAGAGCCTCTTCAAGTTTATGTCGCCATCATGTTCGAAGAAAGGGTATGTATTTACACTCTCCGTGTGGCCGGTACCTGCTGGTTATAGCCGTGAAAGTACACTGCTTGCAAATTACTGTCATGCTTGTTTTCTTTCTTTTTTTGTTAACTGACCAACAAATCCTGCGTCCGTGTATTGTAAACGAGGCTGACAGGTCACTAAGGCATGGCTATCTAGTAGCTAATCGAGGCAACGTCTCTGATTACAAATGTGAAATCCACTTCGGTGTGAATTGGTATGGATCGCTTTATATGTGCGAAGGTAGAGTCCACTTTAATCCTTTTGCTTTAGTATTTTATAGCACAACGTCAGTGTAGGTTCAGTAGCAGGTTGTCACAGATTAGCTGGCTGGCTACCGACAGTGGCTGTTGATTAGTTAAGGGTCATTAATGACTGCGAACTACGTGAGTACGAATTTGTATTTGACAGCCATTGCGCAGGTTTTGCGTCATAATATGCATCATAATATGCGTTTAATAGTTTACTTTAGATGGCTATCTGGCTAAACCGTGCTCTTGGAAGATTTTCTTCACGTTTACTGAATAATGTTATTTTTGTGTTGATTTGGTGCTCGTATGTAGGC
This sequence comes from Stomatorhinus walkeri, assembly GCA_026784285.1. NCBI lineage: Eukaryota > Metazoa > Chordata > Actinopteri > Osteoglossiformes > Mormyridae > Stomatorhinus > Stomatorhinus walkeri. The sequence goes on from JAODUD010000038.1 coordinate 4,998,386, forward strand.
CTTGCACAGACTTTAAGTTAAATGTAACACCGGAGTGTCAAACATGAATGAAATAACTACTTCCCCATACATGGTGTCCTGCTGGTGCGGTGTTCTGTCGATATATGCTGCCTTGTCGAAAAATGCTACCTTAGTGCTAATCGATAGCCCTAACCCCCCAAACCCCCCTAAAACCCTTACCTTAACCCCAACTCTAACCCCTAAAACCTAACCCTAATCCCAAAACGGTGGAACTGCACATGCGCAGAAAGGCTCGATAGCACGTCTCGATAGGTTTTATGACAGAACAGCGGCGTGTCTGCACCCCAAGGCTTTTCATATAGTGTTTGTACCAAGGTCGTGCACGGTTAACTATTAAACAGAGGCCTTGTATGCTAAAGTAATTCGCCTATGGTGGCTAAATATTTTTGGTAGAATGACACTTCAGTTTGTGATTGCTTTCTACGTGATACAAATGAATGCAGTTTTCCGTTTTATGGTTCTGGATTTAAGTACATTTATCATTTCAGTCATTGTGTTCTGAGACTGTTATTTGTCTAATCCACCTTTCTTTCTTAGTGCTGAAATGTGACAAAATGGTGCCGGTGATTCCAAAGGCCCTGATGTCGTCAGGCGCCCCCGGGGGTGCAGGCGATAATACCGCTTACTTGATGATTGTGGGTGCTGCGTGTCTTGGAGGAGGAATATATGTAAGTATACATATACGTTTTTAAGTTTTACACTGGAAGGCAAAATGAAGGGTTTTTGCAACAAAATAAACTGAACTTTGTTTTTTGGCAGTAAAACAGTTTAATATTCTTCATTTGTATTTTACTTAGTGTGCTTATCCTGGATATCTATTCTGCTTTGTACAACAAATCTATGTACACGAATTCAGTATTAACATGTATGCAAACCCTGTTCCAGAATTTTCCTGTCAGTGTAATTAACACGCAATTTTACTTACACCCAGTAACTCTCCAATACAGAAGAATGAAAATCTCATTTGCATTTTGAAGTTTGCTGTTGTTCTATCCTCTGCAACCAAAGAGTAATAGTTTCTTTTAGGTTATGGATTTTGCAAGTTAATGCACAGCTTAAATTTAAAATGGTCACACTGTGCTTAACAGCTACTCAATGAGCTCAAAATATTATTTTTTGGGGCTGCACGCTCGACTCGTATGTTGCATTTGGCGTGATTCAGTTATGAAACTGAACTTTGAATTGAATATTAGCAATGCTGAGCATGTGACAGTCAGTTTCTCAACTTTCTTGAAGATGTATAGCACCTTGTCACAAGATAAGAAGAGGTACCAGGATCGACTTAATGAAATAAGTTCCAGATCTGCAAAGCTTTCTGAAGAAGCCTCAGCTACCCCACACACACCAGCTGCAGGTAGGTTGGTGGGCTTTTGCTCTTCAGTTCCTGTTTTAGTTTTGTAATGCAAATGGATCCTATAACTAATGGCTTCTTAATTAATGGTTACTTTGCTGTTACTGCTTTCTGCGATGGAGACCTGATCCTGTTATTTTGATGCTCTGTGTAGATGATTAGACAATTTTCTAACAGAAGTGTTTTTAATCAATTTCAAAAGCTTTTCCCCAGTTTTTTTTTTCTTTTTTTGCAATGTCCCAAAACCAGACTACATCTAACAGAAATATATTTCTTGTATAATATTATTTTACTTAATATTATATAACTTTTAATAATATTATATAACTTAATTGCTCCTTGAAGAGTTGCATATGCTGGTCATAAAACCCTATAATGTCTGCTCCACATAAGACTCTAGAGTTTGGAGTTTAAATATCAGTTTATGTACCTTATTAAGGTCTGCAGTCTTGATGTCCAAAACTTTTTATCTAAATTTTGTCTTGGTTCTGAAAGGTTTTATGATTCTTGTGATTTATATTTCTTGTCCTGGTTTGTTTATCATGTTGGATTAGTGTCAGTTTTGCCTATGGTGAAAGAGAATACTTTAGACAAGGACATTGTTTTGTTTTTGTTTGTCTACTTTTTTATATTTGTGTTGAAACTGATTTTTCTTCTCCAGAAGTATCCAATATCCAGTTTTTGTTTTTGCTAGGCCAAGGTCATCGCCAGAAGTAAAGCTGCTTATTTCACTGAAAATGAGTTGGTACTAAGTGATTAAGAGAATGTGTTTTTTTTTGGTTTTTAAGTAAGCAATTGAATAGATGATATCTATTTTTTTTTAATTAAGCGTGAAAATATCCAGCCTGTTTACCAAAACGGAGCAGTTAGAGTTCTCTTTCAATTATACTGACAGTATCTGCACCAGCATTGGAATCAACACCTGGAGAACTGAAGACAGATCCTTCCTCTACTGAAAGTGGTAAGAGCTAACAGCACTGGAAGTTTATTATTAGTTTTGAAACCTGAATGGAAGGACTAACCTTAATCCTTGAGATATGCTAACACAACACAGTGCCAGCCTTGGTATTTATATCTGAGGAAAGGCTTGTATACAAGTAATCAGCAGCTTTTGAGGTGTAAAGACCAACCTCTCTATCCAAGACAACACCCTTTTCAGGGTTTTCAGATCTGTTTTGTCTAAGGCTGTGCCCTTTGTCTTCCATACAGCTGGGGCAGATGATGCAGTGTGCCCCCACGAGCTCCCCCCCCACGCCCCCTACCTGCTGATCGGTGGTGGGACCGCCTCCTTTGCCGCAGCCAGGTCCATTCGGGCTCGGGATCCTGGCGCCAGGGTCAGTAGCATGCTACACAGTACCAGATAATTCTCTTGTAGCAGGGTGTGCCTGTAGAATAGAGTAACCTACACTCACTGCCATGTAGACATCCTACTTTTATTCAAAGTGAATTAGGATTTATCTATTTACCTGTAGTTTCTGAAGTTTGGTATTGCTACTGAAGAAGTATTTTTCTCAAGAGTACAGTAAAATGTCCTTTTATGAACCCTGACCCTTAAAAACGTAGAGGTCCAAAGCGTAGTTTCAGCTGCAATGTCGTTTGCCCTGTTCAGACTAGTCATAAGAACTACTGCCGAATTCTGATCAGCTCCATTGGGTTTACATTGCTATGTCCTTAGGTGTTAATCGTTACAGATGAATGGGATCTTCCATACATGCGCCCTCCTCTCTCCAAAGAGTTGTGGTTTTCTGATGATCCCAGTGTGATAGATACACTCCGTTTCAAACAGTGGAATGGCAAAGAGAGAAGGTGTGTCCCGTTCTCCGAAAAGGTGTTTGTGGATTTCTCCTTGGAATTATTTAATAATCTGCATTTTTCTTTTTACAGCATCTATTTCCAGCCTCCGTCTTTTTATGTCAGTCCTCAGGAGTTATCTGAAGTGGAGAATGGTGGGGTAGCAGTTCTTACTGGTAAAAAGGTATGTTTCCGTTTCTTTTTGCTTGACTAAAGCAAAACCTAATATTTTTAAGGTCCCTAATTTTTAGCTACTGTTTGTGTGCCTGTGCTTTTGCGTGTGTGCCTGTGGACAGGCAGGTCAAGTGAAAGTACCTGCTCTGAATTTCCTAACATGCTTTCCATAGGTAGTGCACATGGACGTAAGAGGGAACAAAGTGCGCCTAAACGATGACTCTGAGATTTCTTACGACAAGTGCCTAATTGCCACAGGTAATTCAAGACGACACTGTGGCAGAGGTGGAGATTTCTTTTCCATAGAGTATATATCCAGACCAAGATTTTGTTCCAACCTGTTGAGTACTCTGTGACTGACTCTTTATACTGAGCTGGTTGATTGAAACAAAATCTTGGTCTGGATTTGTATTCTCTGGACCAGAAATCTCCACCTCTGCTGCATAGCAGCTAAACTACATGGCTGGATTTGGTGTGTGCTGTCTTTGTATATTGTGTGTATTTTTGCGCACACAATTTGCATGCATTCACAATAGTGGTATGCTGTTTGAGATTGGTGGTAAAGCGTCGCTCTCGTAAACCGAAGATCGCAGGTTCATACTCTGTCTGTGCCTTTATACTTTAGGGGGCAGCATGTGGCTCAGTGGGTTAAGCCTGTGTGCCTGTAATCAGAAGGTCATCAGATCAGACCCACACTCAGTCTGCAGGTCCTTGAGCAAGGCCCTTAACCCCCAGCTCCCTGGGCGCCCCAACAGGTGGCTGCCCGCCCTTTGCGGAAAAGACTATTTCCCCATGGGGATCAATAAAGCATCAATTATTATTATTCTTATTGTTATTGTTTTTGCAGTCCATATATAAGTATCTGTAAGAATCTTTTTCTGACATTGCATTTGTAATGCTGTTTCAGTTTTCCATTTAGTAATGCATGTAATTTCGTTTCCGGGCTGTTTTAGGTGGAGTGCCAAGGAACTTGCAGGTACTTGAGAGGGCAGGAACAGCCGTGGCACAGCACACAACCCTCTTCAGGAAAGTATGTGCAGTGCAGTCTTTGTCTTCTCTGTTCACAATTTGGAACTGTGTATGTTTCCAGATTGTACAAATGTGTGAATGTCACACTTTTATATATATATGTGTATATATAGATTGAAGATTTCAGGTGTCTGGAGAAAATATCTAGAGAAGTCAAGTCCATGACTATTGTTGGAGGTGGATTTTTGGGGAGTGAGCTGGCGTGTGCCCTGGGTAGGAAAGGTAAGGCCGCTTCCTGAGTGCTGGGCACCTCTGATATGATTGATATGAACCAATCATTACAGGAAATACACTCACAAGCTTCCAATTCTGTCCTTAATCAGCTAAAGAAACTGGTCTGGAGGTGATACAGATGTTTCCTGAGAAGGGCAATATGGGAAAGGTGTTGCCCGAATATCTGAGCAACTGGACGACTAATAAAGTCAGGAAAGGTGAGAAGCAGCATATAAAACGATTTTTTAATCGATAAGAAATGTGGACGATCACGATGATACACACAGATTATAACCTGCATGCCCATTACTTCTTTTACAATAACCAACTCCTGATCCAAACTGTTAGCAGTGGGTTCCTGCAGAGTCTTAAAAAGTCTAAAATTTAAATTTAAGGCCTTAAAATGTCTTAAAAATGCCCATATTTTCATCCTAGGTCTTAAATGTAATTTACCCGATACAAACGTCATGCCTGTAACAAAACTCTTCAGCCAATAAGGGCAAAGTTGCCGTCACGGAGGCGGTTCCAGTTTGTGCAGCCGGCTGAGAGGTTCTGCACGATCTGTCTTAAGTCATCTTGCTCTCGCAAGGCTTTTGTACCATGTGACATGGTGATGCGTGGTGACGTTTTGCAGCGCCGAACAAAAAAAGTCTAACCATGGTTTGGCATTTTTTTGAATAAGTGTTTTTTGTTTGGTTTTGATACTTTTCTACCTCAGAATTTTAAAAAAGTTTTTAAGAATAGAGGCAGATACTAGTTGCAGTCAGTTCTGTCCTACTTTATTTTATGTTTTCCCTTTAACACATTTGTAATATTATACTGTTTTGCACATTGTTGCATTATTATGGTTTTGTTCATTTGAGCTATGCTTCTTTGAATACTTGAAAATCAATAATAACCTTTTATAATTTTAAGGGAATTTTGTATGTAAACAGTAAAATTTGTTGGAAAATAAATATTTGTTTACTAATGTTGAAATAAACAATGTATTCTATTTGTCATATTAGGGTTATTATTATTTTGATTATTACATTATTTCATGGAACAGCATTGTGAAGCTATAATATTGATAATTATCGATATTGGTCAATACAGGAAAATTTACTCTTTTTGCCATAGCGCCCAGCTCTATTGCATATTATCAGTGAAGTGGCCCTTCACCGTTCTGTCATTTCTCAGCCACTCTGCCGCCCCTTTCTCATTACAGAGGGGGTGAATGTCATGACCGAGGCTCTGGTGAAGCATGTCAGTTTCCAGGATGGCAGAGTAGAAATCAAACTAAAGGACGGCCGTGTTGTAAGTATAGACTTTGTATATTATGTAGAATTATTTTTCTCTTGCTCTCTGCTTTTGCCAGGGGCCACAGGGTAGTCCCGTGTCCTGACCAGGGCCCTTAGGTCGCTGCATTCAGCGTGGTGGTCTGCACATTTTAGCCTGAGTGCGGATGGGTGGCTCTTGGCGAGTCCTTTGTTGTTGTTCTTGTTAATTATAATTTGCATTATTAACTTACAAATCCCAGTGGTGATTTTTATATCACTAAGAGAGCTAAAAATTGATACCTCTGTTACTGTAATTATGTTAGTCGCGTTTTTTCTTACCAATACATTTGCCTACTTGCACACAGCCCAATTTTGTTAAAGGACTGGTGTGCAAATTTTGCCCAGTGCCCTCATGAATGGGTAAGTGTGTGAAGGGACTTTTCCAGTCACCACCACCTCAATTTAAATCCAGCCATTGGATTCTATGAAGGAAGCTGGCAGCTAGACATGACTGTCTGCTTGGATTCACAATTCAGTGTAGTTTCAGTGCAGCTGGGAAACAGAATGTTTCAAAATCCCTCTTTGGATCTTAGAGTTCCACGGATGCAGTCCATGGAAAGAAGTCGAACCTTCTGATGTGGGTTTGAATGCTTCTGTTGTGCTGATTGGATGAGAAGAGAGCAAGCAGTTGGTCCCTGGGATGGGATGAAGCTCCAGTGGCCTTGACCGCCCTTTTTAGTTAGTGCAGTTTGTAAAGGTCCAAGGTGGCCGTGGTGTCCTGGGCCGTCTTGGTGACTCGCTGTAGAGCGGCCAGCACGTGCAGCAGTCGAACAGTTTGTCTGGAGGCTCTCTGTAACGTGCCTGTGGAAGCCGACCAGCAGCTTCTGAGGATGCAGCCCTGTGGTTTGCCTGTGCTTGGGGTCAGGGAGGACACTGTTTTGTTATTGAGGCAGTTTGAGGGTGAATGTTTGGGCAGTCTGTCAGTTTGTGTTTAGGCAACAGCAACCAAGGGGAAGATCAGCTCACTGCTTAGGCAGTTGCTGTTGCCTTTTACAGCTTTGCCATTTTCAGTTTGAGTTTTTTTTTCTTGAGATCTGTATTTATGTAAAATTTACAGACTGAACAGCAGTGTTCTCATAAAATGTTGTGGCATGTTGTATCTTTATTTTTGCTTTTGATACATTCTCTTTTCGACCTTATTTGATATGTATGGGCTGCTTATGCGGACACAAGTTGGCATCATTTATCAGGACTCCCCCAAAATGAGGACAAAACGCACTGGTCTAGGGCTGAATGTTTGTCGCCCCCGGTGCCTGTTTAGCTTTGACCTTTGGTTGTCTGTTTGGTAGTCAGCTTATTGGGCGTGATCGTGTTGAACTCTGAACTTTCGTTGATGAATCACATTCTTGCTTAAGCATTCTGGGTTCCAGGTGATTTAGAGTAGTGTGTACAGTAATGCAGGTGGAGTGCAAAATATTCTTGGTTAACCAACCTCCCTAAGTGCGTTTTGTCTGTCTGTGTCTGTACCATCTGTCAGGAATAATAATCTCAAAATACCGAACAATAACTCACAAAACAAATTAAATGTATGTGACACATGACACATGGATGTCTTGATTTTCCCGAGTTGAATGCATTCCTGAGTCACCAAGGGAGGGGCTTGTTTCGCTTCTTTAACCATTCACAATCTTCATTGTATGACATCATTAATTAAAACCAGTGTTTTCTGTTTTGGCAAGGTACACAGATTTGTAAACTACCTGTTTTATTGTGTACGACTTTTGTTAAAGTACATGACAAAGGAAGACGCTTGCGAAGGCTGCGTCTTTATTTCACCATCATGATTATAATGATAGTACTGTAATAAAGGTTAAGGGCCTTGCTTAGTTGCCCAAGGATATGTGGTTGTTCTGCTTTGGCCCGGTTTGAACCAGCAGCCTTCTGATCATAGATGCAGAGGCTTAACCAGTTGAGCCCCAGCTTGATTGTTAGAAGCCTTGAGTTTGTCTTTGTGAAAATGTGGTGATGTCATACATGGAAGACTGTGATTGACTAAAGAAGTGAAGTGTGTGCCCCTCCCTTGTTTATCCAAGGATGCATTGAACTTGGAGAAAATCAGGATATCCGGTGACATACCTCTACACAGGATCTTGTGGGATGCTACTTGACTTTTCTCCAGCATGCCAACATGCAAACCATGCCTGGCCTGTTTCAGTGATGTCTCTGCGCCTGGTTCTTGTTGCGCCTGGTTCTTGTTGCGCCTGGTTCTTGTTGCACCATTCTGGACCCTTGGGTTCTAGGCCACATTGGGGTGCTTGGACCCAGTAGGTTTCCCTTGCAAATCTAGTTATTGGGTTGCTCCATTTTAATTCAACAAATGTTACAAGTTTTGTATTGCATTTTTGATGAAATTTGACCATCCCATGTAAAAGTCCTCTTTTTAGAGCTTTCCAACGGGCTGTAGTGAACCATGTAGCTGTCATAGTAAATTTACAGCTTCTAAGAAAATACACATTTTTTGCTACCCATGACTTATAATAAGTGCTATATCTCAAAGGGATTAAAATGCATAAACAAAGAGCTCTGTAAGGTATACATAATTCACATACTTTATTTAATCAACAATCATATAATTGTCATTTGTTGAATTACAACATGAATGACCCTGTTACCTATACATTTTATACCCTCTTGTCTTAAAATGAGTCATGGGGGTCTGGAAGCAATAGTTGCAGGGCTGGGAATACCCATGTTGGGGTTCGGAGTCATCTCAGGGAATGCACACCATTCACTCGCTCACCTACGCAGACTCATCGCAAGGCATGCGCACCTTTCACTCGCTCACCTACGCAGACTCATCGCAGGGCATGCGAACATGCAGAGAGAACATGACACCCAAAGCCCACTGTGCTACCCTCCTGTCCCTATTATGTCCGTTTTGTAAACAAATGACCCATTCAGTGAGAGGATTAAGATTTTTTTCGTGGTTTGAGTGCAGGAGATTTTGTTTGGGAATACAAATAGACTTGAGTTCACAAAACGGGGACACCAGTTCCTTTCTTCACATAGCCTGCTCTGATCAGTCCAAGTGAAAGTTATTAATCTCTTATTGATCTCTGCTCTCAGATCCATGTCAAGAAGCATAGAACAGCCAGGATGAAGGGTTCTTAAGGGTTGATTCTCTGTGGATCAAAATTGAATGAGTTTTTCCAGATCTGCTACCGACTAAGTCAACACAGCTATGGGATAATCAACACTGAAGTCTGAATGGGCAGCACCCCTGGGAGATATCCTGAATCTATACAAGTTGTTTTGAGGGCTAAAAGGATGCAGCACTGTATGAGGGTGGTTTTCTTTTGTTTTTGAACAAAAGTTGTCGCCATGCTGTATGTGTTTATTTCTAAATGTTTCCCTTGTTCACTTAGGTAAAAACTGATCACATTGTAGCTGCAGTGGGACTGGAGCCAAGTGTGGAGCTGGCCAAGTCTGCTGGTCTGGAGGTGGACTCTGACTTTGGGGGATACAGAGTCAATGCGGAACTGCAGGCTCGATCTAACATATGGGTGGTATGCGCTTTAAATTTAAAGTAGTGCTTAAAAACGGAACATGAATGTTTGTTATTATTTGGATAGTTCAGTTTAAAAGCCTGAAATTTTCTAAATATAAAATAAAAACAAAGTTTGAGGTAGGATTAAAAATGGTATTGGTAAGTGTTCACCGGTGTGTTGTTTCCATAGGCTGGTGACGCCGCCTGCTTTTATGACATCAGACTGGGCCGGCGACGGGTGGAACACCATGACCATGCAGTGGTGAGCGGTAGGCTGGCTGGGGAAAACATGACTGGAGCCAACAAACCCTATTGGCACCAGTCTATGTTCTGGTGAGGCTTGATTTCGTGTTTGTTCAGAAAGTAAAGTTTTGTTTCTTTTAGGGCTGCATGATATCATGTCATGATTATATGGCACATGTACAGTAATTACCTAGCCTTAGATGGTGGGTATAAGCATTCTTCCAGAAGACGGATATTCGGTACCGTTCGGCCGTTACTTACACCCACAATTTGGCAACCAGATTATAGGGTTGCCCCAATCCCATTTTCTTCAGACCGATTATGAGTATCTACATTTGTGTACATACCAATGTACTTAAGGCAGTATTTATATAATTGAAAATAACAATGACCTTACTTGACAGGGATGAGAACCTTAGTGCAGCACCACCCACTGCACGGCTGGACTCGGGTTCTTATCACTGAGGTGGTTCGTAAGGTGGTGTGTGCGGCAACGTGCCTCTAACCTGGCATAACCAGGCTAATACTCAAAGACAAATTTGTCTGGACCCCATCAGTTCATTTATGTTTTTCACTAAGCATTATCGATGGGTAAATTAACCTTAAGAATGTTAAACTTTTACAAAAACCTGTTATACCAGGCTAACAATTACCATCACATGCAATGAACTGGAAGTTTTTTTTTCTTCAGATTTGCTTAGCTTATAATATTCAGATTGTATCAAATAAAATGCATAACATGAGGCCATTTCTAACCAAATATAAACACAACTTTGTGTAAAAGTCTCTGAGGTTCAAGAGTTCTTCCTGTCAATGGATTATAATGCAAAGAACATTCATTAATGTCACTATGGCATGAAAATATATTTAATCAGTGACTGTTTATTTTGTATGAGGGTGATACGTTACACTGAAAACTCGACATATGGCTCTATTGGGCCAAGCTACACAATCCCTACCTCAGAGAAATATCTCGCTCTTCTCTCTTTAATAAAAAAAAAAAAAGGTAGGATGTGTTTGTGAGAGAAGACAGGGCACTGGAAAGTGACAAGGGCATACCATTGCACCCTAAGGTGAGGTCATTTTTCCATAGTGCAGGACAAGACATTTGTGGCAGTCTCGCGATTTGTGGTAATTTTAATAATTCCCACAAATTCAGCATGCATAATACAGGACGTTAACACAGTGAAATTACCATATTAATGAAGATGAATAACAGTAAAAATGGAAAGAGAAATTTCACGTTATTGTAACTATTACAGCAATAATTTACTAATAAAAAATCTTAACCATAATGCAACTTGAAGCTATAATGCGATGACTTTACACCTCTGACCCTGATATACCCGTCCCTCGCAATGATAATATGAAACCTGCCCTGCTCTGAGGCATGTCTGTGTGGCAGGACCTACTCGCCAATGCAATAAGAGCTTCTGTTATTTTTACTGCACATTGGTTGTCTGACATTTTCTCTCTCTCCTCCAGAAATTGTGCTACAGTTTGTTGCGGTCTTTCTCTGCTAGCATTAGCAAACTCCATGCACTATGGTGCGTCTTTAGATGTTTGTTCAAATTGCTTGTGTTAAATGACGTGTGTCTTCTTCCTCTTGACACTTTAGCAGAACAGAGCTTACAATCTTCTTTACTTCTGTTATGTTCCCTTATCTTAAAAAGGCAAATGTTTTACGCCCACATTGTAGGCGATTATTGCACGTGTGCCATATAATCGTGATTATATCACAATGTAATGTTGTGCAGCCCTGTTTTCATTCATTTGATCTCAGTTTCCATGTTGTATGTTAGGAGTGACCTTGGCCCTGATGTTGGCTATGAAGCCATTGGAATTGTGGACAGTAGCCTTCCAACCGTTGGTGTCTTTGCTAAAGCAACACCGAGAGACACACCAAAAGCTGCTACTGAAGAATCAGGTAGAGCCCTCAGTCCAGTGCTCATGTAGCTCTTAGTATCCTATAGCATGTACCTCTTTAGGATGAGAAAATCCTTTTACATGTCAAACTGGATTCCTAGTGTCACCTGAAATGTTAATATCAATTACTTCACTTGATTAATCCTTTAGTTCGGCTATTTAAAAATGGAAGTATGTAAGTGTGGAAGTAAATATGGTTAGTGACCAATAAATGTATTGGTTCATCTTATAAAATATTGAAGATGAAGGATTTTAGGGTGTCTGTGAGAAATCCAAATGTAATTCATGATGAAATGGCCCTCCTTAAATTTTTGTAGGAACCGGTATCCGGTCAGAAAGTGAAACTGAAGCAGTAGCCAGCGGTGAAGCAGCTGTTTCCACGAGCAGTCCTTGCATACCCCAGCAGGGAGAGGATTATGGGAAGGGAGTCATCTTTTATCTTCGGGACAAAGTCGTAGTGGGCATCATTCTGTGGAATGTATTCAACAGAATGCCCATAGCCAGGAAGGTAAGCGATTTAACGTGCACATTTCAAAACACTTTATCTGTCAGATTTCTGGACTGCAACAACTCTGCTTGGCCTGTGGGTACTCTGTATCAACAGAAAAGCTGTTCCGTAAATCAAGCTTTAAGTTATACGCCCGCTTACAAATTAACATTTGTTGCAATGACAAAGTATTGAGAAATTAGGATTGTGATTGTGGTAATGAGTGGCCTTTTTTTGTTTGTTTAAGATTATTAAGGATGGGGAGAAACATGCAGACCTAAATGAAGTAGCTAAGCTCTTCAACATTCATGAGGACTGAAAGTGGAACAGGGATTGAAAATGAAGTGTATGATGAAGGCCTTAACGTTTATAGTCATCACCATGCTTTGATGGTCAGAAAGCTGACTTGCCTGAGAGAGATGCTTTGGGCACATACATTTTTTTGGTATTAATTTTACTGTATAAATTTGGTCAATTTATGTATTGGATGCATCAGAGTTCTGGGTTTTCTTTTTATAATCTCCATTTATGTGAAAATAAACATTGTTTGAATGCAATGTCTCTCACGTAATTGTAAATGTGATTTCAAAAGAATCTGTAAGAAAACCTAATTTTTTATAAAATGAATGGAACTTGATGTTTCCCTTTAAGACTGAAGTAGTTGTATGAAAGTTAAATAAATTTTTTAAATTTGAATTGTTGCATTATTGTTTTTGGCTTCCTTTGTGCAACCCAACACCCCTATTTGAAATGAAATTCAGTTTT
>JAODUD010000038.1:5019341-5030786 GCA_026784285.1 Stomatorhinus walkeri
ACTTCTGCTCTGGGTGCGTCTGCTACTAAATAGGACAGGATAGGTTAAGGGTCTAAACCCCACTTCTGCTCTGGGTGTGGACTTTTCATGGTCTCCTTCTGTTATGCTGGTTTCCTATAGGGTACAATATTGTTCTTTGGAGCTGCATTTTACCAGTTTCCATAACCAAAATATGACTGTGAGGCTCTGAATTATCGCTGACAGTTCTAACACTGACACTTTCACTTCCTTGTACAGCTCTGTTAGATGCTTATTTTTTTAAGTAAGTTTGGATCTTAAGCACCATCATTAGGAAAATTATCTGATGTCCATTCTGTTAATAAGCCCCATTCACAAAAGGCTAAAGAGGGACAGAATTGTGATTTAAAACCTAAATTCAAGAAAACAATTTGATAATTAAGTAACGAAAGTAATTGGTGTAATGTGATGCTTAAAGAATCGAATACAATAGAACTCCACATTGGCTAGTCTTTCAGAACAGGATTGGGTATACTAATTGGGTATTAAAACTGTAGTTTGCACCTTGTCTACCAAAGAACTTGGCCTACTAATGAATTAAAGAGATATTAAAGACAACCTCTTAGGTAAAATATGTAACTAATGAAACCATTGTTAGTTTGTTTGCTTTGGAAGTAAATGGGATAAAGTCTGGTGTTATGTGTAGGAACCAAACAGCAAGAGTATTTATATATATATATATATTTTTAATAAATCTCTGACTACAAACCAGGTGCCCTGTTCTTCACCGTTCTGACAGTTCCCTTGATGGCGTAAGTGTTGTGCTTGAACTCCGGTGTCTTGTACACATCTGGCCTTTGACTTACACCATTTTTTTTGGATGCTCAGGAATCCATTGAGTTACCAGGGACACCCAATGTTGGGGACACTGACATGCTGGATCTTTCTAATGCTGTGTGCTCCCAGAGTTGAGCGTGCTAACTTCTGCGGAGCAGCATTTCTTTGCCCTCAAACAGCTTGATTCAAGCTACAAAAATGCATCCTACACCACAACAGACTCGCGAAATCTTTCGTTGTGGGAAACAAAAACTCCAGATGTAGATGTAGGTTGAAGAATGACTCATCTGACCATATAACTTTTTTTGACTCTTTGCTAGACCTCTGCATGTTTTCTTTGTGCTCACAAAAGGGGCTTTTTATGTGTGATGAGATGTTTTACTCCAACCTGATCAGAATATGCGCTCCATGCAGTTTTAAACAGACTCTGCTTGGTAAAACTGCCTGCTCAATTCTTTATTTGATGCATACAATCAGCTCTTTCAGTTTCTCGTCTTGTATCTCAAAACCAAAGCTGTGATGTCCGAATCTTGTATTAAAGGTTGTACCCAGTGGCAGTTTCCTCCAACCTCCATGCCAGTAACACCGCAGACACGATTTCTGGTGAAATATGAGTGAGTTCAGCGGTCTTCATCTGTGAAGCTCCAGCAAAATGCATCGCCAAACAATCATCCCTCTGTCTTCTGTCTTCTGGCCGTGGCAGCTGGGCCTGCCTGTAATTTGTATGCATAACCCTTAGCATGATGGAATGTTAACAGTTTCATTTCGTCACCAACGTCACCTTTGTTGTTTTGTTTCTCTCATTTACTCAGTTGTTTCCTTTCAAACTACAGGTACATTGCCGCTTAATAGCTATTTTTTTCTGAAACAAAAAACTTGAAACAAAAATTATTTTTTTTAATCTACATAACTATGAAACTTAGAAATTGCATCAGATAAAACCGCCGCTTTTGCCAAAAATTAAAACCCTTTTAGTTTACTTTTACTTTTTTACTACTCCAAAACTACAAACCACAAAACTAAAATGTTAACTTTCTTTCATTCTGCATGTGAAAGAGATTAATAATTTATTTTATTCATTATAAAATCATTGTAGTTAATTATGACGCACAATATAAAAGATAAATATACACCCATAACACCACAACCAATTATTTTATAACTTATTCTTTGTCACTGGCATCATGGGCAGCAATAGGCTGAATACCTTCGACCAATTTTTGCACTACAGGGCTTATACGCAGTCATACACTAAGGGCATGTATGGGAAGAAACCCTACCCTGGAGGTGTAAAGCAACAGTACTACCCACAGAGAAACCATGCCGACTTTACTCATGGTTTACTACACAAATAGCCTGCGCTCCACTGTAGCTCCCCCAGTGAAACTTATATCCAAGCTTAATCGCAAACCTTTTCACATTAAACCGCACATGTCAAAAATCAATAGCACAGCTTGTGACATTGTCATCCTATTAACAAATGAACCAAGCCTTTGTAAAAAAACCATGTGCTCTCAAAAGAAATTATTTAATATTTACACTTGCATAACAGTTTTCACTTTTGTTTGATAGCTTGCCTTTTGGCATACATACAGTTTTACAAGGCTGGTCTTTCATATGAGAAAGCCAAATACACTGTATTTCCAGCTCAAAGTCCAAACTTCACCTACAGACGTAATATGGTAATGATACTTTTAAGTATAACGAAATAGCTTCAAATACATTGGTATCTTGTCTTTGCAGATTTCTAATGCTTGCTAAAGTCTGATGTTGCCTCATGGAAGCTTGCCTTGCTGTCGTCTTAGTTGCAAAAATTAGGCACCAATCCATAGTTTACCAGGCTCTCACCTGAAGATATTTGCATGTAAGTCTAGCTGAGGCTTCTGATTGGCTCTGACAGCTCTGTTCTCAACGCCCGTCAGTGGGTGTCTGTTCTGTGAGTCAGTGTTAGTCAAGCCAGTTACTGCACCATACTTCTGCTTTATTCTCAGTGTTCCCATTGCTACTTTTATTTTGTTTTGTTTTCTTTAATTTTGTTTTTAAAATATGCCAAAACAAAAGGAAGAACACTGGTCCTAGTTTCCTTTTTGTACCTGATTCACGGATTATATAATCTTCTCTGGCCTGCTTATTTAGTTTGTAGTCTATTCTGGATTTAGTTTGTTTGCTTGGAAACAGGTTCCACACCTTTTTACAGCGTTTTGACATGAAGCCTGCGACAAGAGCTATAATTTTTTGAGGTCAGTACTTAACCTTTACTCTGTAAGCAAATTGAAGGACAGACTGGAATTCTGGATGCTAGTACTTTTGATTCATGTGTTCATTTCAATGATATACATTTGCGTTAATAAACTTTATTTAATATGGAAATTTGAATTATATGCCACCAATGCTGGCTTTTAGTAAAAAAAAAAAGTATAAAAAAGTATAATAACACAGCTTGTTTATGACATTTAGAGAGGTATATGTAGTTTTCTAATAATATCAAACACAATTAATGATCTTTTGCTTAAAACAACATCATACAGTATAATATGTATAGGCCAGAGTATCTCTATTTTTACCTTAAATTAAATTTCAGAATTTTCACAATTCAAAGCTCATTTGTATAGTCTGATAATTTCATTATAACTTTTATTGTACCTTTGTAAATCATGGCTGTTCATGGGCATGTTTTTGTAATAGAGTACAGAGAGTTTCAGATCTTTTTTTGATATCAAAGTAAAATCCTTCAGTAATAATGCCAGGTAATTTTGCTGCAGAAAAATGGTCTGAGCTTTTATCCTTTATCTGGGATCTCTGAGGCAATGACACATTTCCTGTTTCACAAATCCTTTTTTAAACCATAATTTGGTTCTTGTCTGAGTGCATCTATGTTCACTGAAAATAATCACAAGATGTTCCTTTTGATGTCTGAATTTGTAACCTTTTTTATACATCTCTAGTATTTTCCAGCTCTCCTTCAGCCATTGTATCAAAGCATTCTTTTTAAAGTAGAGCTGTAGTGCATTTTAATGTTGAATTCATTTATGTGAACTAAAGCTACTTTGTTGTGACAAACAATTGTCATGTTACAACACTGCAAAGCAAAGCAAACCTTGTAAAACATTTTGCAGAGGGCAGACTTCAATGGCAGCTTTTCATTTGTATACATTGTGTAGTATGAAAATATACATTGAATATTAATAAGTATCCACAATTTCCGTTTCATAAAAATAAAGAGCATTGTATCTTAGACTTTGTGTGTTCAGACCTGTTCCACAGCAATGTGACCTGTAGTTCTGGGTGTGTATCTGTGACCTGCTGGTCTGAATCCAACCCCAGGTTTGTCTGGAACAGGAGAAGGGTGTGTCTATAGATTCTACAATACCTAGAACCAAGACGCCAATATCCATACAAATGGTATATATCCATTACAATATTACTATTATAATTCATAATGCTTCATGTTGGCCAACATGCACAAAGTCTTTTAGTATTTATTTGTAGATATTAGTAAAATATTATTTGATCGTTCTCCTATATACAGTAAATACAAACATAGAACACAATTACATGTTAAAAACAAACAAGTCCATGATATTTGAAGAAGCAATATATCAAAAGTACAGGTAAAAGCAGGAGTTTGTGATACTGGTAGCAGAAAGAATCTGTCGCCTTTATAAACGAGGAGCTTCTAAGCAGCATTATGATATCATGCCCTGCTTTTTCCCTTTTTCCTGACCAGGGCTCATTGTGTATCTGTTGCTCTACACTTCACGAATGGAGACACAAAGCCTCCTGTGAGCCCTACTTAAGCAGCTGCTCAGTCGTTGTTGGTTAATCGAGCTCTGGCCTGAGGACGTGTCCTCTTCGCCATCACCTCCGTAAGTCGCTGCCCCCCAGCTGGGCAGAGGGGCTTTGTAAATGTTCCATTCAGTTGTCAAACAGCGTCACTGTTTGCTTTTACAATGCTTAAGCACCACAAGCTCTCTCTGTGTTTCACATGTCCCCACTTTGTCTGTGAAGACTGAATTATTGATATCCCAAGTGAAAAGGAGTGCTTCTGGCCACGGGCAATGCTGCTCTTCAGGTCTGCTTTGTGTATCTTGCTCATTCAGCAAAAAAAAAAAACACAAAGCCCCTCAGTGTAGCTTCCACTCAGAACAAGTAAACATGGGTGACAAGGCCACTGGCTGGGCTCCAGTGACACTGTGAAGCACTGTGTTGAGGAAATAAGCTGGATGCTTTATATCACCTGCACCATCATAATACATTTATAGAATATTCCTGAGTAGCACGTAAATACTGTATCCCTTAACATCCTAACATGACTTAAGAGCTGTAATATAAATTATTAACAAGCATTGTGTGACATTTAAACAACCATAATCACATAATGTTTGTTAGTAATGCTAGTTATGTATATTAAGACTGTGAGGATGTTAAGGTATACTACATGTTACTCTTGAATGTTCTCTGAATGCATTATAAAGGTATTCTGCAGGTACAGTTAATGTAAAGCGTTACCCTAAAATTGTGAGAGTAGATAAACATAAAATATAGCATGTTTGAAAAGAATGGAAAGCGAACATCTGGATTTGGCTCTTATGAAGGACGTTTTTGTGATGGAGCAGCACTGAAATGGGAGATGTTTTTGTACCTTAATGCAAATATATTTGTCTCAGGCAGACTGTCAGTTAAAGTAAAATCCATGTATGCACTGTGCATGGTGACATTCACTAAGATGATTTGCATCACATTTTCATACAGGTCACTATTTCCATGAAACAACACACTACGGCCTGTAGTCACAACTGTCCCTCCTTTGTGAACAACCTTAGACTGGGGGATTATTGTTGTAATATATAAAGAAACTCAGAAACTGACAAGGACAATGAATTTTGGTTTCCCAACCTGGAAAAAATGTGATACTAAGAAAATCAGCGTGTGATAGATTTGCAGCAGAATGTGCAGGGTCTCCGTTTTTAATAATGTGGTGAAAAATCAGTATTGCTGAATATTACATGGAAAACGATCAGCTGTAACATTAAAACCATTGAGAGTTGAAGTGAATAAGATTGATTATCTTGTTACACTTGTCAAGGGTGCCATTAAATATTAGGGAGTTCTTGAAGTTGATGTGTTGGAAGCAGGAAAAATGGGCAAGTGTGAGGATCTGACCTAGTTTGACTATAGTCAAACTGTGATGGCTAGACGACTGGGACAGTGTATCTCTGAAACAGCAGGTCTCGTGTGGTGTTCTCAGTATGCACTGGTCAGTACCTACCAGCAGTGGTCCAAGGGAGGTCAACTGGTGAACCAGTGATGGGGTCATGGGTGCCCAAGACTCAGTGATGTGCGTGGGGAGCAAAGGCTTATCTGTCTAGTCCGATGTGTCTAGCCTGTCTGGTCCGATGTCTCTAGCCCGTCTGGTCCGATGTCGCTAGCCCGCCTGGCCCAATCTCGCTAGCCCGCCTAATCTGTTCACTCTAGCCCGCCTGGTCCGATCTCGCTAGCCCGACTGGTCTGATCTCTATAACCTGCCTGGTCCAATCTCGCTAGCCCGTCTGGTCCGATCTCTCTAGCCCGCCTGGTCTGATCTTGCTAGCCCGTCTGGTCCGATCTCTCTAGCCAGCCTGGTCCAATCGCACTAGCCCGCCTGGTTCGATCTCGCTAGCCCGTTTGTCTCTGACCCCACAGGAGACCTACTGTAGCAGAAATTGCTGAAAAGAATGATGCCGGCTATGATAGTAAGGTGTCTGAATGAAAGCTTGCTGTGTATGGGGCTTTGTAGCTGCAGACTGGTCTATTCAGAGTCTATATAAGGAGAGGATGGTTCTTCCTATGAAGACTTTTGGTGTCATCCCCTTGACTAACTGAATAACTTAATCAGGCTTATAATTCCGATTAGGGATGAAAGAATTTAAAAATTGCATTTTACTTTATTATACTGCAGCAGTTGAATGAACTACATGAATAGACCAATTAAGCCGTGGGAGATAGCTTGAATGAGTACTGGGACAGGGAATGATGCTTCTGGTGGAAGTATCTTGAAAAAAGTTAGTGGTTTTCCAAAACATTCATACTTAAATATAACCTAATGTATAATGCTGAAAGGCAGTGTCTGGCATCTTGGCTTTTTGTGGATGCACGCAGACAGAGAAGCATTGTACACTCTCCAATACACTCATACAGCCGTCACACCTGTATTATCACTCCCTTGATGAAACACCAGGCCCCAGGTTATAAACACCTAGGAATCATGTATATTAGCTATCTGTCACTTTTCATGCTTTCAGCTTGGAATCCGTAGGTCCCCTGCAGTAGTACAACCCCAGCAGAATCACCGTATGCTATCATAAATCAGTCAGCATGTATTTGTTCATTTGGAGGTTTGTACTGTAAATGTCTTGTTTGACAAAGAGCAGCATAGCCACACCTTCTTTTGATAGCGCTATATTTTGTTGGCAACAGCTTCTGGTTGGCTACTTTCAGGCAATAGGAAGACCAGTCTAGGAAAAGGGTTTGTTTGTGCGAAGGATGACATAGCAGCATCGCTGGAGATCATTCTTTTCTATTATTGTACTCTACAGGGACTATGGCACCATGACTTCAGCCATAATAAAACACCATATAAGTGCAGTAGCAAAGGTATAGCTATTTTACTGCCATATATATTGACTTTATTACTGATCAGTAGGCCTATGCATAAAATGCATTAAAAATGCATAAAATGACAAAAAAATAATTTGCCTTTGTGACGTTGGCATGTTTTTCTTGATGACACTCAACAGCCTGTTTCATAATCATCTATATTGACTGCTTTCATCAGAGTAGGTTTTGTTCTATGCTTGGTAGGTTTTTCCAGAAGTATATCCATAATCAAGTTTTGCTGAATGCTAAATTTGAGGGGTTTTTTTTGTCTGTATGATATTTTTTCAATGTGAAACACAACTAATTAAGTAGGCTGAAAAAACTAGCAAGCCCATAGACACCGGGCCACGGAGCTTCATTGGAGCTCCCTCAATGGCGGATTATCTCCCGTTGCACTGGTACGGTCCTTGATGACACAACATGCTGTCATTATAAATAAATGGCAGATTTTCTCTGCAGTTTATTGGGGCTCATTCTTTTTGCCTGTTTATCTAGTTTTGACTGTAATTAACAGTGATTGTCTCACAGTTGATGTCCAGCTGTCTCCTGTGACCTCCTCACTGCACTCTTCCCAGGCTGGGCAGGTGATGTGGCCTCGACACCCTACTGGATTCCTCCACCCAGTGTCCATAAATGACTGCAGTGTTGTGCTTTTTCCATCAGCCGTTTGGCCACACTGCGAATTAATAAGTGAAAACAGCCGAGGAATGTATGTTTCGCTTCAAAAAGTTGTGGTTTGCATGACAACCTCAGTGTGCAGACCACCTGCTTGATTTAACACCTGCCATGTATTTTGGAGTTTGGAACTTTTGTTGCAGTAGTCAGCGTAATACAAGTAATACAATGTAATCAAATTCCGTAACAAATACAAGACAGAATTACAATATTGTGCATGCTCCTAAAATCCAGTGTTAAGTTCACATAAAGAAGGGTGAGGAGAATAAAGGAGAGTGTCTCTGAATTTGTCTCTGACTTATAAAAGCATCAATTGTCATACAAGAGCTAAATAAATGGATCAAGAATAGTCACCAAAACAGGACTTTGGTGTATATTTCTGCCCTTGTGCTGCTGCATGACAGTGCTGCCTTATCTTAATTAGAAATAGATAAGAAACCTATACCACTACCTGACACTCAACGTGGGGGATCTAATCTGTTATTTCCGTATCAGAAATGTTTCATTTCTATCTCGATTCAGTTCAATTCGATTGGTTGCTTATTTTGATACCGGAAAAGTTCGTAACTTCAGTAAAAAGAATTTGCATGGGAACTTAACTGCACACTATTAATGCAATACAAAGAGAATAGAATTGTGGAGCATGATTTTTTTATTGTTATTAATAAACTGGGAGAGCTGACCAGTGTAAACTGGTAAAGGCCAACGACTGAATTATACAGAAAAAACACAAGCAGAGAGGAGGGTTTTGGAGGAGGGAGGGCTGCCAGCACAGAAAGGTGGCATGATATCATTGGCCTGATGCGGATATCACAATGCATCGATGTATCTTTACACCCCTAGTTAACAAGCTTATTTAAAAAGGCCATATCATATCTATGAGGTCTACTGTATATGTATTTGATACACAATTAAAACAAAATGCAGTTCCATTTTCCCATCTATTTTCCAACCAGTTATAACCTCAACCTGTAAAGTATGGATATCACCCTGGATGGGGAGGATATCTTCCTATAAGGGAGGGATATCACCCTGGAAGGGGGGATATCAACCTGTAAAGTATGGATATCACCCTGGATGGGGAGGATATCTTCCTGTAAGGGAGGGATATCACCCTGGAAGGGAGGGATATCACCATGTAAAGTATGGATATCACCCTGGATGGGGAGGATATCTTCTTGTAAGGGGGGGATTTCACCCTGTAGGTAGGGATATTGCACTGGATGGGAGGGATATCACTCTGTAAAGTATGGATGGTTTGTTTTTTTATTGAGATGGGGTTCTTTTACTGGGAAAAGTAAAGTTTATTTGAAATCTTTGAAATAAAGTCTGTTAAGTCTAATGTGCAGGGCCAGTCACTTCCTGTGGCCGGAAAGTTTATTAGCATTTATCTACAGCGCCTTAGTCTTTACTCACTCTGTTTATCGGCATAAGCTAGAGTGACCTTATTGCAAGTATGAAAAGTGTGAATTCTCTTGAAAGTGCTATTGGCCTTTTCAGCATGCTAAATGATTATAAACATGATACTTTTCTTTTCCTTGGCTCAGTGCTTTGTATAAGATACTAAAACATCTTTGGAAAAGTTGTTAGAGCAAAATGTTTCTGTTGCCTAGTCTGGTCTTGTAGCGGCTATTTTCACGGAAGGAAATATAACAAAAAAATCCTTCAAAGCCAACTTTCTAAAATGTTTCAGACAAAATACATTTTTAAACAGGATTTGATTCTGTACTGAGAATTTATTGTCTGTTTTGTCAACACCATGTCTGTATTTTGCAGTATTTGCAGCATAATGATGCATACTGCAAAAACTTTTCAGTTATAAATAACATTTTGCATTTTGGACTCGATTTTATGTACCGAAAATGTATAATGAGGCAAAATCTCTTAGAAAAATATATTTTGTATGAGATTTCAATATGAACTTTTTGTAAAAACATTATGGTTAGAGTTTCACAATTAATCAGCACCATTTCTCTAGTTAAAGCAAGCTCACACTAATAAAATTATTATAGTCAATGATGAGCATCATCTTTAGGTAAAATGCAGAATATTACTGGTCATTGGAAGGGGTAAAGCAGGAGTTAAATATTTGAATGAAACTAAGAAAGAGCAGAATATGCACTCTAAAAGAAAGGAGCTATTCTGACTGTGGTCTAACAGTCAGGAAGTAGCTCAACCTCAGTGATGCGCTTCCTGTACTTGCAAGATTCACAGGTCAGTTTCCCGCCGCATTTCTGGCATTCGTCTTTCCAGGGCCTCCTTTCATGTTTCTATTCCTCTTTTTAGCGAGTATGGCAAAGGGCGCCTGCTTTGTGTTGTTTATAAAGAATTATTTTACAAACATAGATGTAGCTGAGGTTCCTTTAATCTCATAAGCAGTTAAGGTCTAGAGCTTCAGTGGACTTATGTTTGCTGAAGGATTAGCTGTGGAAGAGCTTGGTTTCTGCTGAATGAATAATATTTCTTCTAACATGCTGGATTGTAGTGTGATAGCTGGTATGTTTCTTTAGCTGGCACTGGAACACACAAGTCCAGATTATCTACTAACAAAGCGTGCCACTCTTAGGCAGGCCTCAGTGCATAGCAGCAGACGTCACTGTGGGTAATGCGATTGGTCTGTTCCTCATTGTGCTGTTTTTGCTGTTTTTCACCAGCACATTATACCATGCATAGTGCAGCTGACTGTGTTTCCGTTGACCCCTGGTAGTTGTATTTGGTTGCCATGTGTTTACAGGGATTGCCACCAAAACTTGGTGACCTAGAACACTCATTTCGTCCATGTAGTCAGAGTGATAATGATTCGTGCAACACCTGGAAAGAGAGGACAGTTACTACATCCACTCCAGTGTTTCATAGGGGTGGCTGTAATGTCAAGTTATTTGTTTGTTTGCATTCGGTGCTAAAAAAAGGGATGAGGGGACAAACAGCTATGTAAATGTAGCTCAGCAACAGACTCATCTGATTACCAGTAGATGGCCACAAGTCCACTGTCCTGTGCGGTGCTGAGCGGTGCATGGCTAGCATGCCTGGGGAGAGAATTCTGGGGGTGTGGGGCCAGACGCTTTTGTTTTTGTTTTCTTTGGACATCTTTCATGACTTCTCATGCTCCATATTAAAAGTGTGTGTGTGTATATATATATAGCATAAAACATTTTTAACTGAAGTAAAACATTTTTTGCCTCACTAAGCAAGTATACTTCAATGTACTTCTCTTCACCTTTGGTTTAGAGTTCATTGGATGATTATGGAATAACGCATTGTAACCCTGTACTGGGCTAACAGTTACATGCTGGATACATAATGTTTTTAGTGTACTCAATTAATTATAAACTTTTTACA
>JAODUD010000038.1:5050824-5065697 GCA_026784285.1 Stomatorhinus walkeri
GACTAGGAAATACTACTACTACTGTATATTTAAAAACCCGCAAAGTCGTGAATCCGCGATAAGTGAACCGCGAAGTAACGAGGGATCACTGTACCATATTTTCATTGATTTGATGTGATCCTAATTTCTTTTTTTTCTGCAAAAACTGAGAAATAAATGGTGATGTCTTCACAGTATTTTCATTTTTTGAATTCCTGTTTTCGTGGGTTTTATGGGCTGGAAGCCCAAATTATGTACAAATAAACAACTAAGTACTTGAAATCGTTTAAGTTTAATGGGCCTGAATCTATAATCTATGAAACCTTAACGTTTTGAATGGAACTATGAAAATAAATGAACTTTTCCATGATATTCAAATTTTTTGGAAAGGGTCTGCACTGGGTTTCTCAAAATACCTGTCATAAATTGGTTTAAAATTGTATGGATTGTATTTGCTGAAAAAAAGATATTTTATGCAAAACATTAACTTTTGCCATAAAACACTTGTATAATTCACATAAATGATACAACTGACGTGTTCTTTGTTGATTCAAAGATGCGTTCAAAAACAAATTAAAACATTAAAGCAGAGTGGGTTATGCTTCCCAAAAGCATAGTTGCTAATTATGTTGGCAACTTACACCTTTGGAGGAATGCAACTGAATGGTTACAACTATGAAAACCAACAAATTATATTAAAAAACAAAACAAGATTCCTCATCGGTTTTTCAAGCATTTCTTTATTTCAAGACCACACATACATTTCTTTCATCTTTTAAAAAATACAAGCAAATCGCCCACTACCATTTTAAACTTAAACTTAAAATCACAACCTATTATTATAATTAACTAGATAGATTTTCTAAATTGATAGACAACACTAGTTCACAGTATTAGAATATTTACCTCCATGCTTTCCTGGCAGAAAACTCATAGATGAAGCTCAAAAAATTCATTTTACGCGGGAAACAGACTGCGCATACAAATCCTGGAAAATACACAACGGTACAAAAAAAGCACCAAAAAGAGATATATTTATAACAGTTTTAAGCAATTATCAAGACACAAATAAATAAATGACCAATAAATGATCACCTTAAAAAAAATATCTAGACAGCCAATAGGGGCCCCCTAATCACTCTGGGTTCCTAGGCTGCAACCTAGGCATGAATGTTCATTAATCTGCCCGTGGTTGGAAAATCCATCCATCCATCAATTTCCTGTAACCAATTTTCCTACTCAGGGTCACGGGGGTCCAGAGTCTATCCAGGAGGCTACAGGTGCAGAGCAGGGAACAGCCCAGGATGTGGCGCCAACCCATCACAGGGCACGTTCGCACACCACTCACTCACACACCATTCACTCACACAGGCACACCTACGAACTATTTGCTAACTCCAATCAGCCTCAGAATTTTTTTTGGACTGAAGGGGAGATCGGAGTGTGTTTAAAAATTAATAAATGTGCTTCAAAAAATTTTTGAACTCACAACTGTGGTAAAGTCAAGTATTGTGTCCTTAACCACTAGCTGGACATATGCTTATTATTTGACTCACTTAGATAGACATTGACTGGAAATTAATGGAGTATGTCCCCAGCCTGACAGACACCCCTGACCTTCATGCCAATGCACTCAATGTCTGCTCTCCATCTTCAATTTCATGGACCTTTGCATCTGTGACAGCTTGGGGTGTTGGGGAGGGGCATGTCGACGGTAAGCTGATGCATCATTTGATTTATCCACTAAACATCTGTTTGTTCTTGCTTTAAGTGCATTTATTAGCAGATGCGATGCTTTTCTGGGGCCTTTATTGCTTATAAATCTATTTTAAGCTGTTATGACTGTGGGGCTCAAATTAATTTTAAAGAATAAATTATCTTTCTAAGATAAGACACCATGTTAAAATATCAAAGCATTTCTATTAAATACATAATTACCCTCTCTAACATAAGACCAGCAGGAGACAAGCATTTACCCCAGTTACATTGTAACTAATGAGAGACACGTCACCCTATATCACATACAACAGTTGCAGTTGGTAGAAACTGTATTGCTTGACAGCTGTATTACACATTAACAGCAAAAAATCCAATGCTTTAGATATGATACAATACTTGGAGATTTCAAATTATATAAATAATGCTGTAGAATCAATGAGCTGATAATACAGTTGATTTAATATGCATTTCTGCCCTTAAGGTTACTGCAAACTCCTTTTTTCCTTATGCATTTGATTTTAAATCATGTTTACAGGATATAGATGCTTGATCAGTGCTTTGTAGATTCTGGGTAATTGGAATGAATACTTATCAGGACACTCAACAGCACCCATTGTAACACATATATCTGCATTTCAACAGCTCATCCTGTAGCGTGCATAAATTTAGCTGGAACAGGGATGTCACCTAAGATCTGATGGGTTGCGTACCCTCACTGACATTTATGTCTGCAGAATATTAGAAAATTGTTTTAGACTTCAGAAATCTTGTACTTACACGGGGCTTGTCAGTGTCATGACAACAAGAAACTCAGAAGTTAGGACCTACTTGCTGAATTTAACTCAAAAAGCTGAATCGCTATTCCCAGATCAGAGTTTGGTGCCATACAAAGGTAGATCAGATATAAACAGCGTATTGAGGGAAAAACACCGAACTGTAAAATGAGAAATCAAGCCAAGGGTCATATACTAGACAAACCAAAATCAAACCAACACTGATACTGCAACTTTATACGTGGGAACCTAAACAGTCAATGTAGTATTCTGGCAGGAGGGGCTGCTGATGGCTGGTGGGCAACATGTGGCCTGAGATGGTGTGACAGACAGGGGATCAGCTGTCACTCTTAGACTAACCCATTCCCATTTGCCAGAGCAGAACCACCCAAATTAACCATGTCAAGAAATTCAGGCATCATCAGTCTATCTTTATTCACTTTTTATTGATTAAAAGATATATGTTCAAACTGTCTCCAGAACTATGAACCTGAAAATATTCACACATAAGAATAATCAACTGAAATATAAACAACCTCTAAAAGACCACGGTAATTTGGAATGATTAGGCTAACTGTGGTAAACCTGGGTTTATCTGTAGTCTGCAAAATGGATTGTGATCAGATTGAAGAATATTTCAAAAGTGGTTTTACAAATGTTGAAATCCATAGCTTACTTGCTGAACTGCATGCTATTGTACGTGGTAATGAAAGCAAACTTACATTTAAAAGGAGATTAAATAGGATAAAGCTTTGCAGTGGCAGCTTTTATTCAACTACATTGCAAAACTACATTGTCACATGGGTATAGGTGGATGTCCCAGAAATGTAACTGAAAAAGAAGCAAGTCTGAGTTTTACTACGCTTATCACATGGAGAACCAGGAAACCAATTGTGGAGTGTATCACAGTCAAGGTCCAAATTATGTATAGCATGTTGATGGTTATGATAAACCAAAGACATTTGGAACTGGAATTAATGTATGTATTGATGTTTTTCTATGAGCGTCTTATAGCTTGAAGCAAAACAATGCAAAGCAAACAGTGACCCACTGGTTATTGCTGAATATTTAATGGATGCAGTGATTAAAGTTGAGGGTTGCCCTGTAATGCTAAGAATCGATCTAGGAACATAAAAAGTCCATGTGGCTGAGATTAAAAAATGTTTGCATTTTTCAGAGTTTAGTCCGGAGACAGACATAACATTTTGTACAAGTACTGCAAATCAGCGCATTGGAAGGTGGTGGCACATATTTATTTTGGATACATTTCTTTGGCAAATTGTGAGGGAAATTTGCAAGCACCATCTTGGACAAGTCACTGATCCAATCACCCATCCATCCATCCAACCACCCATCCATTAATCCACCCATCCATCCGGAGGGCAGCAGTCTAAGCAGGGCTGCCCAGACCTCCTTCTCATCAGCCACCTCCTTCAGCTCCGCTAGGGGAATCCCAAGGTGTTCCCAGGTCAGCTAAGATATATAATATCTCCAGTGTGTCCTGGGTCTGCCCTGGGGTCTCCTCCTGGTTGACCATTCCCGAAGCACCTCCCCAGGGAGCCATCCAGGGGGCATCCTAAATAGATGCTCTAACCATCTCAATTGGCTCCTTTCTACTTTGACCGCCTTCTGTTTGTCTGAGCTTCTCACCCTATCTCTAAGGCTGAGCCCAGACACCCTGCGGAGGAAACTCATTTCTGCTGCTTGTATCCGTGATCTAATTTTTTCAGTCACTACCCAGAGTTCATGATCATAGGTGAGGGTAGGAACATAGATCCACTGGTAAGTCAAAACTTTGCCTTCTTGCTCAGCTCCTTCTTTACCACAACAGAATGGTACAGCGTCTGCATCACTGCTGATGCTGCACTGATCGTCTGTCAATATCCCATTTGTTTCTTCCCTCACTCATTAACAAGAGCCTGAGATACATTAAACTCCTTTTCTTGAGGCAGCAACTCATCCCCCACTAGAAGAGAGCAATCCACCCTTTTCTGGTTGAGAACCATGGCCTCAGACTTGATTATATTCATACAACCAGTCTCACAAAATTAGTTATGCTAGGCCTGTTTGTTCAATGTGTAATCAAGGTCAGCTTTGGTTGCTGCACCTATTATAATTTAAGATCTGGCAACTGGTAAAATACAAATTAAGCACTGTAGCTGTGTGACATTTGAATCAATCTACAAATGAGTGAGAAGAAAAAACAATGATTAAATGATATTTTATGTCTCAATGTCCATCAATACTTACAATGTGTCATCATCACAGTTTGATTGATTGTACCACCGGTAGCAATGATTATACAGGCATTTCTGCATAATTTATTCTGCAGAAAGTATCAGAATGTCTTTTGCTTTTTAAATATAGCAAAAACGTGTATTGCCCACTGGAGCAAGAAAAGCACGCAATTTAACACAATTGCCTGGTGCAAACTAAAAATGAGTAAGGTTTCGACTAGGCTAATATACACTCTTTCCAAAATCGTTCTGGTTGGCCCCAAGGCCCCACAATTTCCTTTTTAAAACAACCTCATGCTGGCCTTCTTACAGGTAAATTCAGTATCTTCTGTACATTTTAGCTTGTCATCAATAAAAGTTCCAAGATTTTTTTATAATGGTGCCAACTTCCACAGGCCAAGCATCACGGTTCAGAGTTTGCAGCATGATTAAACATAAGCTGCTGTGTTTCATCGGCATTAATGAATAAAATCTTAAGTTTTACAGCTTGGAGACCTGCTCATAACACTTGTCGTTATTATATTTGTATAACAGAACAACCAACTCATATGATCTACATACTTGGAAAAACTTGAAGTTATCACTTAAAATGTTCATTTCATTGGTTTAAATTGACATGACCCTGAATAGGGTATGCGGTTGTGGAAAAAAAGATGGATGGATGGATGGTGTAAATTGAAAGTAAAACAGGAGATAAAACACAAACCTGCACGGTGTTAAAAGCAAAACCTAAATCAATAAACAAAATGCATGCATAAGCCTTAGCTGGATGAAGGAGACCAGTATCAGTGTTAATTAGCCTAAGAGTAGCATCCTCTGTCCTTTTATGTCCCTCATAAGCAAACTGCACCTAGATTGTGTGTAACAGCTGAGATTTGGCTAGGATGGAAGTCACAGCCACAGGACAAAGGTCATTTAACCCTTTCTTCCTGTTTTGGCAGTGGTCTAATTAATGGTAATCTCTGTGTATTTGGCTCTGGATGGGTGTTCAGTAATAACTGGAACAATCTTGTTAGGAGACTCTTCAGAGGAGAAGAGCTTTAAAAGACTATCAGGTCCCGATGGTTTCTTGGGTTAGATCCGGGTAAGGTGACCCACGACCTCCTTCAGTCAGCCAGGCAGGAGTGCTCCTAGGAACAATGGCACCAATAACACTGTTCTCCTTCCTAAAATCTAGGTTATAAAATCTCCCATAAAGGTATTAAGGTCATTAATTGACAGACTGGCTGAAGCAGAGTCGCCCAGACCCTCAGGTGCTCTACCCGTAATTTTGTTAAGTCTTTCTCATTCTGCTTTTGGGTTACCACTACAAGACTACTGTTCTGCCTTATTCCTGTAATCAATCTTAGCACTTGGTATTTTAGTTCTCAGTTCATTCCTTTTAACTATGAAGCTTTTCAAAGCTGATTCCTTTTTACCTTCATGGCCATTACACACAAAGTCTGCCTTTTTGTCATTAAGACGTTTTAAAAGTCTTTTAACAAGGAGGGCTTATTGTTTGGGGACACTCAGTGTCATCTCTCGTCTCAGAACTTCATGCAAGATGCAATGCAGTCGGTCAGATCACGGGGTCCTTTCAAGCTTTGAAAAACATAATCCAGTGTGTCAATTCAGAACAAAATTTGACTTCCTCACTCTCCTTATGCCAGATTTGGATTCTTTTTTCCATTTGCTTTTCCCTCCTCTTGTGCTGCATTTATTTAAGGAGCAGATACATGACGTCATAGTCTGAATTCCCTATGTAACACATCTGTGGTGTGTGAGAAGCAGGTTGGACAGTCAGTATATTGCTGTAAGGTAGAGAGATGCACTGCTGGGGCAAAAAGTTTAAGGTTCCCGTGTACAAACAGGCTGAAAGGCTGGTGGTGCCAGCATGTGATTATAGCACTCAGCGATATTACTGTATCTGCTGCCTTGATATTCCTCAGTCACGGTACATACAGTACATCAAACTAATAGTAAGGTATGTAAACAGAAGGCAGACAGAAGGATCTTAATTACCAGCTCAGGGACACATAGGGCTTTATTTAAGTTTTGTCATCTATCCATGCATCCATTCTGCACTGCTCATCCAGTCACAGGGACAGCAGAGTAGGAAGAGATGCTCAGAGGTCCCTCTCACCAGCCACCTCCTCTGGAGAGATATCAAGGTGTTCACAGGACAGAAAGAAGAAAGCGCATTTCTGCCACCAGTATCTGTGATCTTATAATTTCAGTCATTACCCAAACTTGTGACCATAAATGTAGGAACATATATTGAGCAATAAATCAAAACCTTCACCTTCTGACTGAACTCTTCACCATGATAGACCATTACACCCCTAAAACTGCCGCCGCTGCACTGATCCGCCTGTCAATCTGCCGCTCCATTTTTCTGTCACTCATAAACAAGGTTCCAAGATACTTAAACTCTTCCACATGAGCCAGTAACTCATTCCAACCCAGATGAGGCAGTCAACCCTTTTCTGGGTGAGAAGCATGGCTTCTGACTTATATGTGCTAATCTTTATCCCGGCCGTTTTGCTCTCAGCTGCAAATTGCCCCAGTGCGTGCTGCAGGTCACAGCTCAATGAAGCCAAAAGGAACACATCATGTGCAGAGAAGCAGAGATGTTATCCTGAGGTCACTGAATTAACTGAGATTGCACCAATCTATCATCTTTTTGTTTGAATAACGTACTTCAGACCTGCAACTAACATAAAAGAGGAGAGAGGACTTCTATTTACCTTTGGTTGTGCCTGGTGTTAAGCAAATGTACACTTTTAAGTCATATTAGACATGCATCTATACAAACTATTAAGAGACCAAACCCTCGATGATAAGTGGCTAAACCCCGGCTGAACTGCCACATTTCTATGGGCCCTTGAGCAAGGCCCTTCACCTACACCTCCTCCACATTCTGGGGAGCCACATGTAAGCTGACCCTGTGCTGCAACACCCCCAAGCCAACGAGAGCAAGATGGCGTAGGTGAAGAGAAGAATGCCAAAGTATTTGTACTAATGTTTCTACAAATAAAAGATTCATTGTACATTCATCATTTTATCTTACAATAAATTAACCAGGTCTGGCAGTTCAATATATACTCAGCAATACTTTAATTTATGACAGATTTCACTGATTCTGTTTTCTATACATTAAACTTTCATCCCCAATTTTATGGTTTTGATTCCAAACTACAGTTCCCTTCTGTTGAACTCGGGTCATTTCACATTTCCTTCCAGAGCCACCAGTCCAGTCAGTAGTCGCATCAGTTCCCATATCTTGTAGTTCTTCTGATGAGAACAGGATCCTTGCTCTAGAAATACATTAGCTTGACTGAAAGTTGAGCCAGTCAAAACATTGTAACATGAACGCAATTTTTAGGTATTTATGCCATCTGAATATCAAACATGGCCATTAGAAGAGAAAATAGCTGATATAATATGTTCTCTTTTCTCTTTTCAGCATCGTGAATGCAGTATACAATATCAAGTAATACAGGGAAAATAAACAATGCACTGTTATCAGTTTTTGCTGCCGTCATTTTTGGTCAATAATTGGTCTTTAGATCTTTGACATGTTGAAAAATAAATCCCTGTAATTCTCTGCAAATCAAAATGTGAATTTGCAATCACAAAGCTATATGATGGTCAAAAAAATAAAAAATGTTTTAGGTTAGTTTTTCAATAAAGTACTTTTGTAAGGGCTGTATTATTATCACAATACAACAGCAGCTTCAGTCAGGCCCGGTCAAACCAACTGAATTCCATGGCTTTTATTCTCCTTGCTTCTCTGTTAAATCTTTTTGTGTATTGAGGAGCAAAAGGCCATGAAAGATGCTCAGTGCTGGCAAATGGAATTCCTACTCTTTCAAAAAAAATTCCAATTCAGAAGCACTTTTTTTCTTCCCTGATAGCATACTAATGTTTTAAACGCAAGGTACAGCACTTCTGCTGCAAAATAATTAGCTTTAATAAGCCTGTGCTATACATTAAATGGTAAAAGGGAAGTGATTTAATTTCTGCTCGTAGGTAGAATCTGCTCTTACTGCTGCCATAACCACACTGACGCAGGACACAAGCAGCATGAACTTAGATGTAAATTCATTGAGGGCTTCTATATATTGAAAGCATAATTGCATATATGTAATGGTACATGAAAAAAAAATTAAATGAAAAACATTCATGCATTTTATACTTCACTAATAAAAATGGCTTTGAACAAGAAAATGCAATTCACAAATAATTTAGTTAGAGAAAGTAATGTTTATGCCTAGACATTAATGTGAGCTCCGGTCTAATCTGCTGGAATATTGATTGCCTGCAGGAAGGACAGGATGTTCTTGTGTCGTCAAGAGACAATGATTAGGAGTTCCTGAACCGGAACATGAAGTAGAGACACTTCATTACAGGCAAAAGAAATTTAAAATGAGCTGCGACTAAAAACAATGACTAGATGAGCCTCTGCAATTTCTTAATTAAATACACGTAATGGCAAAAACAGCTTTCATAATGAACAATTATCTGCTTACAATTGTTAAGAATTTCAATTGTTATGCGTAACGCTTTAAGAGATATTGAAGAATGTCGATAATATCTGCACTGGATATTTTTAATATTTGCACTGCGTTGCATCTTTCCTTCCAAAAAAAGCATTTTTACGTTACGTAGACAAATCTGATACACGATGAAGTCTTTTCCAGTACAAAATGTGTGCATGTGGGTAAATAATATTTTTTTTCCAGTGTTTATATGAAAACTTACTGAAATTACAACATTTAAAAATAATAATGTAGAAAATATAATAATATAAAAGTCAAATCCTCCCTGTCACTTGCCGGAAAAGCTTAACACTGGAGCTTTTCTGGCCTGTTTGACACCCACTTCTTTAAGTTGTCTGATAGGGTTACCGCCATTTTAGACAGAGTGCTATACGCTACTGCAGTGGATGTGCCTTGAGTGTGCTTTGTTATGACTCAATATTCAATGTAAGGTATGAATTGTCTTGCACAACAGCCTCAGCCAAACATTTCTGGTAACCCTGACTGCTCATCTTGGATGATCTTTGTGGATGCACGCCCTGCCATTGAGTGGCATCCCACTAAGGATATTCCCTGCATGGTACTAGGTGTTACGACCTGCCCGTCTGAGCCTCGTGTGTGCCACGCCCTCCTCATTACCTCGTGTCTATTCCTGATTGTGATCACCTGTTGTCGATTAGTTCCTGCCTGTCTTTAGTATTTAGTCCGTGTCTGTCTCCCCCAGATCTGTCAATGTAACGTTACATGGAAGTGGTGTGTTGTCTCCAGTCTTGCCTGAATAAACTCCATTTCCTGCCCACATTCCTGGCTTCCATGCCTACTTACCCGCCCGACACCACGGAATGTGACACTAGGTACTTCATATACTCTCTTAATTGTGCATAAAATTTTCAATTGTACATGGACAGCTAGTGCAAAGAACCACCCATATGGTTAAATGTGGGGAGTGGAATATGTAACTTTTATGATAAACATCATGAGCATGACTGAGAGGATCGTCACAAATTTCATCGTGGCCTGGTTCAGATCCTGCACCACCTCAGACCACCAATTCCTCCAGTGAGTCATACCAACCTTAGAGAAAACTTTCTATTACTCTGCCTTCCCTGCGGGACATCTGTAGTACCCAGTGGATCCAGGTGGCCACAGGAACATCAGTGATCATTCCTAATTCTTTCACAACTTCTTTACCCATCTGCATTCTGGTAGAATTTTTCGTAACAATTTATTTCAGGGGGTACAAGTAACTTAGTATTTTAGTAACTTGAGTAATTCAGTACTCAAGTACAAATCTGTACGAACAATAACTGTACGAACAATAACTTCATTAAATACATGAACCATTATAACTGATTAATGATAAATGATAATATGGGGTTACAATGCAACTAACACTTAAGTTCTGGTTAATTAATATATTAAATAAGAGTGTACTACTGTATTATTTGTGACCCCTCAGGTATCAAGTGTTACTGAAAGTTCTGCAGCCATCTGAGCCAGAAATCTGAGACGTAAAACATTATTTTCCACCAGCTGCTGAACAGTCTGCCCACTCCCAGTCAACAATTGGGTTTACTCTCCGGACTGGACTCACAGCACTGAAACGAAATTCTGTTATTTATTTATTCAAATTTCCTGCTCATTCAATTCCATTGCCGATTTGCACCATTTCCCCCTCACCTAATACAGTATTTAACTGTATATCTTAAATCTATGTCATAATTTGTCATCATATTCTATTTATAATGTTTCGCACTATGATCAATGAGAACACAATTTAATCTCAACGTGTGAGTTGTGCCTTATATAGCTGTAGATGACAATACTTTGTTTTGAGCTTCCATGGAGAGAGAGAACTGGATAAATGCCGAATTTGGTCTAGTTCCCTTGTCATTGTGCCAATTGCAAGCTGCAGACAGAACAGGAATTGAGGTTGGAGTGACATGAACAGGAAGTTCCCTTCATTGACAGTCCTGAGAGGAGCACAAGAAGGAGTGCAAGGAGAGGAAGTGCTGCCTTCACTCTTTACGCTCTGTTGAATGAGGAGGTGACTCCACACGGGGCAGCGGGGAGGCTCATCTCCGGCGTCTGATCTGCAGGCTCCTGCAGATTGTGCAGCTCGTGTGGAGCTTCTGGACACTGGCGCTACAGGTGGTGAGTGTCCCTCAGGGTTGCTGCTTCTGCACTGGCTCCAGGTCCCAGGGAAGGGAGTTCTCTAACTGCCCCACTGGTCCAGAAAAGAGATGGCATCCCAGCACTTGGAAACTTCTCTGGGTTTTGTGGGGGCCATGTGTGTTTGATTACAAAACTGCTTGAAACGCAGCGTAGCGTAATAGCCTGTAGGTACAGCTGCCAGTTTGACCATGTCAATGTAGCCTGTCTGCTATGTTATAAGATCTTGCTATTAGTTTCCTTGCATAAATCACAGACATGAAGCTGGGGATCATATTTAACCAGCAGACGTTTTTTAGCCTCATGCCTTTTAGGCAGATTGCTAAATAAAATGTGGTAGTTTGCTGGAACTATACACTATATAGCATGATGCGTGCAGTTCTGACATACGGTATATCCGAGTTATATACTGTAACATTGTTTCGGACATACTGAGTCCATGGTTCTGATTTGATCGTTATGATTAGTGACAAACAGCGTTAGTGATATCTGTAATAGTGTAATTAGTACCAGTACTAAAGAATTATAATATCACTTTCAAAGTTGGTTGCAGTACCGCTGTAACTTTTCAGTTTTGGTATACAATGCAACACTAGTCTGAACAAACTCTGAGATATTGGGTAAAATGCGGGACTATCTTGTTATGCGTGCAACATGAATAAATAAAAATCTGTGTAATAAAAAAAAAAATTTTGTGTTACATGGTGATGACAAAAACAAACTGGGGTCTGGACCGCTAAACTCAATGGGAGCAGCACGCTAGGGGAGCTGGGCTCAGACCAAGCAGAGCTGGGGGAGACATGGGGGGAAGCAGGAGATGGGGTGGAGATGCAGTGGAGCACAGAACCTCTAAAAAGGCCTGGCTGTGCATGCAGCACTGGGAAGGAGGGTATGTGGAACCCAGGGAGAGAATAGGAACACTCAGCGGGAAGCACAGGGGAATTAAGACACTAAATAGGCAGCAACACAGGTGAATGATATAATGATAATGACATGCTATACCATAGATGAGGTACCACTACAGCAAGCAGGGTCATTAACCAATTAGCCAAATAGGGAGCAGTCAGCAAGGAGACATTACGACGGACACATGGTAGGTAAACACGAAGGCCCGAGTAGTACTCTGAAGCACTGGAGTGAGAGCACGGCATGCCACCAGGAGTTTGCCCTGTGTGCTACCGCTTATAATCATCCCAGTTGAACAGGATGCTTTGCAATGCAACTTAAGTTTGTTTAATAAAATTATGTGTCGACTAAAAGGCAGGAATCTGTTGTCAATATATGCACTTGTCATTAATCGGCGCTTGATTCCACGGGGTCCATCCAATATGTGTACAAGACATGTGTGGCAGAGATGTACATGAGAGGGAAAGTCCTTCTGGTGGGGTAAATCAAGAGCATTTATAATTTATATTAAGTAGGATACAAATTTTTATTGGACGTTTTGGCGTTAAGAGTCATTGTTCTGGCGACATAAAGTTTGTAAACTTCAGTATTGTAATTATTACTTGAATATGTTACACCATTAATATATGCATAAGACAGCAGCTATAAGACATTTTCAATAAATCCACCCATCCATAAAATTGTTTTTAGATAATTTTTCAAGTAATCATTTCCCACTGTTCAATCACAGTCTTTGCAGTAATTTCATTATACACTGGCGTGCATGCTACTTTCGCTGGATACAAGTCTTCTGCACTTTGTAGGCCACCATTACCTTGTTAAGTGCTCATTATGGAGGCTTTGTGTGAGACAACATTCTTCGCTGCAAAGTGCCCCAGCACAGCAATTATCATAACTGTGGAAGGAACTGTCTCTGTAAAATACATCAGCTTATACATTGCTGGGCAAAGAAAGCACACCTATATAAAACCCATAATGTAAAAATAAAAGTATAAAATGCATATATTGGCTTCCTTTGTCCTACTGCCCTCAGTGTTTGTATGTGCACAAATACAACCCTCAACATTCAGTGAAACATTTATATTTATGTAAATTAAAGCAGCAGGAAAACCACACGGTACATGAATGGCAGAGAAAAGCCAACAATACGATATAAATACATATTTTAACACGCATAATATGAAAAAGCTGTCGAACCAGGGATGGTCTACTAAAATACTCATAACTGTTCTTCAGGCAAAATGTGAAAAATGGACACGATACCAGCACTGACACATAAGAGTGGGCAGGAAGAGAGACGATCCTGAAGTGCAGCCAGCTGGGGCCGGCATTTGCTTATGTAAAGGAAAGTGCAGCCTGGTGCAGTAGCTCAGGTGGCCTGTCAGTCACAGCAAAAACTGCGGAAAATTAAAACTGAGGCAAGGCGAAATCGTCATGGAGACACTGTAGCACTTTATAGTCAAAGTCAAGTTTATTTATATACAGAAATGTCATTCAAAGTGCTTTACGGAAAAATAAGGTACATAAAATCAAAATAGACATGAGTAAAAGCATACAAATTAATATGAGAATTAAAATTAAGACCACATGAATTCTGTGAAAGCAGCAGAGTATAAAACTTAAGGACTGTATTAAACTTAATAACATTTTGGGCATTTTTTATGTGCACTGGAAGGAGATTCCAGTGTCTGGTTGCGTAATGACCAAATGCCATCTCACCCTGCTTTGTTTCAGCTGTGAACACCACTAGCTGACCTGTCCCTAAGATCTAAGAGACCTTCCAGGTTTTATTCTTCAAACATATCAGCAATATAATCTGGAGCTAAACCATTCAGCCATTTGTAGACCAATTTGTGACTTTGAAATGGATTCTGCCGGAGACAGGGAGCCAGTGTAAGGATCAATGTGGTCTCCTGTCTTCCTGGTTTGTTTCAAGCAGCAGCATTTTGAATGAGTTGAAGTTTTTCAATGCTCTTTTGGGGAAGACCAGGCAGAAGAACATTAGAATAATCCAGTCTACTGGAGTTAAATGCATGCATTTGTTTCTCAAGGTCTTGTTTAGCACCACAGGCTGTGATCGTTACTGTATTTTTAAGATGATAAAATGATGCCTTACTTAAGAGATCGTTATGAGCCTAGATGTGATCTCTTCTCCAGTCCACCTAACATCTCCAGTCTGTCGCTCCCCAGGGGCTGGAGAGAACCCGGGAGACTTGGCCGGTCCCTTACCAAGCTCACTGATGAGGACGAAGTTCCCCAGGTATGAGCTGGATGTAGTTTGTCCTGTATTTTTATACACATACATATACTTCATACTTACACTACATTCACTTCATACTTACACTACATTCACTTCATACATACACTACATATACTTCATATGCACACTACACACTAGGTCAGGGGCCCCGACGGAACATTTTTATTTTTATGATTTAAAAAATAAAAGTAAAAAACTCTTACTCTGTGCAATACTGTTACTTAACTTGCACCTTAAATTGTTGAGAATTGTACTGCTGCTCACTCTTCTCACTTTATTTCATGTGCATTGTGCGTTGTCCCCCCCC
>JAODUD010000038.1:5073770-5088970 GCA_026784285.1 Stomatorhinus walkeri
AAGAACTTCAATGAGAAATAGCAGTGATTTTGTTTGATTTGGGTCAATTGACCCAGTCAGTCTTTCTAGTGTTAAATGTTTCTTTTGACTGTCTAAGACTTTTGCATAGTACTGTACTTTCTTGTTTTAGCTGCCAGTCACATTTTAATTCCTGGTTAGATATTTCAACAATGAGCAAATCATCTTACATTTTTTAATGGCTCTGTGTGCGTGGAATCTGCATGCTCTCCTCATGCTATCATGAGGTTTCCTCTCGTTTCCCCCCACAGTCCAAAAACATGCTGAGTCTAATTGGAAATGTAAAAGGTGTATTTGCCCCCCCTCACTGGTTATTCCCGGATATGTGCCTGTAGCGTGGCTGCGGACCCCCATGACCCTGCATAAGACAAGTAGAAATATGAAATAGATGGATTACATCATTAGTTATTACTACACAGTAAATATTATTCAATAAACCAATAACTGCATCTATAAAATGTTACATATTCGAACTAGGAATGCTGAAATTGTGCATTGTGCTTCGTGTATCCATTCCGAATATCTACAGTACAAGTAGTGCTTCCCTTGTGAGTACACAATGTTCACATGGTTGCCTCTGGGAGAATGTAATGTCTCATACATCACAGAGAATGGGCTCTTTGTATTATTCAAATTAATTTTTTTTATCTCTGGTTTGTTTCATTCAGTGGTTTCACTACTTGTTATAATGTACAAAAATATCCTCAGGAGTGAAGCTGTGGAATAGATTATTCCTGCACAACTAAATCTCTGGGGGTGGAAATAAATAGCCTTTTAAACATTTACAGTATTTTATTTGTTAGTATATAATTTTTCTAGACTGTATTTCTAGTAAAACATCAATGGAATATGGCTGTCAAATTCATTTAATGATTTGAGATTCTTTTCCTGATGCTTGATTATTTCAGAAATAATAATAGCTGAAATGTTTTATTTAATAATGCTGGGATTTAAAGGGAAATTGTCTCATGACAGATACATCCATGTACAGTATACAGATCAAAATAAGTACAATGATGCAGAGGTTGACACAAAAGGGTGAAATATTTGCCATGCAAAAAGGCATTAATAAGCAATTCTAACTTCTGTTAGGAT
Source organism: Stomatorhinus walkeri (assembly GCA_026784285.1). Classification (NCBI taxonomy): domain Eukaryota; kingdom Metazoa; phylum Chordata; class Actinopteri; order Osteoglossiformes; family Mormyridae; genus Stomatorhinus; species Stomatorhinus walkeri. The sequence goes on from JAODUD010000038.1 coordinate 5,074,884, forward strand.
AAAGCAATCAGCATCATATTTAAGCAATTTATTTTTTTCTACAGATACATACTATTAAAAGGAGCTCAGTTCAGTCTGAAAGATCATATTACCCTTGTTATGTAAATATTGCATTAAATTTGAATTTGAAGAGCTGCATTCAAGCCAGTAAAAAATTTCCAAGAATTTGGAGAAATTCTTCATGAAAAAACTATAAAGTTGTTTTATAGCAAATTATAAGCTACCAATGTTGGACCCTTTATTTTAAAACCTTTCTTGAAAACAAGGGGTGGTAATGGAAAGTAATATAGAACATAAAAATTCAGCTTTTGGTATAGTAGTTTCTTTTTTATTTTACGGATCTCTCTACGCTCATATTTCTACTATGAAGACTCTCTCATGTACTCTCGTCTATGTGCTTAGACACAACTGAGCATACAGGTTCTGTATTTCATTTTGGTATGCCACCTTCTTATTTAGTCAAAGTAAAATTCTAAAAGACTAGAAAATTCCAAGTACATTCTAAGCCTAAGAATGTTTTGGAGTTATTACAGTATGTCAGATAACGTTCTAAGGTAAATGTTGTATTCATTCATTCATTCATTCATTCATTCATTCATTCAGCTATATAGAAAAGTCAGCTTTTTAAATCTAAATTTAAATCTTTAAAGCTTTTGTTGTATAGTTACAGTTTAACATGATACATGAATTTGGTGTATAGATTTTCATGATGACCTCTTCAGGAGCCTTGCTCATTGGCCACTCTGTCCCTATAAAAGCCTGATCCGTGCTCTGCCTCCAATCGACTGCATCTGAAGAACACACACAGCATAACTCCCAGAGTGTGCAGAAGGAGAGGGTCGCCAATCAGACGCAGACAGCCACCCCGGCATGGATTAAAAGACCCCGGCCTAGATCACAGTACCCAGCCACTCCGCCTCTCTCACAGATTACCCCAGGACCCCTTTATTTTGCTCAGCCCCAATAAATAATAAACCCAGAGCATTTATAGTTACTTACCTGTTGCTTATGAGTATTTGTGTTTACACCTTGCCACAACATGTTTGTTTAAGTACTTGGAGACAACTAAGCAGGTAAAATAATATCCTTATTGATAAATGATGCGGTGAGCAATCAACCTCAGCGTATGTGTCTGAACATTTACATTTAATATGTAAGAAAGGCATTCAAATAGACCACTATCTGCAAAACAATATTTTATGATGCAATGTTGCCAAGTATTGTAACAAGATTACCAGAGCCCTCGGAAAAAACACAGCCCTACAACATCATGGATTGCATGCCGGTGTTTACGTTTTTCCAAGGGTGCCAATAATTCTGGCTGCCGCTCCATGCCTCTGTGGCTTCAGCTGGGCCCAGTCGTGTGCTCTGTGCTCTCCCCGGTTTGCGTGGGTTTCTCTAGGGATTCATGTCACCTACATTACAAAGACATGAAAGGCATATCGTTGCTAAGGCACAGTTTTTCTGTATTGGCTCTGGTGTACCTGCATGTGCGATGGTGCCCTGTGATGGATGCCAATCCAGCAGCAGTACTGAGAATTGGAACTGACATGAATTGTTAATATTATATTCAGGGTGCTATGAATAGGATTTATGGATTTCATACTTAGCTATTCAAATGGCATTATTTTCTCCTTCATTTACCTTTTCAATGATACATGCAGCAGAATAAAATATGGTATGGTAAGGATTCCCAATATATCGCATGCCTTTTTATGAGTTTCTTCAACCACTTAAGTCTCAGGATCAGGCTGCAGTCCACTGCCCAGCAATATCACTCTGTAGCAGGCTTGACAGACCGGGGCTACATTGTAATGTTTTAAGCCTTCCTTCCTTAATGGCATTGCAACATGATGGCCCACTGTTAATCCACATTGCATCAGTAATGGGCTGTCAGTAGCACGCAAGCTGAGGGTATCTTACAAGGCATAAAGCCCAAGTTGGCAAGAAGCTATAGATATACAGGCAAACCGAGAGATTATGTGCTCTCCGTAAATATGAATACGGTAGGAATTGTTATGTTTTTACTGTAGTAAACCAAGCCAAAAAAGCAGCAGGATGGATTAAATCTTTCCCAAATAGCTAAAAAACAAGCATAAACTATGGCTAGGAAATCAGATTGCTTCATTTTTATATTATATATTATATATGTTCATGTTTTCATGTATAGTTTGTGTGTTATCTGGTTTATTTTTCATTAATTTTTTTAAATTATTTTCATCACTGTGTATAATGATCTCAGTCCTGAGAGAGTATAGCATGATATAGGCAATCCCAACCTAGATGGTGGTCAGGACCCTCTACTTATGAAGCTTAAAGCCCAATAATGGGTCCAAGTAACTAGAGGAGGCTGGACCAAAACATCTGACATGTTGGTCCCACCTTCTCTAGTTGCTTGGACCCACCTCTTCTACAATCTGATTAGTTATCTCTCTGAACCAAACATTTTTCATTCTGCCCTCAGAACATTTTTGTGTAAGTAAAACTCCCATAAGTGTTACTTTCAGGAAGTTGTAATTTGGAGTAAAGTACAAATGCCAATAGATGGCACTATCTGCATTTGAAGTAACATTCCTTCAGTGCAAGTGATTGAATTTTTCGTACTCGAGCAGTACGACTCAGATGGAAATTTCATTTCAAATTCAAAGAGAGAATTTGCAGTTTGCGGAGGAAAGTTCTGGAGAGAGCGCTGCAAGACACTTCGATTCGAAAATAGGCAAATACTGCAAAAAAGTGAGCTGGCTAATTATTATTATTATTATTATTATTTTACCAAACTACATAGTAAATTTACAATTTCAATAACAAAAATTTGGTACTCTTTTAAATTTAAATTTTAAACAGCCCACTCATTTATCTGACAGGCTTACACTTACAGCATGGGTCTCCAACTCTGGTCCTGGAGAGCTACTATCCAGTAGGTTTTCAATAAATTTGTGCAATCCAGTTTAGAATATTAGCAATGTCTTGTGGATGGGGTTGCACTGTTCAGCTCGATGCTTATTATCAAGGATTGTCAGGTTCAATTAACCATGAGCTGACTACGTCCAAGCTCTCCAAAGAGCTGTAGGTTTTAACTGATTTAGCCTTGCACGTTGACAGCCGGATCCACCAGGGTGAGAGGGAGCAACAGGAGAGGGACAGATTTCCATCTTCTGTCGGTTCTGCAATTTCTCCAGGGGAGTCAGCTCCTGATTCCTTGCAGGTTGACCGGGCTCATTTATCCTGGGCTGAGTGGCAGCAACGATTGTCTAACAGGGCGTATCTATATTGTGGGAAGTTGGGATACTTTATTGCTTCATGCACAGTAAAAGGGTATGCCCACCAGTAGGTAAGAGGGTAGTGGTGGGAGTGGCCTCAGTCCTGCCCTCTTTCTCAAGAAGAACCTTCTTGGCTGCAGTGATATCATGGGGTTTCATGGAGGTTGCATACATTACAACAGATGCCCTCATCGATTCTGGAGCTGAAGGCAGGTTGTTCCTTTGGAATAGCCTTCAGACTGACTGCGGGTAGGGCATTATTATTGCCTGGGCTCCTTCGTACCACTGCTCTGCCACCAGAGGTCCATCCCATTCCAGAGGAGACTCCTAATCTCTCAAGGGTACCTGTGGAATATCGAGACTTGCAGGGGGTGTTTAGTAAATCCCAGGCTTTGTCCCTTCTGCCTCATCGTATGATTGCGCCATTGACCTGCTCCTGGGAACAACTTCTCCCAGGGGGTGCCTTTATTCACTCTCCAGAGAGGGCTGACAAGGAGGAGTATATAGGGTTAGCATTAGCCGCAGGCATTATATGACCATCTTCTTCCACTGAGGAGGCAGGTTTTTTTTTTGTCAAACGTAACTGTTGCTCCCTCACAATGCAGGTAATGTGCCTCATCCAAGACTCCTCTAGCAACCGGCCATTTGACACAAAGTCAAAGCAGTGGTACCCATGGATCCTCTGAGACATGGTACCAAAGGAGTCCAATCTTCATCTCAGCTCACTGGATATCATCTATGTCTCACAGTCATACAGCGGGACAGAGAGCACCAGGACTCTAAAGACATGGACCTTTTTCCTCTTTTAAAGATATCAAGAGTGCCACACATCCCTTTACAGCGACCTCATGACCCCCCATGCTCTCCCAATTCATCTACTAACTTCATAGGATGAGTCACCAGAGACATGAATGTAAGTGAATCTCTTGATTAGGTCAAAATTCTCCTCAGAGACAGACACACTACTGATGACAGTGCCAAAGAAGTCATTAAAGGCCTGGATCTGGGTTTTTAACCTGGACACTTTCAATCCCAGACACTCAGACTCCTTGCTCAGTCTGTCGAGAGCCCCAATCAGAGCCTCCGTTGACTCCATGAAGATCACAGCATTGTTGGCAAAGTCAAGATCAGTAAATCTTTCTTCACCAACAGATGTCCCACAACTGCTAGACCCCATGACTCTATCCAACACCCAGTCCAGGCAAGCACTGAACAGAGTATGAGCAACAACATACCCCTGGAGAATCCCAGAATCAACTGGAAAGAATGCAGAGGTTCTTCCTGCACTCTGCACACCACTCACAGTACCAATGTACAGGCCGGCCATGATATCCAGCAACTTCAAGGGGATCCCATGAAGTCTCAATATGTCCCACAGGACAATTCGATCAACCTCTGCCAATATTTGCATATCTTAGGCATAAACCAGACTGCTCTAGTTGCTGATAGCCGAGCAAGTGATCACAGATCCTATTAAGGATGACCGTAGCAAGGACCTTACCTGGCACTGAAAACAGTGTTATCCCCCTGTAGTTGCTACAATCCAGATAATCACCCTTCCTTTTCCAGATAGGAACTACAAGTCCCATTTTCCAGTCAGTTGGGATGACGCCTGACTCCCAAATGGAAGCAAAGATTGCCTGAAATGCCAGGAGGACAGCCTTACCACCAGTCTGGAGAAGTTCACCCTGGATACCACAGATCCCTGCAGCCTTCCCTATTCTCAGATGATTCAACACCCATGTAATCTCATTATTCTCATTATATCTCATTGTAATCTCATCCAGGACCCAGCAACCTGCAGCCCCTGACCTTTAGCAAAGTCAAGTAACATGGAGCCACTCTCACGTAAAATGTCTTCCTCAATGAGACATCACTCATCGCGGTCAGAGCATACACTGAGACGACAGCCAAGACACCCAAAGAGTGCCTTAGCCTGAGTCTCATAATATGCTCTTTGAAAAGAGTGACATCAGAACTGATGTGCCACAGCAATAGCTACTCCATGAGTAGAGCAGCCATCAGACCAGCCAGCCCAAAATAGGTGTACCTACCAACAGAAATCTGGCCACTTCCTGCCCTTCATATCCCAGAGAGTGCAGCTACTGAAATCCAGAATTTATGAAGCTACCCCAACAGCAGAGGAAGAGGGTATTCTTGCCAGAGAGACAAGATGTTCCATGTGCCTACGTGGTTGGGCCACCTCAAGCTGGGGCCCGAGTGCTACCCTGCAGTGGGCTATGCCTCAGCAAATGATGAGTAAGCAAGTGATTATTTCTATTTCAGAGTGTAATCACATCTGATGACATCCTTTTCTCTTTGTATCTTTTGCTTGCATCCGGTACCTAAAGATGGACCTTTGGATTAACTACAGTTATGACTGTTGGTCGACTGACAGGCTGCCTGTCTAATCAGTAACATGCACATAACATTCAGTAGACACTTATCCCTCCCATTTTCAGTGTTGCTAATGTGGTACTGTTTGTGCATTTGTTGGTGTGTGTTTGGATTTGCTGCTGTGTTTTCATATTTGGTGATATGTTTTTGTATTTGCTGGTGTGTTTTCATGTTTGCTATTGTGATTTTGTATTTGGTGGTATGTTGCAAAATAACCCCAACTCTTCTGAGATAAGTAATTTTAGATTTATAATAGAAGAATATAAATTTACCATTGTCCCCACAACATTACTGGGCTTCCGGATCAGTTTGTTGAGGCTGTTGGCATCCGCTACTCCCAACCTACTGCCCCAGCATGCAACAGCATAGAGCAGGGCTCTTCAAATCTGGCCCTCGATTCCAAATCCAGGCCTTGTTTTTAGTTCTCCCAGGTAGTTACTTTAATAATTACTGATTCTGATTGGTCAGAGGCTTCACACCTCACTTACCAGCAGTGCTCGGACCTCGAGGACCGTGATTTGAATAATAGGGGCATAGAGTATGGCACTGTCCACAACAGACTCATTGAAAATCCCGAGTATTAGTCTGACAGATGTTAAAAGACCTCAACTATCTCAGAAGATAGAGATGGCTCTGGCCCTTCTTACACAGTGCAGTTGTGTTTTTAACCCAGTCCAGTTTATTGTCAATGTATAAAAGGTTTTTAAAGTTCTCCACTATGTCCACATCGACCCCGTGGACTTTCATTCAATATGGAAAAGGAATGAATAGCACACTACACTGTAAACCAAGTTTCTGGTAGCAAAGCAACACCCAGAGAATCAATCTATCATGTACTATCATACAAAGGGAAAAAGAAACAGCGATCAGCCATGACGAAGGAAAGAGACTGCAACATTGTTCTCTCTCTCTCATGCCTGGCCTCATGTATTTCAGCATATGGCAGCTAATTCCTGGAGCAAGACAGAGGGTACAAAAAATCTCCTGCCATAGTGGATCCAGCCCAGCCATGCCTTAGACCCGTTTTCTGACAGCCTGCCTAAGGAAATGTCAGTGTTTGCAGAGGGCTGCCATTAAAAACCTTCCAGCACCGTGCTCTGAAAATCTCCTCGATTGGATTGAGGATGGAAGAATAGGGTGGAAATAGAATACCTGGAAACTGTGGATGATTGCTGAATTAGTTTTGGGTGACTGTGGCATGGTGGAAACTGACAACAGTGGAAATACACTGTTCTGAACTGTGTCCAGGCGATCAAACAGCTGAGCTGTCTTCTATGAGCTGAGTGTAGCGGGCGGTGAGAGACCTCTTGCTAAACAGTTAAATTCTAGTATTCTCTAAAAAGCCAACATCAACCTATTTAAAATGTAAAAATAGTCCTTTAACTATTAAACATGTGTAAAATCAGCACATACTTGACACATATATATATATATATATATATTGAATGTCCTTCACATAGTCCTTGTTCAACTGCAAGAGAATGACGCAGGTTGTTTTCACGGTTACTGTAGGTTAGGTTAGTATGGAGAACAGAATCATATATCAGGTGGCTGGGTGGTAATTGGGAATGATGCTACGCAACAAATATTAAGCTGTCTGACACAGTAAAGAAAACCCAACATGGCCGAAATCGACACATCACTGAAAACAAGTATGAGTTGGTTCCTAGTTGGGGTTATTAATAGTCACGTTCTATAAATAGGCATGGCGTAACAGAAGGCAACGTTGATTGGTCGGTGCAGCTGTCTGTCACCAGGTGCGCTGTGTGTTGGCAGATGACGCTCATAGCTGGCGGGATGCAGTAAGCAGTGAGGTCAAGGTTACTACTGTACCGTACATGTATAACCACTTATAGGCCATATATACTTCCAACAGTCAGGTAAAGTTGGATTACAACAAGTGTGTCTGCTGGGGTGTGGCATGAGTAAATGATGTCCTGCAGTTGTATTCTGGGCATATTTTACTCTCAGTATTAAAACTGACATCTTATTTAACAAGTAAGTGAACTGTAGTCATGCCGTGGGCTTGGAAGTTGGAAATAAAATTGTCAGAGAACACTGGGGAAATATTTCATCATCATTATTATTTCAATCGAATTTTATAATGGTCATTACGATATTTGCTGTGTGATATTGAATGTTGTGATGAGAAGGGTATGTTTCAGAATATCACAGAATAACAATTATTGTTATTATTTTTTAGCTATATTTCCTGATTCAGGAATAATTTGTAAGCTAAATAAGCAGCATGATTATTAAAGTATGGCCTGGAAATCTAAATTCTGCTGATTCAATAAAGAGTTAAAAATTGAACACATCTTTATTGTTCAATTTAACTTCTCTAAATCATAGCACTCACATTCTGACATTTCATTAATCCCTTGTTTTATGTGGTACAACAAAACTCCGTCCCAGATCCTGTCTTCCACTTCATCTGAACTACTTTCCAATTAGTGAGCATGAAGAAATCCATAAAGTGATGGACAAAGTTTCCCACATGGAGAGCATTACATTAAAATGGCTTAATTTACAATTCTTAACATCTAAATAAAAATACATGAAATGTCACATCAAATAAAGGAAAGCATTTTCCCCGGTAATGGATATAGCTCACATCAATAGCAAATGTATCAACCAACCAGCCATACAATCTGTATGCAGCACAAAACCAAATGACACTCCATATTAGGTGATTAGTATTAAGCAACTCCTTGTGAGGCAAGATCTTGCCCACAGACACTCCAGTAATGAACAGATTGCACAGATGATGAGTGAAAAGAAATAAAAAAAAAACACAGCTAAACAATTAAAATTAATATAAAAATTGCAACAAACAAAAAATAAGAAGCACAAAGTATTCATTTTCACTTCTCTGTTCATCTGGGTCTGGCACAATGGTTAGAACTGTTGCCTTACACCTCTGGGACCTGGCTTTGAGTCTCTGCCATGGAGTGTGTGCGTTCTCCTCACGTCGTCGTAGGGTTTCCTCCCGGTACTCTGGTGTCTCCCCGTGTTCCAGTAGCATGCTGAGGTTTATTGGAGTTACCAAACTCCCAGTAGCTGTGCATGTATGAGTGTGCCATGCCAAGTGTTGTCACTCCGCCCTAACCTTGGTTATCCCTGCCTTGTGCTCATAGCTTCTGGGATGTGCTCTGGACCCCTGTGACCCTGCATAGCCCTAGTGGTTATACAAAATGGATGGATGGGTATTTTTGTTACAAGTCTTCCAGATGCTATTCCTGGTCAGGATTAGCTGGGACCTGGAGGCTATCCGAGGCAGAAGTGAGAACAAGGCTGGTGTTCACTTTGGGTATGAATCCAATTCATTACAGGGCACAAACGCACAGACATACACTAGGCATCTAGACACAGCAATAAGCCTACCTATATGTCACTGAAATTCAGGAAACCCACAATGCAGAGAACATGCAAATGCAATCCCTCCACACAGAATGAAGATTTTTAACCCCAAATCCTGGAAATGTGAGGCAAAAATGCTACCTGCTGATGCACACTGACACCCATGACATATTTATGTTATGAAGGAATCCTGACCTTTCCTTCTCTGCTTCTCTTTCATGTGAGCTGTTCAGTGCATGTATTACATTTACCATGATTGTCATTTTTGGTTGGTGAGGAACACGGACAGAATTTTAAGCATTTTAATTTTGACACCTTCAGCGTTGAGACTTCCAAGCTAACAGCACAATGACAGACAGGCAAAGGCGGTGGAGTGACAGGAGTTGGTCGGGGAACACAAACTGTTCTGCATTTTAATTCCACAGTCTTAGGGTGTTGAAAGATTGTAGATAGTGGATCAGTGCTTCCCCAGTAAAAGGAAAGCATTTTAAAAATCACAGTTTAATGAGAGTTTTGTTACTAGTAGAATCTGATCACTTGGAACCAGTAACCCACTTTCTAAAACCAAGTCTTACAGTAAGGCTGTGTCATGTTTGACAGAACTGGCGATTATCTTAATTGGAGAGAATGGTGTTATTCTGTCCTGGTTTAATGTAGTCTTGCTGAGCCTGACTGTTAGCTTTTCAAGTGAAATCCCTGGAACTGTGGTCACGCTGTTGCTAGCATGCTCGTCAGGCTAATTTACTCTATGTAATAGATGGAGCAGGAGAACAGCTGTTGGAAAAATTTAAATTATAATTTGTATGTGTTCTGGCTGCAGATATGTGTTGCTACAATAGATATCTAACTGCTGTAAGAATACTAAACATTAAACATATTAAACATTTTTATTTTTGTTAATTGTCATTTTTTATATCACAGTCAGTACTCAGTTGTACTCAGTACTCAGTCATTCCCGTATCTACCACTGAGGACACTGAAATCATCTCCACTCTATTTTTTCTGCATTTTCTTTTTCAAAATGGCTATTATTGCTTTCAGAAACATGTAAAAAAATAATTTACACTGTAACGAAAAGAAAAAAAAAACTTATCAGGAACATGTCTGGAGACCCCCATAGGAAGGACTCACACTTTTGTCCTCGGTATTAAAAATACTGGGACCGGCTCTGCCAGTACCACATTTAGTACCTGTATGTCAGTTTTGGATTCATATGCTGTTTGTTTTAATGTTATGGTAACTGCCATTAATACGGAGTTCAATAATCAATAACTAAGTGTTAATCTGCGATGAATCAGTTATGTAACTCTTGTTTGTATCAGTCCAGATTTCCACAGTGGTGCAGCAGTACTATTTCCAAATAACGATGGTAGTTTAGCTCAACGTTTCATATTTAGCGAAATACGTTGAAAATTACGTCTTCAGCTCATAAAGAAGAAAATCTTTCTGCAAGGACGTGTAAGCTTCTAGTAACCATAACATAAGCAGGCAAATGCACTTGAACAAGGGCCTTATTCCATAGACATCTTGAATGAATTGCAGTTACTCAGGTTTGGAACCAGAATGGCGCTTTGATAAAATAACCGTTTACTTTTGTCCATGAGTCACGCAACTCTGAACTCCCCCACATCCAGTAAAGTCAGAGGGTCATCACAAAATGTTTCTAAATGCAGCAATGCAGAGGCAAAGAAGTGTAAGTACATGTTCAGCCATTGTATTGTTAATTTGGCTTCATGTAGCTTCTGGTAGTCGTTAGGGTTATGGGTAGCGAAGGAGCACTTCTGACGGACAGTGCTATTGGCTGGCGTAAACCCACCGTCACAATGGTACATTAAGTTTCCCCTCGGCACAGATCTACAGGCAAACATTAAAACGCAATTTGTAGCAAAGTCCAGCTTTCCAAATGTGGCACTATTGATTGCACACACATTGCAGCAAAAGCACCATCAGAGACTGAAGCTGCCTCTGTGAACAGGAAGCAGTCTCATTCCATCAATGTGCAGCTGATCTGGAATGCCAGCATGGCATTAAGAAATGGCCTGGATCCATGCATGATGCTTTTATTTTATGGAAGAGCAATGTAGGATGTAAACACTTCGAGATGAATGACTGATTGGTAAGCTGAATATGCACATGTACGTAATATGGAATGTACGGCAGAGAATCTGCATATACGAGGTTGCCTTTGACTGGTATGTCCATATGCCACGCCAGACAGTGCTCACCTGCTGAAGAGCTGACTGTTAACCCCCATGCCGGTTCAATCATAGGTTCTCTGAAAAACAGGTGGTGGTGTTTAGACAGCTCAGCCATTCTGTAATACCACCTGACAGAGGGGTACAGCGTCATAGCAGTGTGTCGGGTCCTGCACAACGTAGCCCAATGTTTCAATCTGCTGTGACACTGATGAAGCATTAGTGCAGGAGAACGTAACACAGATGCTGGAATACTTTTTGACTGATTTGTTTTTAATGGGGCGCACATTTTGTCCAAGCCCCTCTAATTCCCTGCTGGTGTGCAGTCATGGTCCTGAGCTCTTTGACAGTCTGCCTCTGTAGGTCCTTGCTGGCATCTGTGAGAACGTGCCAACGTGCGGCGAATGTACCAGCTAGGTCCGGCATCAGCCTCGGGCTAAAAAACATTGCAAGCTTATTGGATGAATAGGACAGATTAATTTAACATCAACCCAAAATTATGCTATGAATAATTATCAATTTGTATCTCAAATGAAGTCTATAGTTCTGAATTTCATGTCATGCTCCATGTTATCAACTTAATGCTATACTTCAGCTAAAATTGCAGTTATACTAAGGATTATCTTCCAATTCAATTAAAGATTTTCTTCAATAAAATTATGACAAAGTGGAGCCTTAAATCTGAATGGCGAATGGATCTGAGTGGGTATCCTTAGAATCATAATTTATATAATTAGGGATCAAAATGATTGACCATTTGCAGAATACACACTCTCTTTCGACATGACTTCTCATGCTGTTAGTGTAACTGCAGCAAGCAGACTTTACACAGTGCTCAGGAAGATAAAAGCATGCTTGTTACCGATATATACATCATGAATAATTCTATCAGCCACTCGGGGGGATCCCAGTGGTTAGACATTCTGCTTCTAATTACATTTTCATGCAAATTTGATAGTGGAGTTCATTATTACCATCAATTCCTTGGGTATTGCTGTGTTGTATTTTTACAATCCTTTTGCTTATTACACAAACATCAAAATAAGCAAAATGGGGCAGAGTGCTGCCAGTTACCAACTACTGCTCATAAACCAATAATAGTAAGATATTGTTACAGAATCTCACCTTGTCTGAGGTGACCTTTGTAGTTGATAAGCCATTTCCTGCAGTAGATGCCAGCTGGTTTTTGATGCATCTTCTCAGGCTTTTTAGACTGAGCTATTCCCTTTTCTGAGGATATTGCAGCATTGCTAATGAGTCGGGCATTTCTAGGCTGGATGTTGTATTGTGATATAGCCCAACTTCTTTGCTTGCCAGTCTGAAAGGCCAAATTAAGTACATGGTAAAAACATCTTTATACAAAAAGTACAGGTTTAGGAAGGCAAAGTAGACTCTGTGTGATTATTTTGTAATCTTGCCAGTGATGTACGTAAATGGTACGGAAGTATAAATGTTTAAATGTACAGTAATTTCTTGCTATAACTGTGAAAATTAACATTACGTTTGCATTGGCACTATTACAAGACATTAGTCATTCCAGGATATTCTGATTCTTCAGATGCAGAATTTAGCGCGAAATCAAGTAAGCTCCACGGTATTTGCAAGAGCTTGCAATTTTTCTAACGGCCAAATTAACAGACGGCCAGATCCTGTGTTGCCATAGCAGTGTGCATTTATGTGTGTTTTGCTAGGCTTCACTCCGGGGAAGACGAGCACAGTGAACAGTTCTAAGTTACCAACAATTTACTGCTAAATACTATACAAAACAATTCGGTTAATGAAATGATGTCGCCAGCTGATATTTAAACTTTATGAATATTTAAAATTAGCAGCATCAGAGCTAAAGACGACCATTAAGACAATCAGCCATTTTCTGTAGCGGAGGGCAGGGATTTCGTCTGGTCATTTGTCACTAAGTACCAGCCGCAACATGCTTATAATTTTTTATAAAATCTGGCTCACAAATTGAGCTTTTGTTTTCCAGTGAATAAAAATCAATGTAATTTTACCATTCTGAATGAACAGAAAATATGTACCTATCCTCTTGCGACTCAGTTTTCCTCATTGTGCTGCACTGTGACTTACAGTGCTGTATTCATTCCTCTCTTGAGTGAACTTAGAATGATAGGTTGCTTTTTGTAAGATCAATAGATTTGAATGTGCAGTACTTTCAAACCCAGTTATTCTTTGCTTTTACTTGAATAGTATTTTACTGAACGAACTTTACTTTTGGTGTGGTACTTTTACTTAAATATTTATTTGGGGAAAATCCTAATCCCAATATGATGACCTTAACTAGGGTGACCAGATAATCAAGGAGGACACTTTGAGCTACATCAGGTTTTACAAACTACTTTCAAATTAAAAGGCTCCTCTGTTTGGCTAAATAGTTCAACTGATCTTGTGCTTTGACTGGCTTGTTTCTTTGATTGAAAGACTCATCCAGCTGGTTTACCTTGACATTAGTGGCACATGCATGATTATAGGAGACTGACCAATCAGCACGCAGCAAGAACTCAGTGCTCAAGTGAAATCCAGTTTAATTCAAATGGTAATTTACAATTCCTGTCCTAGCTCAGAGTGTCCTCCCTGACATGGATTATCTGGTCACCCTAACCTTAACCCCTACCAAACCCTAACCTTAACCATAAGTAACTAAACCTTTTGCATTTTTACTTTTTTGATTGCATTTACAGATCTTTGTGGGGACCTGAAAAAATGGTCCCCACAATGTCAAAATAGGTTTTTATCACAATTTGGGGGGCAACAGTTTAAATTTACGCAAGAGTTTGTTCATTATCATCATCATCATCATCATCATCATCATCATACCTGTTATTTTGGTGATGGTTGCCATGGCCACAGCTCTTACCAA